>VZDJ01000274.1:1878044-2073567 GCA_008694505.1 Cyanoderma ruficeps | reverse complement strand
CCTCTCTGGAAACATGGGAGACAGCTGGAAAAGATTTAAATATCTATTTGCTGTGTGTCTGGGAGCTGTGGGTGCCAGCGAAAGGTAGTCTTATTTCTGATAATATCTGGTCTGACACACTCAATGTGTTTAACAGTTTTCAGTTCACTCAGGCAGATGAGCCTAACTAGGAAGCGACCACGCAGGGATTCCAGGAGGCTTCATTAGCATGCAGTCTGGAGAGGAGAGCTCTGCCTCTACATGCAAAGGGAGGCTGAAGCTGCTGCAGAAGCTGTGACTGAGGGATCCATCTCCCAGATTCAGGGCTGATCAAGCCTCTGGCACGGATGCCATCCTGCGGGGATGTTGGGGACCCTGGTGCAGTGCCTGGAGGGGTGCTGGGGCTGAGGGGCCTTTGTCACAACCCCACACTGGTGACCAGCAGCCACACCTCCCCAGTCACCCCTGGTCTCTCAGCAGTCACTTTTCTGTCCTTGGTCACCAACAAGGGGCACTGGGGGAGGTGGATGATGCTGGGAATTGCCTCCAGGTCAGCAGCACCAGGAACATGGGGCAACACTTCCATACAGACCTGGGAAGTGGAGGGGGGTCCTGAAGGAGCTGATAATGCTTCCCAACGAGACTGGCATGGCCCTGCTGGTGACTTGAGCCTCTGGCAAGGGTTTCATGCCCTCACCTTAGGAATCAACCATATCCCCTAAGGTCTCTTGCCCAGGAGGTCCTCCCTTGGCTACTGGGGGGCTCTGTCTGTGGGGACAGGGACAGTGACAAGTGCCTGTGAGCTGTCAGGGTGATGCTGAGCCCAGAGAAGCTGCTGCAGCCTGGTGATGTGGAGACAGGGAATCATCTGCAGGGCTGCAGATTTCCCTGTCCCTGTGCTTGGCCACGGTGGCCGTGCCAGAGGGGAGATTAGAGGATGAATGAACTTGTTCCACGACATGCACCATTTTCTATGCAGCAAAGGTATGTTTAATCACACGGAATTGCTGCCAAGAATTAGCTATTGAAAGCTATTATTAGGCATTGCTATTATTAAAGAACAGATTTTTTCCCCCTAAACTCTGTTCTGGAGCAAAATCCAATACCTGGAGTGAGCACCAAAGGTTGATCAGAAATTTTCTGCCAAAGGTTGGTCAGCAATTTCCCACCCAGCTGGTATCACATGAAAAATGAAGCCATCAGCTACATGAGGCTATTCCTCAAGTATCTGTTTTTCAGCAAAACTCCAGCCCTTCGAAATGCGACAATTTGGGTTTTCAACTAAAAAGAAAACCTCTTGAAATTTTCCCAAATAAAAGTATGGAAATTTAATCCCACTGTGACGCCCTTGGTTTGACACGACCTTGAGCATGTCCATGAAGAGGGGACAAACGCTGCTGCTGTTGGACACCTCGTGCATGGACTGAGGGTTCAGCATCAGTCCTTATGTGATGGTGGAGAATCCAGCCCTGAGGTGGATCCATCCCTCCCTTTCCCAGCAGGATAAAGGCAGTTTGCCTTCCCTCTTACTGCTCTAGGGAGTGAGTCAGGTGCTGGTCTCACCTGGAAAGGGCTGAAGGACTCCCTGGAATGGTTTTCCATCAGAAATCAGGGGCTTATTGGAATCAAATCTTTCAGTGGGAACTTGTCGATCTCGCTGCCATTTTCCCGGGAAGATTCCTCGCAGAATCGCTCTGACTTTTCTTGTTTCAGCAGTGTCAAAATGTTTATTCCGATCATGTCAAAACACGAAGTTCATTTCAGGAAAGTAAAAATATTTCATTTTGACTTTATCATTTCCTTCACTTAACTTCCACTTTATGTTCCGTGAAAGCACTTTTTAATAGGCGCCGCTTGAGATCTCCTCGCGCCACGACATCCCGGGGAGTAGGCGGCGGGAGCCTCACACGTGGCGTTCCCGAGGCCCGAATTAGCATTTTGGGGGAATTTTCATTTCACGGGACATGCTGCACGTGCGGCTCTGCCTCCCAAAGCAGAGCAGGCACCTCGCACATTGCTGTCTTGGTGATTCCTCCCCTCCCAGCCCTTTGCGGGCACCCAAAAACTGCTCTGCTGCTCCCCGATGGGGGGTCTGCCCTGGACCCTGGAGCTGCTGGGATGGTGAAGGGGATGGGGGTTTCAGGACAGCCCTCAGGTGACAGTTTAGGGGGCTGGGAAGGATAGAGGGTGTCTGCGTGGGATTTTGTGGGAATCAGTCAGATGGAGATCCCGCTGGCCTGGTGGGGTGGGATGGGAGGTGACACCAGCACCAGGAGAGGACACCAAGCCTTGGCTCAGCCCAGAGGTGCGGGGGGAGGAGGGCTCAGTCTGCCCTGCTGGGATTCCATCTGTGAGGAGACGCCTGGAGCAGCAGCTCTCCACCTCTCCTCCTTCTGCTCCTCTGGCTCCTTCTCATAGAGCAAACCTCTCTCTTCAAGCAGGGTGGTGTGATCCCCCTGCTCTGCCCAGACCCTCTCCCAGCTCCCTCTGCCCCCCTAAGACCTAACCCTAACTCTAACCCTAACCCAGGTCTGGCCAGACCCTGCTCTTCCAGCTCCCCCTGCCTCCCTAAAAACTAACCCTAACCCAGGTCTGCCCAGTCCCTGCTCTTCCAGCACCCCCTGCCCCCCTAACCCTAACCCCAGCTGGGTGGCAGATGCTGAGGAGCTGGAAGTCCTCCTGTTCACAGCATTCTGAGACCATCCAGACCAGTTTTGCAGCAGCCAAGGTACCGAAGCATCCACCAGCCCCCAGGCACTGGAGTGTTGGAGCATCCACCAGCCCGTGCGTGCAGTGCTGGTGGACACGGCTCCAGTGCTGCCTGTGGGCAGAGACAGGGCAGGTCTGGCCCCCCTCGCTGCCACGCTCACTGGCAAGGAGCAGTTCACAAGCACGTGGCAGGATGTGTTAGATCTGCCCACGTCATCCCCTCTGAGCACCTCTTTTCCCTTTCAGCCTCATTCCTCCCACCACGGAGGTTGGGCACATCTGTGTCACCTCTTCCCTCCCTCTCCTGAGTTGTGAACTTCACACAATAAGCCAAAATGTTGAATGGCTTCATCATCATCATCAGGAGCAAACTGGTTCATGCCCCAGAGCTGGGGGGCAGAGGAGCCCCATTTCCTGGCCAGATTCCAGTGGACACCTTTGTCCAGGTGCTGCTGGGAGCCACCAGGGAAAGGATGGAGCAGGGAGTTGCATCTGGCAAGGGCTGCGCTGGCATGGGAAGGATCATGGAATCCCAGAATATCCTGAGTTATGGACAGGGAACCCACAAGGATTATCGAGTCCAGCTCCTGGCCCTGCACAGAACACCTTAACAATTCCCCCCTGTGCCTGAGAGTGTTGTCCAAATGATGTTTGGACTCTGTCAGACCTGGGACTGTGACCGTTCCCAAGAATGTTGGAGATTTGTGTACCCAGACCCTGCATCACCATCATCATCATCATCACCTCCTTCATTGCTGCTGCCCAGCCAGCTCTGCTCTGCTCTTTCCCCCTGGCCCTCTGTGCCCACGCTCATCCCAGCCTCTGGAAAAGCAGGGCTGGAGCAGCAGGTGAGAGGTGTAGGAGGATATTGACTCAGAGGGATCTCTGAAATTCCAGGTCTCACCCCGCAGAGCCCCAGTTTCCCCAGTGGGCACCTGGCAGCTGGGGGACCAGGGGGACACTGAGCTCTAGGGGACAGAGGTGGCAGCTTGGTACCCCCCAGCTCTGCCCCCTGGCCTGTCTGTCCCCACAGGCGGTGGCTGAGCAGTGGGGCTGCAGCTGGAAGGGGCCCATGGTGTGTGCAGCTGGCTGATGGAGATGCTCCTGCCTAAAACTAAGTTTTAGGTGCCACCAGGTAGAGTGATGATTATCCAGGTGCTCAGGAAGGGGGGGCTGAGCCAGGCCCGTGTTTGGGCTGGGGGCAGAGGATTCACCATCCCCCTCTGGGCATCCCAGCCCTGTGTGTGCCGTGCATCCAGGAATGGGGTCACCTGCCCCCAGGAATGTGCTGCTCCACATCCGTGGGGATGAGCGAGGAGGTCAGGGATGAGCCTTGGGCAAGCCAGGGATGGGAGCACCGTGGAATGGGAGCAGCTTTGGTTGTGAGGAGCCACAAAGCTGTCCAACCTGTCACCTTCCCCACCAGCAGCCATGCCTGCCGGGAGGGGCTGGCCCTGCTGTACAGCTGGGGAAACTGAGGCAGCAGGTGAGCGAGACCGGCGTGTTTCTGCAGCACTGGGAGCTGCTAAAGCTCAGGGTGACGTGGCAGTGTGGGCAGGGAGCTCTGGGTGCCATCCCCAAGGGGTGAGGCGGCTGAGGGTGAGGGCACCTGCTGCAGCAGAGGGGGAAAAGTGCAGCACCAGCAGGGAGAGGCGCCCACGGAGAGCACGGGAAGGGCTGTGCAGGCTGGGACTCTCTGCAAGGCTCGGCCCTGGGGAACCGAGCTGGGAAAACAAGGCTGGGAGAGAGGGTGAGAAATGTGGGAGGGTTTTGACTAAGAAGGGCAAGACTGAGGGAGAAAACATCGCTGGGCTCCAAGTGGGCAAAAGGCTGCAGAGAGAGGAGAGGACGGGGGCCCTTGGGCAGAGGAAGGAGGTCATGGGTGTAAACCACAGCCAGGGAAATTTGGGATAGCTCCCTGGAGAAATGCTCTGGGGAAGAGGGAGGCACAGGGAGATGTGGGGGCTGCACCACTCAGGGTCAGGGGATTTTGGGGTCAGGTCTGTGCTGAGGTGAGCCTGGCTGAGCCTCCCCAGACCAGTGACACCAGCAGATGTGGGGCTTGGCCAGCAGGTCCCCAACTGCCTGGCAGGGGGTCAGGGAACAGGGAACACACCCCCTCGAGCCCCGAGCTGCTGGGATGTGCCTCTGCAGCCATCACTGTCGCTGCGGGTTGTGAAACAGAGCACTTGTCAAGTCCTGCCTGTATATTGTATTATATTTATTACATTATATTGTATCTATTAGATTATATTATACTTTATTGTATTATTAGAGCTGTCAGGCCGAGCACTTCCAGGCTGGAACCATCAGCTCCTCAGTTGCTTGGGTAACCTCAGGCCGTCCCTTTGGGCCGGGAACGGGGCTGCAGGAACAGCACTGCACGTGACTGTGGCATGAAGGATGCTGTTACAGGAACAACCGGTGGCACCAAGGGTGACAAAGACCAGAGGGCTGCGGGGAGCTGAGTGACAGCGTTACCCAGGCATGAATGGAGGGCAGGGACAGGTCTGCAGTGGGGACAGGCAGAGCGAGCAGTGTGAGGCAGGGGGGTCCCTGAGGGGGTGGGGAAAAGACAAAATGGGGGACATAGACAGACACCTCTGTCCCCAGAGCGTGCAGTGCCAGGGGTGTGTCCGCAGGGGCTGCATGAGGAGGAGGGTGTTGGGGTGCAGGCAGTGAGGTGGATGCAGGGGGCAGGGATGGGGCGAGCGTCCCCAGTGAGTGGGTGCTGGGTGAGAGCAGCAGGTGGGTGCGCGATGCGGGGTTTGCACTCCCGTGGATACCGGGCTGTGTCAGCGCCGGCAGCGCGGCCGAGCGGGAGGAAATAGCGGCGTCCTCCCGCCCTGCCGGGGCAGGTGGGCTGCGTGCGTCCCACCCCACGGTCACCGCATGCCCAGGGGGACATCACCGGGGAGGCCACCGCTGATGGGCTCGGCGGGCTGCGGGCAGGACGGACCGCGAGGGTCGGGGGTCGGGACTGGGATCGGGGTGAGAATCACATTGGGGTCACGGTCGCCCCCAGTGTGGGTGGGGGGCGTAGCCCGCGCGAAGGGGGCGTGTCCCCCCGGGGGCGGGGCTGCGCTGCGGTGGGCGGGGCCCACCCGGGGTCTCCCCGACGGCGCTGCGGGGGCGCGGCCGAGGCGGGCGGGGGCGTGGTCCGTAGTAAAGGGGCGTGTCCCGCCGCGCGGCCGCGTTGCCCGGGGTGACGCGCGGATGCAGCCGGCTCCCGTGACGTCACCCGCGGGGCGGGGCCGCTCCCCCCATTCATCCCCCCCGCGCGCGGAGCGTCCCGCCGGCGCCCATCCAATCAGCGGGCGGGGGGGCGCGGCCGCCGGGCATCTCCAGCCAATCAGACGGCGGCGGCGGCCCGGGGCAACAATGGGGGGCGCCCGGGGCGCACGTGGGGCCGCGGCGGGGCCGGGCGGGGGTCGCGGCCCGGGCCGGGCGGGGGGAGCGCGGTGCCGGGGAGCGGTGTCGGGGCTCTCCGCTCCGCTCCGTCCCGCCCCGCCGCTGCCCCGCGAGGCGCGGGGGCACTCCCCTCCCCCGCCCTCCCCCCGCCCCTCCGGGCCCTCCCCCTGTGTCACGGCGGCGCCCGCATTCGGGAACGGGCACGGCGGAGGGAGGGAAGGAGGGAGCGAGCGAGCGAGCCGCGGCCGCCCCAGCATGTGGCCCGCCCGCGCCGTGGCGGCAGCGCGGCGGCGGCGGCGGCGGCGGGCAGGTGCGCGGCCGCTGAAGCGGAGCGGGGGGGCGTAGGGGCGGGAGCCGCCCGCCGCCGCCCTCGCCGGCGCTGTCAGGTGCGTGCCGCCCGCCAGCATGGCTCCGCCGCGCCGCCGGACCTAGCGCCGGGCCGCCCGCGGGAGACTGCGCCCGCCGCGCCGAGGGCTCCCCACTATCTCCGTCCCGCTTCTCCCCGCTTAGGTGCCCCGCCGCCCGGCCCCGGAGCCCGCCGGTCCCCGGCCGAGGATGCCGCCCGCCGCCGCTCGCTCCGGTTCATCTGTTGCTGCCTGACCGAGCCAGCCCGATGGATGCGGCCGCCCCCGCGCCCTGCCCGCCCGCAGCCGCCCCGCTGGCTACCGAGCCGGGAACCGCTCCGGAGCTCCGCGGCTGGTAAAAACCAAACCAAAACCAAATCCGAACCAAAAAACACTCCCCCGCTTCGGCCCGGACTGGAGAGGCGGCCGAGGACCATGCAGCGTGTCCCCCAGCTCGGCGCTCCCGGCGCGGTACCGGGCACAGCCGCCTCCTAGAGCCGCCGGACCCGGGGCTCCCCCGGACTCGGGGCTCCCCCCGCCAGGACCCGCGCACCGAGCGGCTCCTCCTTCCCTTCTCCCCTCCAACCGGGCAAGGAGCCCGCCTTCGCACTCCTCTCCCTCTCGAGATTTTGGGTTTTTTGTTGTGTGTTTGTGGTTTTTGTTTTTTTTTTTTTTGGGTGGAAACCGCCCGTAACTCCGGGGGGGGCTGTGGGGTGGCAGCGGGGAGGCGACCATGGAAGAAAAGCTCCAGGCGCATCAGGTGGAGATCGACCCGGATTTCGAGCCGCAGAGCCGTCCCCGCTCCTGCACTTGGCCTCTCCCCCACCCCGACTTGGCGGAGGAGGAAGATGGGGGCGCGGGGGGAACCCCGGCGCTGGCGGCCGGCGGGGACGGAACCGAGAACGCGGCGGCCCCGGTGGAGCGCAGAGTGGCCGCCGCTCCCCCGCCGCCCCCCGGCGCGGATGTGGGGCAGCTCCGCAAGGCCAAGACCTCCCGGCGCAACGCCTGGGGCAACCTCTCCTACGCCGATCTCATCACCAAAGCCATCGAGAGCTCGCCGGAGAAGCGCCTCACCCTCTCCCAGATCTACGACTGGATGGTGCGATACGTCCCCTACTTTAAGGATAAAGGAGACAGCAACAGCTCCGCCGGCTGGAAGGTACCTGACCCCCTGACCCCAACCCCAGCGCAACTTTGCCCTCTCTCCCCAAGGTGTGCCGGAGCTTGGAGGTTTCTCCCGGGGCGACCGGAGCTTGGTCCTGGCGGGGAGGTTTGGGGGATCCCCGCCGTCCTCGCACTTGGGGAGAAAAGGGGTCGGTCAAGTTTTGGGGAGAGCTGGTGCCTCGTGGTGTTGTGTTTTGGAACCGGGGTGAGCTCGTCGCTGTGTCACCGGCCGGCCTCGGGCTGAGGGTCGGAGCGGTGCCGCGTCCCCCGGGCAGGTCAGGGCGAGGGACGGCGACAGGCAGCGGGGTCGCGGGCGGCTCTCCACGGTGAGGCAGCCCTGGGGTACTGTGAGCGATAACCGCGCCGCCACAGCTCTCCTGGCCCTGCCTCCAGGGATCCCGGCCGTGCCAGGTCCCCGTGTGCCGGTGGCGTGGCCGGCAGGACAGCCGGAGGCAGGGCTGTTCCCGAACAGCTGCCTCCAGACTGGCTTTTACCCGGTGCGTCCCCGCTGTCTCAGCCCCCGCCTTCCCCGGGGCCGCGTCCCCTTCCCGGGGGACCAGGCGGGCAGCGCACGGTCCCCGCGGCTCCGAGCCGGCATTCCCCGGCTCCGTGCTCGGCTGGCACTGTGGGCTCGTTAGGATTCCCTGGCGCAGGCAGTGTTCCCCTCTCTGTCGCAGCGAGCTGGGGATCCGTGGCACCGGCAGGGGCACGGAGGGTGCCGGGTCTGGGGTCACCCCGGCCCCTCTGGCTGGGCTCTGCACTGATAAGGGGGAAGAAGGGATCGGCTGTGTCCAGATGGTGTCAGTAAAAAGGAGCCAGTTTCTCTTAAGTCCTCCCCTAAGCCCTGTCACCTCCAGTGTGATTAGTGTGTTAGCAGGCTCCGGGGGCTCCCACACCAGCCTCATGGCCCTGGCACGCGTGTCCTGCCTCCCTTGGGGGCAGCCAGACCCAGCCCACCTCGGGGGGTCCTTCTTGGGTGCAAACGGGGCTCTTTTGGGGCAGGAAGGCTGGACTGTGTGGCACCTGTGTCCAGGCTGTGGGAGCTGCTGTTGTGTGGAGGTTGGGCACCCACTCCTGAGGGCACCTGGTGTCCCCCCGGTGAGGGAAGGGTGTCAGGGCTCTGGAGGTGGCAGGAGGTGGTGCCTGTGTGGGGCCTCTCAAACCTCCACCTGGGGTGAGGTCTGCACAGCCCTGGGCACGTGCTGGGGGAAAAGGGTCTCCCACTGTTTGCACACCATGGGGACAGCGGGGGACATGCACTGATGGGGTCTGGAGATGTGTCAGGGCTCTGGCATGAAGAGTGAAGGGATTGCCAGGCAGTCACACGTGTCACTGGGGGCTTCACGTTCTGCGGTGTGCCAGGGGGGAGGACAGGATCCGAGCCCAGCTGCTGTTGGGCACCAGGGTCATTTCCAGGGGCTGTTTGCTCAGGTGGGCTCCCCTGTGCGTGCCCCATCACGGGATGCTCTCCCCTCTCCTGGCCCATCTGTGGCCTGGAGCGCCTCTGCCGTGGCTCTGCCTGGGCTGTGGGCAGGTGGCTGGGCTGCACTGCTGGGGCTGCCTCCCTCCTGGCAGCCTCCCCTGCCCCCTGCTTTGCACTCACTGGGATTTGAACCCCCCCAGCTGGGCTGAGGGCTGCCCTGGGAAGTGCCCTGCCCGTCCTGCCTGCACTCTGGGCTGGGCAGAGCCCTGGAGCCTCTCCTGGTGCTGCAAGTGCCCAGTGCCCAGCTGGGGCTGGTGCTGCCAGGGCTGCCAGTGGCCCAGGGTGAGAAGCAGAGACCCCCTTTGCATGGTGGTCTCCTCAGACAGGAGCATGTCAGGGGTTAAACACCTTCCCCACAGCCTGTAGTCCCTCCTGGCTGTCCCCTGCCCCAAACCTCCTTGGTGTACCATCCCCTGGGTGCCAGGGGAGTCCCCAGGGTGCTGAGGGAGTACCCAGGGTCCTGGGCAGGTTTTCCCTCTGGTCCCAGGCCTGGGAGAAGCATGGCAGGGCTACAGCTTTGCATTGTCCAGCATGGGCAATGAAGTGAGGTCTCAGCTGCTTCTTTGGTTGGTTTCTTCACGACCTCTTTGTGCTGGACAGAGCAGGGTGGTGGGGTCTGGGGGCCTGGCTCAGGGCCCAGCATCCCCACGGGCATTGGTGCTGCTGCTCTGGCAGGAATTTGTGGAATCATGGAATGCTTTGTGTTGGAGGGGACCTTAAAGACCATCTCATCCCACCCCCTGCCATGGGCAGGAACACTTTCCACTAGACCAGGTTGCCCAGAGCTGTGTTCAGTCCAGCCTTGAACACTTCGAATCCCACTCTTCTCCAAACCCTCTCTGCCTTGCTCTGGCACTGGAGGGACCTTCACAGCCGGAGCCCTTCCAGCATCCTGGGGATGCTAAATGTGCACCTGGCTGTGGTGTCTGAGGTGTCTGTCAGCAATGCGTGCCCCAGGCTGGTGGTTGTCTCTTGGAGGGGAAGGCTGTTGGCAGGGGTTGCATTTTGGGGTCAGGCCTCTCCTTCCCCACCAGGCTGCGCATTGCATTACATGGTTTCATAAAACCACAGAATCTTGGCATGGTTCAGGTTGGAAGGGACCCTAAAGCTCATCTCATTCCACCCCCTGCCACAGCCAGAGACACCTTCCACCATCCCAGGTTGCTCCAAGCCCTGTCCAACCTGCCCTTGGACACTTCCAGGGATCCAGGGGCAGCCACATCATTCATGGTGACATAAACTGAGGGACAGAACCCAAACCCCCCAGCCATGCCCAGCTTTGGGACCACTCAGGGCCATCACCAGGACCTGTCTGGGTCTGATGGGGAGCACAGAGGGGATGCTCCGGCTGCTGATTCTCGGGAAGTGCTTCCCCCCACGGGCTGAGCTGGCTCGTCGGGCTCGTGCACCAGGAGCTGCTGCTGCTGCTTCCCGATGCAGGGCAGCGGGCGCCCGCTGACTGACAGTTCTGCTTAATTAGGGAGTTGTTATTTTATCAATTCCAAAGCGCTTGAAGTTTTCTGCTCCAGCTCACGCTTTCCTCTTGTTAATGGGAAACCAACACCCTTCGTCAGAAAGGCAGCGGCACTGATGCATTTTAAAGGGTTCTGCTTGCTCCGGTTTGACATCCAAAATATAACAATCAAGCCATCAGCTGGTGGATGCCTGTTTGATGCGGCTCTGACAGCGCTGAAAACCTTAATTTCCCAGCCCTCCCTCCACCTCCTCCTCCTCCTTTATATTGCCGGGTTGGTAGCGTGGCGGCTGTGCCTGGCATGGGGGCCGGGGCTGCCATGCAGAGACACCCACCCCCCTGCCAAGCTCCACCGTCCCCCTGCAGGGCAGAACGGAAACGAATTAGGGAGGAAAAGGTGTGGAAATGGTGCTGTGGGAGTGGGAGCGGGGTCAGAGTTCTCGTTGCTGCTGGAGGATTTGGGGGTTTGGGGTTCCAGGCTGCTCCCCCTCCCTGCTGCTCTGTGCCGCCCTGAGCTGTGGCCAAGGGGGAGGGTCCCGCTGGGCACCCCGGGGATCCTTCCAGGGAGCAGCTCTTGGCTCTGTGGCTCTCTCGCTGGTGCCACCCCCTGCCCTTCCCCTCTTGGATGGGGACAGTGCCTCTGGAGCCTTGCCCAGTGTGGCTCCAGCCCAGCTCCCAGGACCGATGGGGATGGCTCTGTCCTCATGGAGGGCAGCCCCAGTGCCACGGGGACGGGGGTGCTGCCACTGGGGTGGGAGGCAGTTCCGGGGAGGATGGCTCAGGGCTGACCTGGCTCTGGGGGTGCACATCAGGCACCTGTTTGTGCTGGGGTTAGCAGCGTGGGCAGCCCCTGGCTCGGGGTGGGCACGGCCCCAGGACCCCGGGCTGAGTGCGGGCTGGCCGGTCAGGGCTCCCCTTGGGCCAGCCTGGCTCGGCTCAGCTCGGTCACGTATCCCATCCTCGCCATATAAGGAGATTTTTCCAGCAGCAGGGAGAGCCCGATGCTCCCCGGAGAGCTGCCCTGGGCTGGGAGCAGAGGGGCTGGGAGAGCCCGGTCAGTCCCTGGAGCATGCAGGGCCAGGGGGAGCTGCCGGCTCCTTCACCTCGGGGAACGCCTCTGCTCCTGCTCCACACGGCTCCTGGACAAGGCAGCCTGGCTCTCCTGTCCGCACAGGTGCAACACCCCCGGGATCCCCTGGTGTGGGGGATCCCCCCACCCTTTCCCACAGCACAGCCAGGGTCCCTCTGCACGCTGGGCTGGGGTCTCTGACCCTTCAGTACCACAGGGCTGGGTCGGGGGTCTCCCCACCTGTCCCCAGCTTTGCCCAGGGATGGGGGAGCCCACTCGTACCCCCTGATGTGCCGCAGGGCTGCTGTGGCTCTGAGGAATCCCCTTTCCTCCTTCCCACCTCATTTCACTCTCTCCTTTTGGAGGTTTTCATCTTCTATTATTTTTTTTCCCTTTTTTTTCCCCCCTCTCTCCCTTCTTCTGGAATCGCTTCTCATGCAGCGCTAACTGCTGAAGTAACACAAACCTGCTAAATGGTCCGGCTTTATGATAGCATAAAAATGATACTACAGAAGCGAGTGGGGCTTTATTAAACCCCAGGGAAAGGCTCCAAATGAACAGCTTGCTCTGCTCTTAGCTTCCTCCCCCCACTTCCCCCTTTATTTTTAATAACCA
Source organism: Cyanoderma ruficeps (assembly GCA_008694505.1). Classification (NCBI taxonomy): domain Eukaryota; kingdom Metazoa; phylum Chordata; class Aves; order Passeriformes; family Timaliidae; genus Cyanoderma; species Cyanoderma ruficeps. The sequence continues at coordinate 2,061,319 of VZDJ01000274.1, read as the reverse complement.
CTGGAATATAAACTAGAGTTAAGATCCTGTGGACTAGAAGAGCGCTTGCAGCCTGACATTCTCGCCATCCTTCCCCCCGTGGATCCCCGTGTGCATCCCTGCCTCTGTTTCCTGGTGCTGGGATGGGATGAGGACCAGCATCCTGGGCCAGGAAATGGATTTTGTAATTAAAAAGCCTTGTAAATATTTTTTAGGGAGGCTGTGGGTGGGGCCAGGCGTGTTTTGGGAGTGAGCTGGGCCTCCCTGGCCAGGCTTCCCATCCCAGTGGGACCCTCACTGGGATGCTGCTGGCAGTGGGAGGCCCTCGGGGCTTAAAGGAGTGAGGTTGGACACCTGTCAGCTCCGGGTCCTTGCACGGAATTCACAGGAAGGGGATGAATGTCCCCTCCCCGTGCATCAGCAAGGTCTGGGACCCCCATCCCCAGGCTGCCCCCTCCATCGCTGGGGTTCATCCCAGGCCTCAGAGCCACCGTGTCCTTGACTCTGCCATGGAGCTGCTCTGGAGCTGGGTCTGGGTCTCCCCTTGCCCTGACACCCCACTGCACCCCGACCCTGCCTGTGGGGAGGCAGCTGCCCCCCTGCCCCCTGCCCCCAGCACGGTGGGCTCCCTGCTCTCAGCTCACGTTACTTTTAATTATCCCGACACTTCCCGCCGGCTCCCAGCGAAGGTGCCTGATGAGTGCCGAGGTGAAAGGCACTTTGGGTTACGGAAGGACACGCGGAGGCTCGCCTGTCTGCCGCTGAGGCTCATTTTGGACAGCATCTGTTCATTATTATGTGGTGCCTTGGCCGGGTGCCAGCCAGGGGAACTGAAAGCCCCGGCACAAAGCTCGCTTTCACCCGCTGCGGGGAGGAGGAGAGGGAGGAGGAGGAGGAGGAGGCACCCGGCGCTGGGCGGGGAGCCCGGGGACCCCCAAGGCAGGCTGGTTCCTTCCTTCCCAGCAGGGATGCTCCAGCATCCCAGGGCATCCCGAGCTGTTGCCTGCTGTGAGGCGTCAGAATCATGATCAGACTGGTTTGGGCTTGAAGATCATCTTGTTCCAACCCCCTGTCGTGGGCAGGGACAACTTCCACTAGGAGATGTCCACCCCTGGGACTGCTGCTGTCCTGTGGGGTGGGGTCAGCAGCAGGATGGGCTGATAGTGGGGTGTGTGTGGCTGGTGTCCACTTTGTAAACACGGGACTCATTCTTCCCCTCCCCAGGACCCCCGTGCCACTCTGTGCCCCCCTCCATGCCCTGCAGAGCTTGGAGCAGGGCGGCTTTTGGGCTTTGCCACTGGGCTCGGTGGCACTTTGTGTGCACTGAGCCAGCGATGCAGCAGTGATGCAGCCCAGCTCCTGCTCCCTGGGGCCTGTAAGGCTGAGGAGGTTTCCCAAACAGCTCAGGATGGTGGCAGTGGGATGGCTCCACCCGGATCCCCTGGTGGTGACAGACACCTGCCTGTGGGGCTGGGCACATCCCAGGGGGTGCAGGCAGCCATGCTGCCGGGCACCTGCAGTCTCTGCGGGCACATGTCCCCTCGTGTGTCCCCTCATGTGTTCCTGTGCCTGTTCCCGGGCTGTGCCGGGCTCCCCACACGTGCACCCTGCAGGAGGATGACTGACTGTCAGGTGTGCCAGGGCGGCACGGGAAGGACCCTCAAACACCTCAGGCTGGCTCCTACTGACCACTGCACGTCCCTGCTGGCAGCGTGGGCTGGTGACAGTGCCCCCCTGTCCTTGTGGGGACAGTTTGTCCTCGGGGACACACCGTGGCTGTGCCTGTGGGCGCAGGCACTGGCGGCTTTTGGAGGCTGTGGCTGGGGGGGTGGGGGTAGCCCAAGCTGGGGCACTGAGCAGCCGCCTTTGCTTTACTTGGGAACGGGGGGTTGGGGAAGCCCCACCGATTCAAAAACACACAGAGCACCCCCCCAAAATGAAAGAGGCACGGAGGAGAAGAAAGGCAAGGGTTGTTGGCAGGCGCCTGGCGCGGTGCCAGCGCGGGGACGCTCCGGAGCAGACATGCCAAGCTGTAATTGCAGACAGGCTCATTTCGAGAGACGAGACGGTTATTTTTAACTTGCGTTAAGGTAATGCACTGATCTCCTGCCTGTGGGTTCAAAAGTTCACCCCCCCCCCCTTTCCCCAAAACCCCCTTTGCTCGCTTGCCCCATGGGGATACCTCTGGTCAGGCTGTGAGTGACCCCCGGGGAAGCACATCCTGGTCCCCACAGCTCCACACCCAGGCAGCCTGGCACTGCCCACAGCCTCGCCCTCCTCGGGGCAGCCGTGGTGTCTCCCGGGGAGTCTGGCTCATCTCCTGTGGGATTGGGAGGAGGCTGCAGCCAGGCCGGCCCTGGGGTGTGGAGGAGACGGGCATTCGTGGGGCTGTGCCAGCTCCATGCCCAGCCCTGGTGCTGCCGAGGTCCCCGAGGAATGTGCAGGGGGTGGGTGCTGCGTGCCAGGGTGCCAGATCCTGCTGGGAGCCCGATGGGAAAGCCTTGCCCTGCTCTCAGTGCCGGCTCTGCCCACTTTCCAGGCCCCCAAGCACTTTCCAGTCCTGGTCACACTGTGACTGTGACCGTGCTGCTCCAGGGATCGCTGGCATCTCCTCCAGCAGCCAGACTGCAGCAGTGACAGGGCAATGTGGGGGTGGTAGGACATGGGCTCCCCCCTCCTCAACCCCACAGGAGGGTTGAGCCTGTGGACCCATCTGGCTGGAGCAGCCCAGGAGCCCGATGCTCTCAGTGCCATTCATGGTTGTGTGGCCACCTCAGCCCTGTTTTTTTCCTTAAAACACATTGCACGGTGCCAGGAGGGCACTGGGGGCATCTTTCCTACCCTGGGACAGGGTGTCCCTGGGACCCACGCAGTGCCAGCCTGGAGAGCCTGGAGATGAGCCTGGCACCTGCTCCCCAACCCTCTGCCCAAACCATCTGAAGGGAAAGTGGAGCAGAAACGCCCCAAAACGTGTCAGGTTTGGACCTGTTCTAGCCGTGATTAATCCTTTCCCCCCTCCCCAGCCTCTCGCAGGAGCTCAGCAGCTGGGAGCTGGCGGGAATGAGGCCCCGGGGTGCTCCCGAGCAGGAGCAGCCGTGTCCGGCCCCTGTCCCCAAACGCCCTCTCGCCCTGGTTGGTGGCGTCAGCAGTTTGCCAGACGGCCGGGAACTCCCTGCACGGCTGAGATGGCTTTTGTCCTCGGCTGTCGCATGGCTGGGGCCGCCAGCTGCAGGTGCCGCGCTTCTCCCCGCTGCCGGCTCGGCATTTCACTCCCCTCGCACGTTGCTGCTTTCGGCAGCAGCGCTGAGCTTCGGGGTTTGGAGGAATCCAGGGGGAGCTGAGGCTTTCTGAACTCGTTCCGTGGCATTTCTCCGCTCGTCCCGGCTCGCTGCCGGCCCCCGTGGCAGCGCAGCGGCCGCCGGAGCCGATAAATCAGGGAGCAGAGCCCGGCTGCGGCGGGGTGAATTGCGGTGCCATTATCCATAATGAGTTCAGCGGGGATGGCACGGCAGCGGCCTGGCACAGCGGGAGCCGTGGGAAGCCTGGCCAGGTCATTCCCGGACTGCGACCCTGGCAGAGCCGGGGGCATCTCCCAGCCCGGCGGGCGCTGCGGGGGGGACACGGCCACGCGTTCTTTGTGCGGTGCCAGGAGATGGGAACCGCGTGGGGATGGGGAAAGGGGCGTGTGGGGACACGGCTGGCTCCCTACCGGCACCTGTGAGTGCTGCGGGAGTGCCTCACCATGGCACGGTGCGGTTTGGAGCATCCCCGGAGCCTGCCCGGGGCTGTCGGATGTATTTGATAGTGAGGGGTTGGAAACATCCAGCGGGAGAGCCAGGGGGACCGGGACTGCGACCGTGCTTAGGGCCGTGCTTAGGACCGTGCTTAGGACCCTGCTGTGACCTCCTTTAGCAGTGGCTGCTCCCTGCGGTGGTTGCGGGGCGCTGGGAGCCGTCCCATCCCGCGGCACAGACAGTTGGAGCTCGGCTGGCTGCTGGGAGTGGGTTTTCCAGCAGGGTGAAGATGGGCAAGTGCCCGTCTCGGCCTGTCTCTGCCCAGCCACACCACCAGGTTTGGGCAGCCAGGACACACATCTCCTCCCTGCATCCTGGGCAGTGCCACCCTCCCCTCCCTGCCCCGGGTGCAATGCGTGTGTGGGATGTAGGGGAGGGATTCACAAGCTCGTGGAGCGACAGACATATAAATTTTGGCTTTTTTTTTCGAGACTGTCAAACCTATGCCTGTCCCAGGGATGTAAGACAGCATTTTATTGCTGCCTGCTTGATGGTTGTTCCCTTCTCCTCCGTGGCTGTGATTTATCTCTGCACTTTGCGCTGATTGGATTAGAAGTTTAAATGCTAAGGGTGCATAACAATATATTTTTCTTATTAATATTAAAAAATCATTATTGGATTTTTTATAGTTCTGTTTTGAATTGAATCCCCTTGCTTGATTTATTCTCTCTCCCAGAGTAGAATTTAATGCTAATAGGAACAATCATTGCTTTGTTTTGAATCTTTGACTGTTTGGAAAACTTTCCGTGCAAAGGGAAATTACAGCATTATTAAGAGTCCATTAAAAGAGGGTTTGCCCATTCTTGGCTATTACCTGTAAGCTGGAGGGAAAACAAAAAAGCCAAGATGAAGAATCTCTTTTTCAGAGTTTCTGCTCACACCCTTGCCGAGGTGTAACGCAGTGATGGTGCCGGGTGTTAAAATCAGCTCTGTTCTGTCTCAGGGATGGATTTCGGGTCCTGCTGGGTTGGTGCCGGGTGGTGAAGGTGTGTGTGGCTGTGGAGTTCACAGGTGAAAGGCAAGAGCTGACTGTGGGGCTGAAATCCCCACGGATTTCACGTTTTTTAGGAAAATAGGAGAAGCAGGACGGCAGCTCCTGCCTGTGGCAGCGTGTCCCCAGCACTGCGGGTACCAGGCACAGGGACGGAGGATGCCGAGCTCCTCCCTGTGCTTCCCTTTGCCTGGGGATGCCCAACCCTTTGCCCGTGTGTGGGGACCACCCAGTGCCCACCCAAGCCCTGGGCCCCACCACCATGTCCTTGTGGTTGTGCCCATTGTGCCTCCTGTTCTGGCAGCCACCTGCAGCAGAGCTGGGCACAGCCCCACGGGCAGCCCTGGGAAGCAGGGCCAGGCAGGTGGGATGGGGCTGGGCACATGGTGCCAGTCAGGCAGGTGGGATGGGGCAGGTGGGATGGGACAGGGGCTGGGGACACAGTGCCAGGCAGGTAGGATGGGACAGGGGCTGGGGACACAGTGCCTGGCAGGTGGGATGGGGCTGGGGACACGGTGCCATGCAGGTGGGATGGGGCAGGGGCAGGGGACATGGTGCCAGGCAGGTGGCATAGGACAGGGGCAGGGGACACAGTGCCAGGCAGCTGGGGACGTGCCTGGGGTGGGTGCAGCAGCAGCGGGGAGCTGTGCCAGGCTTGGCTGGCAGCAGCAGGGCTGGCAGGGCGCCACAGCCTGCCTGGGCATGGCAGGGCAGGCCTGGGCACCCACGGCCCGGCAGCACTGGGGGAGCAGGAGGGCGGGGTGTGGGGTGTGGGGTGTGGGGGGCATAGCTGGGAGTGGCAGGAATGTCGGCCCCAGGCACGCGGCGTCATTGGCATGAACCTCCCTGCAGGGCTGTGCCGTGCCAGGCCAGCACCCTGCACCCCAAAAACTGCACCTGGCACCCCTCACTCTGCTCCCCAAAATCTGCACCCACTATCCTGCACCTGCTCCCCATGTCGTGCACCCCTCGCTCTGCTCCCCGAGCCTGCACCCCTAATCCTGCACCCTGCACTCCATGCCCTGCTCCCCACACTCTGCTCCCCACACTCTGCTCCCCAAAATCTTCACCCCAGAACGTGCATCCTGCTCCCCAAAGCCTGTGCCCACTGTCCTGCACCTGCTCCCCATGCCTTTGCACTCCACGCTCTGCTCCCCAAGGACTGCACTTGTGCACCCCAGAACTGCACTGTCCTCCCTTCAGCACACACTGTGCTCCCCGATCTCTGCTCCCCAAAACCTGCACACTGTCCCCTGCATCCCGCCCCCCAAACCCTGCAGCCTGCACCCCACCTGCAGCACCCCCTCCCACATGCACTTCCTGCCATCCTGCACCCCATGCCTTGAACCCACACACACAGGAAACCCCCTGTGTTTGCTGGAAACCCCAAACCTGCCCCCACTGCCTCTGCCCCACACATCTGGTCCTGGGAGGGCTCCACTCCTTGCAGTCAAGGCTGGGGCACTGCTCCCTGTCCCTTGGGGGGTTCCCAGTCAGCCCAGTGCAGGGTGAGCACTGGGGCACTCTCTTTTGCTGGGACTCTGTGCCAGTGCCCACAAGTCCTGATGTGCTTTGCTCTGCCTCTGTGCTCTGTGGGGTTATGGGGTGTCACTGGGGGGAACCCCTGACCCCCTGGCCCCATGGCACAGCAGCAGCAGTAGTTGGGATGGATCCCAGGTGGCTCTGGGGGTGCAGTGCTGTTCCTTGCTGCAATGGGGTGAGGATTCCTGGATTCCCGGATTCCCGGATTCCCAGCAGCGTGTTCTCAGGTGTCCTCCCACGTGCCAGGACTTCCTGGCTGAGATTTCCCACTGCCTATTCCAGGCCAGGCAGTTCTGGGATCCCGGGCAGGGTCCGCTCACCCCCCGTGCAGGTTTTTTTGGCTGACCCTCTCTTGTTTTCCCTCTGTCCTGGAGCCTGAGTGCACCAGCCAAGGAACGGGAGGCTCCTGCCAGGCCCCCGTGCCAGTGGTGGGACTGTCACTGACTGGGGGGCTTTGAGGGGGGGACCCAGTGTGGGGGGACATGGGGGTACCACCAGGATGCTCAGTGGGGTCTGGGCAGGTACCTCTGGGCCCGTCCCCGAGGTCAGGGACGCCTCTCTCTGCCCTTGTGGGTCTCAGGGGATGAGCCCACGGCTGGGGGGTGGGCAGTGGGGTGGGGAGATGTGGGGTGCAGGGCTGTCTGAAGGCTGGGGTGCAGGCCTGGGAGATTTGGGATATGGACTGTGCAGAGTGGGATGCAGGGCTGGGAGATTTGGGGTATGGACTGTGCAGAGTGGGATGCAGGGCTGGGAGATTTGGGGTATGGACTGTGCAGAGTGGGATGCAGGGCTGGGAGGTTTGGGATATGGATTGTGCAGTGTGGAGTGCAAGGTTGGGACGTTTGGGGTGTGGGATGCAGGGCTGGGAGGTTTGGGGTGTGGGGTGCTGGGCTGGGAGGTTTGGGATATGGATTGTGCATTGTGGGGTGCAAGGCCGGGAGGTTTGGGGTGTGGGATGCAGGGCTGGGAGGTTTGGGATATGGATTGTGCAGTGTGGGGTGCAGGGCCGGGAGGTTTGGGGTGTGGGGTGCTGGGCTGCTTGCAGCGGGGCCAGTCTGGCTCCCCAAAGCTCCCAGTTTAACCTGCAAGGTCCCAGCAAGGTTCCCAGCTGCAGGGGTCTGGGGCAGGACCCCCCCAGCCAAGATGCTGAGGTGGCTCCTCAGCAGGGGACAGACGCCTGGGTCCCCTCCTGCCTCACTGAGGCACCCCCATGGTGACACAGCCCCGGGGAGACAGGGCCCCCTCTCCCTGTCCCCATCCCTCCCCACAGCCCAAATCCTGCTCCTGTGTGTGGAGAGGGAGCAGAACCGGGGGCTCCAGCAATGATCCCCGTGCCCTGAATGATTCATGGCAGCAGACTCCAGCCGAGCCCCTCCCTGCCCTGCTGCCCCCAGCTGCCCCCCAGCCTCACCTTTGGGGGTGCTGTGGGTGGGGGAATAGGGGGGGTTTGCACAGGGGGCTGGCCGGGCAGCGGGGTGGGACACGGGGGGGGGGTTTGTCACCTGCAATCAGCTGCCAGGAGTTGGGGGTGGCACGAAGATGGAGGGGCAAGTACCCCCAGAACCACTGCCCTGCTTCTCCGTGCCTCAGTGTCCCCCTTGTCACTGTGCCAGGGAAGGGGGACTGAGCTGATTTCGCTGCCTGGCTCAGGACACCCCATTTCTTAGGGGGTCTCTGCACAAATGCAGCTCTTCCTGCAGGGCTGGATTTGCTCCAGGGCGGGTCAAGCCTCCCCGTCGAGGCGGGATCTGGCTGCGGGGTCGGGAGCAGCGAGGGGTTAAACGCACTAAAGCCGGTGTGAAACTTTTGGCTGGGGGAGCCGCAGGCAGAAAGTGCATTTGTAGCCGCAAGTGGCTGCCTTGAAGACGATCCAGATTTGTCTGGGAGCCGTCTGCTGCTAAAACCCTTTGATCCACTTACTTCTCCCCGGGGAGCTCCCTGCAGCTCTGGTGCTAATGCCCCCGTGGCGACAGGGGCTGAGCTGCCAGACGGATGCAGGGGAGACCCCCCCTCCCTCTGCCAGGGAAGAGAGCAGCCACAAAAAAATGACGGGGAGGGGGGGCAAAAATAGAGNCATGGAGAGTGAAGGGATTTGGGGATGGAGGAGGTTTGGCTGTTCCTGGTCTGTGAGGAGGGGTGGAGGATAGAGGGATGGGGGCACGGAGAGTGAAGGGATTCGGGGATGGAGGAGGTTTGGCTGTTCTCAGGCCATGGGCAGGGATGGAGGGAGCGTTGCCAGGTGGTTCCCAAGATGCCAGGGCTTGTGGGGATGGTGGTGGTGGTGTGGAGAGGGTTTGGATCGTTGGTGTCTCCCCAGGACTGCTGATCTGGGGGGTCCCAGCCCCAAGGGCGGCTGCCCCAGTGCTCAGTGGGCAGATCCTACCGGGCAGCCAGAGCTGCTGGGTCAGGGGACTCAGGTGGCCAAGTGGCTGAAAGGGGAAGGCAGGAGTAGGGCAGGCAGGAGGCAAATCTCATGGGTTAAATGGGATACCGGTGGCTTGGGATCATAGGGACTCTTTTGCTTTTATCATAGGAAATGTTTAAAGATTGGGAAGCTGAAATCAGCTTCTGTACTGGACCTCAAACCACAGAATCCCAGACTGGTTTGGGTTGGAAGGAACCTTAAAGCTCATCCTGTCCCACCCCCTGCCATGGGCAGGGACACCTCCCACTGTCCCAGGCTGCTCCAAGCCCTGTCCAACTTGGCCGTGGACACTTCCAGGGATGGGACAGCCACAGCTTCTCTGGGCACCCTGTGCCAGGGCCTGCCCACCCTCACCAGCAGGAATTTCTTCCCAATATCCCATCTCTCCCTGCCCTCTGGCAGTTAAGTGGAAAATCCCCATTTTCCAACAGGTGTCAGGATTGAGGGTTGTGCTCAGCTCTCCCACATGGGCAGCTCCATCTCCCCAGGTCCCCTCTGTGGATGGGTGTCACCCTGTGGGTCCTGGCAGGGCAGGAGTGCTGTACAGCTGGGACAGCATCACCGATGGGGCTGGCACGGGGGGGGGACATTCCCTTTGCACCCCATAACACCCATGGGTGAGTTATGGATGGACCATCAGCACAGGCTGCCAGCCTGTGCCCACAGCGGGATGGGGCTGTGGGCAGGACAAAGGGGACAGTGATCCTGTGGGCAGGACAAGGGGGACAGTGATCCTGTGTGCAGGACAAGGGGGACAGTGACCCTGAGGGCACAATGAGGGGGACAGTGATCTTTTGGGCAGGATGAGGAGGACAGTGATCCTGAGGGCACAATGAGGGGGACAAGTGATCCTGTGTGCAGGATGAGGGGGACAGTGACCCTGAGGGCACAATGAAGGGGACAGTGATCCTGTGGGCAGGATGAAGGGGACAGTGACCTCCTCCCTCCTGGAGACTGGCATCTGGGAGCTCAGGAGGGGTTAGGAAGGCGCTGCCAGCAGCCCTGACCGCGCTGGTGGGGAGGGGAAAATCCCATCGAGGCGCTGGTGGAGCCGCAGCAGAGGCCAGGGGACGGTCACAGCCGGGGACAGCCAGCGCTGGGGACGGTCACGGCGGGGTCCGCAGGGCTCCGGGAGGGCTGCAGGGGCGGGATGGAGGTGTGAAGGGAGGCGAGCGAAGAGCGAACAAAAGCCGCATTGAGTGACAGAGCCCGGCCGCCAGCGGAGCAGGAGCCCGGCCAGGAAAAACAGGGCCTGGAGCGGGGAGCAGCACATCGTGTCCCTGGCCGCGGCCGCCGGGGCCTCGGTACATTCTGTAGCGGAGGAAGCTGGCGCAGGGACGGGCTGGCTCGGGCGCAGCTGACCCGGGGGGACAGCCCCGGGGGGCTCGGCGGCAGCAGCAGCGCTGCCCCCCGGTCCCAGCCGCGGTGCCGAGCCCACCGGGACCGGCCGGAGCCCCGGGGCTGCCCCATCCCCTGGGGGCCGGGCGGGCAGACAGCGAGCGGGCGCCGTGCCCAGGAATTCGAGGATGGTTTGCAGGCGGCGCTGCCCGGGCAGCAGCGGCTAATTCGGGATAATTCAATTACAGCTCCGTGTCACGAAGCCGGCGGCGTGTGGGGGCGGCTGGGGGGCCCCGCGGGCAGGGGGTGGCCTCGGAAGGGCTGCCAGGAGCTCCGGGCATCCTCAGGATGGGGGTGTCCTGTCGCCCCCAGCTCTGCGGGGACAGCCTCAGGCAGGGTGTTGTCCCCACAGCCTGGGGACCCCCAGCTGGGGGGTGCTGAGGGGTGACCGCGGGTGTTCAGACCCCTCAGGATGGGCTCCCAGGGGGAGAAGAGTCGTGAGAAGCTGCTTTCCTGCAGGGATGTGTGACTTCCCGTTGCTTCCACACCTCCTCCCCGTTCCTTGCCATCCTGGCACCCGCCCCAGCCCTGCTGCAACCTCCACCTCCCAGGAACACCCTAAAATTAACATCCAGGGGGGCTGTGGATGGGTTCAAGCCCCTGGGTCCGGGTTCAGGGCACTGTCACTGCAGTCCAGAGCTGGTTTGTTCTGGTGCTCTGCTTCCCTCTGCCCGTTTTTGGGCATTTTGTGACACCCTCCCACCCAGACACCTTTTTTTGGTAGTTTAATTTCCAAGTGTCTGATTCCTCTGACTGACACACAAACCCTCACTGGCAGTGAGGACTTGGGGAAGGTGCTGTGTGGCGCCATGAGCTGCTGCCACGGTGATGGCTGATCCCACAGCCCACGGCATCGCTGCCAGTTTGCAGGAGACAGGTTTACTGGGGGCTCTTGCTCCAGAGAGAGCCACCGGCAATAAAAAACACTCCTGAGGGTGCTGCAGGGCCTGGCCCAGAGCATCTCCACTCCCTCCTGGCTGCAGGAGGGCAGCTGCTTCCACTGCTGGGGGCTGGGTGGCCCCGCGAGGCCGTGGCACTGCGGGGTGGGTCCGGATCCTCCCTGGAGCTGCGCCGGGACCGGCTGCCTGGGCAGCTCCGGCTGATGTAATTTTTGCCATTCCAGGTAAAAAAGGCTCCGCCTCGGGTGGCAAACTCCCCCAAGGCGGGCGGGAGGGGGTTGTTGTGTTCCTGTTGCTTTGCAGCAGCCTCCAGGGACTCCGCTGCCTCCCCAGGGTGGCTGCCTGCTTCCCCCTCCTCCTCCTCCTTCTCCTCGGGCTGGCTGTGCTGGCTGAGCCCTTCCCAGAGCCGTGCTGGGGGGGCAGAGGCTGCAGCACGCTGCCCCAGCAGCCCCCCTGGGTTGCTGCTACCCCTGGTCCTGCTGGGTTTGTGCCTGGCCTGGCAGCATTCCTGCATCCCGCTGCCTGCCCGTGGGAAGCATCCCTGTATCCCGCCTCAGGCGGTGCAGGTGCAGCCCAGGGACGGCTGCAGGGGACGTGGCTGTGGCTTTCCTGCCACCCCGTGTGATCAAACAGCGCTCAGAGCTGGGGGGGACACCCTGCCCGGGGTAATGGTGCATCCCTGGGGGTAGAGTTTGGGAGACTGGGAAAAATCCTGAGGTGTTTCTGAGCCCTCGGAGGGAAAAGCAGAGGCTGTGAGTGAGGTGAAGGGGGATGAGGGGATGGAAAGGTCCCTCTCCATGGGGTGGGCTCGCTGCCAGCCCTGCCCACGGGCTGGTGGGGGCAGCTGCAGGCAGAGGAGTGTGTCCCTGGCTGTTGTTCCGTGGAGAGCCAGGAGCGGTGGGGCGGGGAGCAGAGTGCCCAGCCAGAGCTGGGGGACAGTGGCCGCTCTGTCCTTGCTCCACCAGCCCAGCTGAGCAGCCCCGGGTGGGGGTGGCAATGTCCCCAAGGGGAAAGTCCCCTCCTCATGGCCTCACCCGTGCCCCAGGGGGATGGCAGAGGGAGAGCCAACCCCCAGGGCATGTGCCACAGGCCACCAACCCCTGCTGGGCTGCGGGCAGGTGACGCTGGGCTGCGCCGCCCCCACCCCAGCACCCACCTTACCTGCAGGATGTCGCCTGCTGTTTCCCTGGCAACGGCGATGGCATCCCGCACACCTCGGGCAGAGTTTCCCTGCATCCCCTGCGATGTCATCCCTGTTGCCCGGGTAACCCAGCATCCGGGAGCTCTGGCAGGCAGGTACCCGGGGGTCCCCAGCTGCCTTCTGCTGTGCCCGGCCACTCGCCACCTGACAGCTCTGTGCGGGTGTGGGGGCCCGTGGTGGCCTGGGGCGGTTGGGGACAGGCTGACAAGTCCCAGAGCTGCTCTTTCGAAGGCAGGGGTGGAAGGATGAGGCAGGAGCCCGGCAGATTTGGGGGAGCTGTCATGGCAGAGCTCAGCCCACTCTGTTCACTGCAGGTGCCTGGTGGGTCTGCCGAGTTTGGGGAGCCATGGGCAGCTCGGGGGCGGGAGGAAAAGCAGGGCCTGGGGACCCTGTGCCTGCACACAGGGCTGGGGACAGTGTCTGGGCTTGGGGACAGTCGGTGTTCCCAAGGGAAGAGGAGCCAAGGGATGCTGGCAGGTGTCCAGGACAGCTGGTCGTTCCTGGAGTTTCCTCGGGGTAACTGATGGCGGGAGGGCACTGCTGAGGTGGGTTAAGCACCCCAGGACAGGCTGGGGTCGGGGTGTTTCCTGCAGCTGATGATGCCCTTCATGCCATGAGCCCACCCAGGGGTGAGTGTCCCCGTGCTCTGTGAACAGCTTTGCCCTGTCCCACTCCAAGTGGCAATTCCCCTGCTCCCAGTGCACATCCTGGGGGGACCAGAGCCCCCCTGAGCCCTGCAGCATCAGGGTTCAGATCCCCGGGCAGGGGAGCTTTGGGAGCCTCCCTGGACGGGCAGTTCCAAGTGCTCTCTCCAGCAGAGCCAGGAAATTCCCCTGCTGAGGCGGCAGCTCAGCTCAGCCCTGCCCGGGGAATGTGTTTGGATGAAATCGGAGCCTGCAGCACAGTGCTGGGGCCAGGATTCCCCCGTGGATCCTCTGCTGTGCCCCGTGTGCTGCGCTGGGAGCTGAGCTCAGCTCCTCTGGGCTGGTGTTGGGGAGCCACAGCCCTGCTGGCAGCCAGCCCATCCTGCACAGACCCCCTTGGGAGCACCGCTGCCTCTGCCAGCACCGAGGGGATCCAGCCACCCCATCCTGGGGCATGGGGATGTCCCGGGGGTCCCCCTTTCCCCCCCATCAGTGGGGCTGTGCTCACAGGGCTCAACCCCACTGATGAATGAGTTTGTCGGTGATACCAGGGGTCTGTGGGGTGATACCAGGGGTCTGTGGGGTGATATCAGCGGTCTGTGGGGTGATATCAGTGGTCTGTGGGGTGATTCCAGGGGTCTGTGGGGTGATACCAGGGGTCTGTGAGGGGATACCAGGGGTCTGTGGGGTGATATCAGTGGTCTGTGGGGTGATTCCAGGGGTCTGTGAGGTATTACCAGGGGTCTGTGGGGTGATTCCCGGAGTCCAGGTGACAACAGGGATCAGTGGGGTGACACCAAAGGTCCGTGAGGTGACACCAAGGGCTCAGCCACAGGAGGCAGGGGCAGAGCTGTGCCCAGTGGGTGCTGGAGGCTGCTGGCAGGGCCTGGGGGGCATCGAGGTGCTTGAATCTTATCCCTGGCACAAGGCCCTGCACATTCTGGGGCACGGGGGGGGGCTTCAAGCCCACCCTTGGGCAGCTGCTGAGCAGGGGGAAGCCTCCCCTCCTCCTTGTCCCCCTCCCCTCCTCCCCTCCTGGCTCTCCGTGCTGTAGGCACAGGCTGGTGGGACCCCAGCCNCCCCCCATCCCTCTTCACCCCCCAGACCCTACACAGGAGCCACCCCAGCTGTGAGCCCCTCACCCCTCCTGCCGTGCCAGTGACCCCTAAGAGCATCCCAGGGGGTCCCCATGCTTGGGGAGACCCCCAGGGCACCCCAGAGTGCCACCACCCCCTCCGTGGGTGGGAGGGAGGGATGGGTGTCTGCACTGGCCTGGGCTGGCCTGGGGGGAACAGCAGGTGGCCATGTCTGTCCCTCTCTGTCACCACCCCCTCCCTGCCACCACCCCCTCCCTGCCTCAGTTTCCCCGTGTCTGCAGCAGTCCTGGGCCGAGGGGTGGGACTCAGCATCCCTCCTTCCCAAGGGGCTGGAGCTTCAGAAACGTCCCCGGGGCTTTGTGATGACCTTGCTCCACTTGTGTGACTTTGGCTGCTGCGCCGGGGGGGCTCAGAGATGTGCGGGGTGTGTGACACGGGCTGATGGCCTGAGGGGTCTCTGGACACCCCCCCGGTGTGTCAGTGTCCCTCCCAGCAGGGTCTGTGTGAGGCTGGGCACGCACAGAGCGGCCCCGGGCACAGAGTGGGGGACACAAAAGGCTGGGCCCTGCCGGGAGTGCCCGTCCCCCCCGGGTCTGTGTGGGTGTGAGGCAGCTGAGCCTCTGTCTGTGGGGGCCCGGCAGGCAGAGGGACCCCCAGGGGACAGCACTGCTTCCCAGGGGCTGCTCTGGGGCGTCTGATGTCCCTCAGATCCCTGGGCTGCACTCGGGGCCATCTCTGGCTGATGTCCCCTTGTGGGGCTGTCGGGACCTTTGGGCTGGCCCAGGCCAGGAGGGGCAGCAGCCTGAGGCCACTTCCCGCCGTGTTTCTGGCCATGCAGGGACGCGGTGACACCTCCCTGTCACTGTCCCTTGCCAGCTCCAGGTGGGGAGCGTTTGCCCCTCTGCCAAGGGGGTGACCCCGGGGGTCTCCACTCCCTGCAGCAGCTGGACCCTGCCTGTGCCACGTGCTGGGGACATGATGGGGCTCCTGCCCTCATCCTCCTCCTGTGCACAAGTGCAAAAAATGTGAAAGTGGAAAAAAGGGAGTTCAATGTGAAAGTGTAAAAAAGGGAGTTGTGTGGGGTTTTCACAGCATCGTGCTCTGTGGGGTTTTCACAGAATCGCGGTTTGGGTTTGAAGGGAACTCAAAGCCCAGCCAGTCAGGGACACCTGCCACTGTCCCCGGCTGCTCCAAGCCCTGTCCAGCCTGGCCTTGGGCACTGCCAGGGATGGTTTGGAGGATTTTGGAGGGTTTCAGAGTGTGCTGGCGTGGGAGGCTCTGGCTCCAGGGCTGGCTGGGGCTGGGGGATGTGCAGTCCCACAGGGCTGAGTGAGGAGGTGTGTGCTGCCCTGGGCTGGGCTGTCAGCACTGAACAGCAGCTTGGGGACAGCAGGGACAGCCCAGAGCCTGCTGGGGTGCCATGGCCTTGACCAGATGGACTCAGCCCCACCACTGGCTGGAAACTGCTCCTTGTTTTCAGAGATGTTTTTTTAAATAGTGCTGCTTGCCACGTTTCTGCACAGCAGGTCCCCGTGGTGAGGATTTTCTCCCTTAGAGGCACCACTGAACCCTCCCCTGCTCCACCCTCTGGGCCTGAAACCTCCAAACTGCTACAAACATTTGTTCGCTCGAGCAACTGCGATTTTTTTTAATTTTTTTTTTTTAATTAAACTGTTCCACGAAGAATCTCTCAGCCAAGGGCACTTGGTGGTGGGGATGTCCCTTGCTGTCTTGGCCACCCCTCTCATCCCCATCTCCCTCAGGGCTGAGAGCCCTGAGTTATCCCAAGCCTTTGCCGTCTGTGCTTGCTGGTGATGGGATGAAATCTTTTGCAGGAAGAAATTCCTCCCTGGGAGGGTGGGGAGGCCCTGGCACCGGGTGGCCAGAGCAGCTGTGGCTGCCCCTGGATCCCTGGCAGTGTCCAAGGCCAGGCTGGACAGGGCCTGGAGCAGCCTGGGACGGTGGAAGGCGTCCATGGCAGAGCTGGGATGGGATGTGCTTTAAGGTCCCTTCCAACCCCAAACCATTCTGGGATTCTCTGGCTCCATTTGAGAAGCCAAAGGCATCTTTCCATGCTCCTCATCTCCAGGAGCTGCCCTGAGGGCACAGGGAGCCTGTCCCTGCTCCAGCAGCCAGCACAGCCCTGTGGGATCCTGGTGGGACACAGCCTGTTGGGGAGGGCTTGGCTTTGCCCCTTGGCCCCTTGAAAGCCCCATGGTTGGGGGGCACAGCACAGAGGGACCCGGGGCACCCTCGTGGGGCTGCTCCCCAGGGTGAGGTGAGGACGTGGGGCAGGTGAGGAACCCCTGGAGCAGAGGAAGGGCCTGGGAACACGGGGGGACACGGCGGGGACATGGAGGGGACACGGGAGAAAACATGGGGAACACAGGGGGACATGAGGGGGAACATGGGGAGGGGAACAGAGGGGGAACACGGGGGGGACACAAAGGGAAGATGGGGGGACACAGTGGGGAACGTGGAGGGGGAACATGGGGAGAACACGGGGGGAATATGAGGGGAAAATGGGGGGACACGGGGGGACATGGCAGGAACAGAGGGGGGACATGGGGGAACATAGGGGGACACAGAGTGGACACGGGGGGACACAGGGGGGAACAGAGGGGGAACACGGAGGGACATGGGGGGGACACGAAGGGAAGATGGGGGGGACACGGTGGGGAACATGGAGGGGAACACAGGGGGGACACGGAGGGAACACCAGGGGAGAAGAGAGGGGAAGATGGGGGAACACAGGGGAAAAAGGGGAAAACACGGGGGGACACGGGGGGGGACACGGGGGGGACACGGCTCCCTGCCCAGCCCTCCCCGCCTCGCTGGGAACAGCCCGGCTCCGAGGCAGCTGCCAGGCTGGAAATCAGGACAGCCTGCATGGAACAGACAGGGGAGGATGGGGCTGGGCTCACCGCCCCGGCTCTCCTGCTCTGCTCAGCTCAGCTCGGGGGGGCCGCGGTGCTCAGTGCGCTGGCACAGGACGGTGACACAAGGGTGACATGTGGCCGTGTCCCTCCCAGGTGACCCAGGGATGGTGACCACACAGCAGGGCTGCCTCCCACGGGTGTCTGAGGCTGAGTCCTGCCGCTTCCCCCTTCCTCCCGCAGGAGGTGAGGAGCAGGTGGGCGGTTTCCCTCCTGGCAGCAGCCAGCCCCTCTACCTGCTGGGGCTGGAACCCCCCCGGGGGGCTCAGCGTCCTGCTTGGGGCACCTCCTGCCTTCCCTGGTGGCTGCTGGGTCTCCCTGGGGTCTCTCGGCAGGATTTGATGTGCCTTGCCTCGGGCTGGGAGCAGCTCTGGGTTCTCTCAGTGTGGGGACAGACAGGATTGCCTGGGAGCACTGGGGCACCCGCTGTCCCCAGCCAGCCCCGGTGGCAGCAGCAGGGCAGGGGACAGCCAGCAGGGAGATGAAGTGGCACCCGAGGAAAAGGGAGTGCGGCTGCTTTAATGATTTGGCTGCGGTGAGAACTTGGTGTGGAGGAAATTGAACCCAGGGGGAAAAAAACCCTGTAATTTCATGCAAAAATTACATGGCAGCTCCGGGTGATTTAGTGCAGCTATTTTGGTGGCCAGCTCTGGGGTGTCATTAGAGCGTTACGGGGTAAGTGAGTGCTGGGGGAGAGGGTCTTCCCAAGGCATCTCACCTGCTGGAGGGGGGTCTGGGAGCGCTGAGGGTGGCTTTTGTCCCCAAAGGCAGGAGCTGATGTCCCTTAGGTAGATGTGGGCACCTTGCAGAGCATCCCTGGCTGTGGGGCCACCTCAGGCGAGCTGGGCTGCTGGGGCTGGAGCTCCTGCTGCGAAGGGAAGGGCAGAGTCTGACCCTGTGCTGCCCCCTTGCTCAGCACCCCCCTGCCCCACAGCCCACCCTCAGCATCCCCGTGGGGCTGGCTGAGAGCTGTCTGGGCAGTGGGAGCTGGCACATGTCCCCAGGGCACTGCTGTGCCCCGTGGCACTATGGTGTCCCCTGGCCAGCTGCCCAGGGCAGGTGGCTCAGCTGCCTCCAGCTCTGAGGGTGAGCAGGAGCCCGTGCCAGGGCCACAGAGACGGGCAACAACCAGCTCAGCTGGCCCCTTCCCCTGGCAGCATTGCAGGGCAGGGATACAGGACACGGGGGGGGGCAGGCAGGAGGTGGGCAGGGTCCTGCAGACAGTGACCCCATAGCCAGGGAGGGTGTGGGGCCAGGGAGGGTGTGGGGCCAGCCCATCACCGTGGCACTGGGGCCGTGCCCCTGGGAGGTTCCTGGTGCCAGAGTGAGCTGCAGCTGGGTCCTGTGTGCCCACAGCTCCGTGGGGCTCCTGCCCCCTTGCAGGAAAGGCTGGGCTCTCCCAAAACACCCCCCAGTCCCACAGGGGGTCCCCAGCTCCCCAGCCCCGCCCGTGTCCCCAGAGGGGAGCGTGTGTGCCTGCTCGTTATCCGCAGCCCGGCTCTGCTCTAATGAGCCCTTTGGGGAGCTCGTGGGGCAGGAGGGGCGCTGGGGGGTTGGCAGAGGTGTGGCTGTGCAGGCAGGGTGCACAGGGATGGATCACTGCCTTCCCCATCAGCCCTGGGCTCCTCTCCTGCCCCTCGGGGTGGGCAGCTCTGCCCCTCAGGGTGGTGGGGCAGGACAGGGCTTGGGGCAGACTGTGGGGTGATGGGACCTCTCCCAGCTGTGCTGGGACCAGCTCTTCTGTCCCTGAGCCAGCTGGGGAGCTGCTGTGGCTGGGGGAGAGGGTGTCACACAGAGCCCCAGCACAGCCAGGACGGGTTTGGGGCTGTGCTGGCCCCATCAGGAGAAGCCCAAAGGTGTCTTTNCCATCCATCCATCCATCCATCCATCTCCTCTGTGGTGGCCCAGAGCTCTGAGCATTTGCACAACGCTCTCAGGCACAGGTTGGGATGGTTGGGGTGTCTGTGCAGGGCCAGGAGATGGCCTTGATGATTTTGGTGGGTCCCTTCCAGCTTGGGAGATTCCGTGGTTCTCTGACCCATCCCCTCAGCCAGGGGGGGTGACCTCACTGGGAGCTGGGGCCAAGCTGGCGTGAGCCCCACTGGGCACTGAGAAGATGCTGGTGCTGTGTCTGTCCCCTCTGGCCACAGGGAAAAGCCATTCCCCAGGGATGGGCTCTGCAGGCACTCCCTGGGCTCTCCCCAGGGCAGGGAGGACGCTCCTGGGTTTGAAGGGGACACGGAGTGATGGCAGCCGGCTAAAATAAAGCGGCTGCCATGGCAACAGCAACAGTCCCAGGGCTGGGAGAGGGATGCTGGGCCGTGTGTGCCACCTCTGCCACGCACAGACTGGCACTCTGCCTCCAGCCTGGGCATGAGCAGTGTCCCCACAAGGCCACTGTGCCCTCTGCCAGCTCTCTCCTGGCTGGGGGGGATGCAGGGAGTGTCACCCCTGGGTGCTGATCCAAGCACCCCCCGTGGGGGGTTCCCCTGGCACTCTGTGCCATGCCAGGGGACAGGGAGTGCCCTGGTGTCCCTGGGCAAGGGCTGTGGAGGCAGTGCTGGGCATGGGGCGCTGCTGGGGGGTGTGGGCGGCCGTGGGTGGCTTGATGGGTGTCAGCCATGTCTCTGGGGAATTTGGGAACTGCTTGTGGTCAGTGGGGGAAGGGAAGCACAGGGGCAACTGTGGAACAACCTCAGCTGCCAAGGGCACAGCAGGGCTGAGGGGCAGCTCCGTGCCAGGGGGTGCAGGGGGCTGCACTGGGGGAGGCAGGGGGCTGCACTGGGGGTTGCATTGGGGGCTGCACTGGGGCTTCAGTGGGGTCAGACCCACTGAGAACCACCAAGATGTGTGGTGGAAATGGGGCAGGACCAGCACGGGGCCAGGCAGGGAATGGGCATCACCCCAGGGACCCCTCCAGTCCCACAGCACCCATACTGGTTCTGACACCAGTCTGGAGCCCAGACAGCCACAGCTGGGCGCTGTCTGGATTTGGGGTCGGGATGGGGCTGGCGAGTCCCGGCAGAGGGTCAGGGTGGTGGTTTCCTACCCGGACCTTCCCTTCCAGGAGAGGCTGGTCTGGGACAGCCCATCCCGCGGCGCCGGGAATGGCAGAAGGACACAGGCAGGGGGTGGCACAGCCCGGCCCTGTGATGGGATCCCTGCCCCGTGATGGGATCCAGACCCTGTGATGGGATCCCGGCCCCGTGATGGGATCCCGGCCCCACTCCCTCATCCCAGAGTCCGGAGCCACACGGCACCGCGGGTCTGTGTGCCCCACAGAGGCCAGGCTGGACCCCCGCCCTGTCCCTGAGCGGGGGTGGCACAGAGAGGGGCCGGGGGGACCTTCAGGGACGGGTTCAGCCTGCAGCACGGGGACCCCGCCAGCCCCAGCTGCCCCCGGGCTCTGCGCACACCTCGGGGGTGATTAGCGGTCCCTAATGAGCTGTCGGCGGCGCAGGCAGCGCGGAGGGGAGGCGGGGATGCTCCGGCCGTGCCGCCCTGGGCTCCTCGCGTGTCAGCCACCTGCGCCGGGGCCGGGCGGCCGCGGCCCCTCGCGCCTCTAATGGGCATTTGGTTCAATTAGCGGCACGTCAGCCCCGCTCTGCTCAGCCGGAGCGCTGACCCGAATGCGGCTGCCTCCGCTCGCCGCCGCCGGCGAGACCCCCGCGGCGGGGGGCGGGTGCCTCCCCCTGCCCCTGCCGTGCCCTTTCCGCCGGCACCGCGCGGCTCCAGCCCCGGGCAAGGACGTGCCGGGGACGGGGGGACAGCCCCGGCTCCCCGGGGGGATGTGGCAGACGGGACCTGGGCATCAGCTGCTGGTGCGGGGCTGAGATAGAGCGAGGGGCTGGGGAGGCTTATGGGGCATTGCGGGGGGCTGGAGGGGTATGGGGCACTGCAGGGAGCTGAGCGGCTTATGGGGCACTGCAGGGAGCTGGGCAGCTTATGGGGTATTACAGGGGGCTGGAGGGTTATGGGGCACTGCAGGGGGCTGGAGGGGCTTGTGGGGCACTGCAAGGGGCTGTGTGGCTTATGGAGTATTGGAGGGCTGGAGGGTTATGGGGCATTGAGGGTTCTGGAGGGCTTGTGGGGCATTGAGGGTTCTGGGAGGCTTATAGGGCACTGTAGGGGGCTGGAGGGGTATGGACACTGTAGGGGGCTGAGCGGCTTATGGGGCACTGCAGGGTTCTGTGTGGCTTATGGAGTATTGTGGAGGGGTGAAGGGTTATGGGGCATTGAGGGGTTTGGAAGCCTTATGGGGCATTGAGGGTTCTGGGTAGTTTCTGGGGTATTGAGGGTTCTGGGGGGCTTGTGGGGCATTGAAGGGGTCGGGGGGCTTGTGGGGCATCGTGGGGGCCTGGGGAGCTTGTGGGGCATTGAGCGGGTCTGGCTGTGGGCTGCCATAGGGCACCAAGAGCTGATGGAGCAGCGCAGGGGGTTGCTGTGAGGCGCTGTGGGGTGGTGCAGAGAGCTGCTGTGGGTGTTGTGTGTGGGGCAGTGCCAAGGGCTGGCTGTGGGGTGGCTGTGGGGCCACAGGGCACTGTGGAAGGGGCTGCTATGGGGCAGTAGCACCCTGACAAGCTGTGGGGCATGTCAATGCTCAGGCTGTGCTGTGCTGGGAGCTGCTCCTGCCCAGCAAGACACTGTGGGGCCACAGGGACGTGGGGAGCTCACAGGGCTGCTCACAGCAGAGAGGCCAGTGGGGTTCAGTGTGGGGCTGGAGGAACCCCAGGACACTCTGGGCTGGGTTTACAGCCACCTCCTGCCACCCCTGCCTGGCTCCGTGGGCTTCCCCTTGCTGGGTTCACCCTCCCGCGCAGGGAGAGCTGGTGTGGGGATGATGATGTGGGTGGTGTGGGCTGGGCTGATGCGGATGGGAATGTTTTGGGGCTGATGTGGATGGGAATGTTTTGGGGCTGATGCGGATGGGAATGTTTTGGGGCTGATGTGGATGGGAATGTTTTGGGGCTGATGTGGCTGGGAATGGTGTAGGGCTGATGTGGATCAGGATGGTGTTGGGTCACTGATGGGGGGCTGATGTGGATGGGAATGATGTGGGCCTGGTATGGGGCTGATGTGGATCAGGATGGTGTGAGGTGGGCTGACGTGGGCCAGGCTGGTGTGGGCCAGGCTGATGTGGGTCAGGCTGGTGTGGGCCAGGCTGGTGTGGGCCAGGCTGGTGTGGGCCAGGCTGACATGGGCCAGGCTGGTGTGGGCCAGGCTGACGTGGGCCAGGCTGGTGTGGGGCAGGCTGAGGTGGGCCAGGCTGGTGTGGGTCAGGCTGATGTGGGTCAGGCTGGTGTGGGTCAGGCTGGTGTGGGTCAGGCTGGTGTGGGCCAGGCTGATGTGGGCCAGGCTGATGCCCCTGTGGGCAGTCACGGCATTTCTGGGCTCTCACGCAGCTGCCCGCCCGTGGCACAGCCCGGGGATCCACTCCCGCCATCACGGGCCGTCCGTCCCCGCCAGGAGCACGCAGGGTGCCCGGATCCCCAGGGTGAGGGCAGCACTGCCACTGTGCCAGCTGCCACCTGTCCACCGGGCAGCCCCGAGCCCCACCCGGGGTGGCCGTGCCAGGGCTGGTGCTCAGCCTCCAGCTGCTCGGGGCAGGATGGTGACACCCGTGCAGGCAGTAGCTGCCCATGCCCAGGGGATGGTGCCAGGAGGTGGCTGGCGTCCCCAGGCAGAGCCATTTTTGGGGTGAATATGATGTCTTTGGCGGTGTCACCATGGCACCACCCTGCCTGTACATCATCCCCGGGGATGAAGCCCCCACTGAGGCAGTCGGCAGCCTCTGCCCTCTGGAATATTTCCTGCAGCAGTGGCAATTTTTATGTGCAAGGAGTGAATAAGCATCAATTAACCCCTGGAGCTGTCCTTGCGCTGCTGGCAGAGCTCTTGTTAGCGGCACTGTCCCTGTCCCTGTCCCTGCTGCTTCCTCCTGTCAACGCTGTGAGAGTCCCCACCAGGTAACACCAACGGGCTCCTCTGCTGGATGGCCCCGCAGCCTGGACGGACAGACAGACAGACAGACCGACAGCCCCCGGGGGTCTCCGAGGGCAGGGCTGTCGGGTGTGGGATGTGCGGGGAGCGGCTGGGATTGGTGGGTTTGTTTGGAAAAACCCTGGTGGCTGTGCAGACAGCAGGGAGGGGTGACAGCTCAGGGGCAGCGCTGGGGACAGCAGAGGGGCGCAGGGGGTGTGACAAGGATGGGGACATCCACAGTGTGCCTGGTGTGCTCTCCACAGCTCTGGCCAGGGCTTGTTCTTGCTCGAATCGCACTCGTGTCCTCCCACCCTGCTCTCCTCCGGGCACGCAGAGAGGAGTTCGGCCCCACTCCCTGCACCACTCGTGGGCACCCCAAGGTGGGGGTGGGACCCTGGGACCCGCGGCTGGGGTGGGCACGGGCAGCGCTGCCCGTCTCGGGGGTCGGTACCCGCCTGGGTGGCTCATTTCGGGGTGCCAAGTTCATCTCGGGGGTCGATGCTCATTTCGGGAGTCCGGCCTCGGGGAATGGCTTCCGGCTCCCACCGCATCNTCATCATCATCATCATCATCATCGCTGCCAGATGCCCATTGACAGTCAAGTCACTCTCCCGAACAATGGGTCCGGCTAATCCTTTTACAATGGGACTAATTGCTAATCAGACCGATTTCACACTGCCTGTTCCCCTGACAATGAGGCTCGCCGGAGGAGGGCTCCGGGGGGGGTGAGGGGCTCTGTGGGTGCCCACAGCCCCCCCCTCAGGCCCCGCAGCAGGACCAGCCCCCGCCAGACGGGCACCGCCATGGCATTGGGGTCTTCCAGCTTGGCAAAGCCTGCGGCAGCTGGTGGCTGGGGGCTGGCACAGGCTCAGCCTCGTCCTGCCCTGCTGCCAGCCGGGGCTGAGCAGGGGGGTCCGGTGCACCTGCAGCCCTGGTGGCACCTCCAGCCCGCCCTTCTGCTCCCCAGAGCATCCCTGTCCCCTCGGCAGCGCTGCGGGGCAGTGCTGGGGCGGGTGTCACCCCCGGCACGGCTGGGTGTCCCCCCTGTCATGGGCTGGGTGTCCCCCTGGCAGGGGCTGGGTGTCCCCCTGGCAGGGGCTGGCTGTGAGCTGGGGCCCTTGCCCGGTGCTGTTTGGGGTTTGGGTACTGGGGGCTGTGGGAAACCAATGAGGGGCTGGACAGGCAGGGGTGACAGGGGTGACACGGGGACAGAGGGGGCGGCGAGGGAGGCACGGCCAGCCCTGCAGTGCTGCAGGTTGCTGTAAGAAGTGGCGCAGGGCACGGGTGCGGTGTCAGAGGCATCGCGGGGGCTCTGGGGATGACACCATCCTTTCCTGGCCGCAGGGCACCCCCTGCCAAGGCAGCTGCTGTCACTGGGGCTGGCCAGCCCTGCTGTCCCCGCTGTGTCCCCACCTGTGCATCACTGCCGGCGGGGCTGGGGGCTGCGGGCCGCTGCCTGCCCGGGGGCTGAGGGGCCCTGGGTGCCCGGGGGCTGCCGGGGTGGCCGTGGCTGAGGCAGGTCCCTGCCTGCCTGCTGTTAATCAGCTCCTGGCCCGCCCCGGCGCAGCCCCCCGCCCTGCTCCGTGTGCCCCGAGCCGCGGCCAGCCGAGCATGTCGGGGTGCTAATGAGGAGAGAGCCGCGCGTGCTGCACCTTGCACTTAATTGCTGCTGTCTTCTGGCTCTTAATGAAGCTGGGGCTGCAGGAGAAGCAGCAGCCTCCTCTTCTCTTCTCTCCCTCGAGCAGCCTGACCCTGCCTCAGGGGGTGCAGGGTGCCCTGTGCTCCCCCTGGGCTGGGGAGGGGGCCGTAGCAGAGGGTGGTGAATGTCACCCCCATCCAGCGGTGCCATCCCCAAAGCCCAGCTCCTCTGCACGGCAGCTCCATCCCGCCTGCACCGGCTGCAGCGTCCCCTGCCTCCCGCGCTGAGCAGACCGGGCAGTGCTGGCAGGGAGGGGCTGTGGCCATGGGGCGGTCCCCAGCCCTGCAGGGGCCCGGCAATGACTGGGCATCACTCCAGCGAGCCCAGCTTTGGCATCCTCGGCTCCCCACTGTCTGTGGGTGCGGGGCAGCGCCGTGGGGCTGCCAGGGTAGTGACAAACACGTGCTGTGCTTCTTTCCCTGCTGCTTGAACGATGGCTGGGCTGTGGATGGGAGTTGGGATCATCCTGTGGCTTAAGGAGAGGTGCTGGAAGGGTCAGGGGGACTGTCCCTGCCAGGAGAGTCTGCTTGAAGTCTCTCTCTGCTTGAAGGTGGTCAGCATTGGTTGGGCAACTGTGTCCCAACCACCCCCTGGGCCCCCTCCCCAGCCGTGCAGGAAGGGGTTAATGGCTGGCCCATACCTGCAGTTGCATTTTAAAGATGTGAAATTAAAGCCCGTAATTTATTCTCCCCACACACGAAGGAGCAATTAGTTCTAAACACGGCTTAATCAGTCAGTGCGAGATTGATTTCTGTAGACTTGGATTTGGTGGCTGCTGGCGAGGAGCCAGCCTGGGAGCAATCTCCAAATAAATGAAGTGCAGAGAAGTAAGCCATTACATAATATGATAGATGAGGCTGGAGCTCACTTGCCTCTTCATTAGTATTCCACTGTACACCACAACAGCACCAAACTTTCCCCCCTGTACCGTGGGTTCCTCCCCCTCCTCGTCCTCCTGCCCCTCTCCAACAGCCCCTGGCGAGCCCCGAGCCTTTGGGCACAGCTGGGGAAAGGGTCTCCGTGCTGCACACGGGGGCTCTTCCCTGGGCTCTGCATCTTGCCTTTCTCCTCTGGGGAAACTGAGGCACAAGGAGCCGGGCTGGCATCCCATGAGCTGAATGTCAGCAGGTGTCAGAGAACCCCACACTGCTTTGGGTTGGGAGGGACCTCAAAGCTCATCCCATCCAACCCCAGCCATGGCAGGGACACCTCCCAGTGTCCCAGGCTGTCCCAGCCCCAATGTCCAGCCTGGCCTTGGGCACTGCCAGGGATCCAGGGGCAGCCACAGCTGCTCTGGCAATTCCAGCCCAGCCCCTGCCCACCCTGCCAGGGAACAATTCCTGCCCAATCTCCCATCCAGCCCTGCCCTCTGGCAGTGGGAAGCCATTCCCTGTGTCCTGTCCCTGCAGGCCTTGTCCCCAGTCCCTCTGCAGCTCTCCTGGAGCCCCTTTAGGCCCTGCCAGGGGCTCGGAGCTCTCCCTGGAGCTTCTCCTCTCCAGGGGAGCCCCCCCAGCTCTCCCAGCCTGGCTCCAGAGGGGCTCCAGCCCTGGAGCAGCTCCAGGGACTCCTCTGGACCAGCTGTAACAGGTCCATGTCCTTCCCGTGCTGGGGATCACAGGGCTGGAGCAGCTCTGCAGGTGGGGCCTCACAAGAGCCAAGGGGAAGAATCCCCTCCTTTGCCCTTCTGGCCTCTTCTCTTTGTTGCAGCCCAGGCAGGTGCTGGTTCATGTCCAGCCTCTCACCCACCAGAACCTTCTCTGCAGGGCTGCTCTCAATGAGTTCCTCTCCCACTCTGTACTCACATCCTCACCCCTTCTCTTCCCCAGGTCAAAGCTGTGAGGATGCTTTGGGTCACCCCAGCCTGTCACCCCATGGGGCAGGGACAGCTGGGGATGCTTGTGTTGGGATGTGCCCCCCTGCTCCTGCCTCCTGCAAGTCTATCCCTGCTCCAGCCAGGGAGCTGCTCAGAGCCAGGGCTGCCAGCACAAGCCCAGGGCACCCAGTGCTGCTCTCAGCACCCTGAGGTGCTGGATGTGGATGAGGGAGCCAGGAGTGTCCAGGGTGGGAGCAGCACCCAGCCAGTCCTGCTGTGGGCAGTGGGGGTTGTGGAGTGTTTGCAGACCCACGGTGCTCCTGGGCAGGGCGTGTGTCCCTGTCACCAGAGCCAGACACGCAGGGGGCCACACCCTCTCCCTGTGGGCCCCCCGTCCTGCTCACAGGGGGTGACAGGCTTTTGGGGACAAGGTCTCACATGGTGCCAACAGGTTGTTTTGGGCTGATGTGCCCTGCACAGGGCTCGTGTCCGTGCTGAGGGTGGAGGGGAGCACACCCCTGATGCCAGGCAGGGGAAGGGGCATGGAGTCCTCTCCAAAGGGTTGGTGCCCAAAGGGATTCCTGCTGCCTTTTGGAGATCACAGGGATCTCCACAGAGGTGCTGGCTGTGCTGGGAGCATCCTGCAGGATGTGCTGGCTACGTGGTGGTCTCGGGCTGGGAGGGATGGAGGGCAGTGCATGGTCCTGACTCCCTCACTGCATTTGTTGCCTCTTCACCTTGTCCCTCTGCAGGCTCCTGCCAGGGCAGGCAGGTCCCCTGAGAGCTGGCCCTGGCTGCTGCAGGTCCCTGGGACATGTGCTAAAGAGACTCCCTGTCCCTGCCGTGACAGGAATTGTGCCAAACACAGAGCTGGGAGGTGCAGCAAAGGGCCGTGACCCACGGGATGTGGGAGGGACCTGCCAGCCGAGCTCTGCCAGCCCCAAACCCTCCTGCTCAGACATCCCAGGGGATGGAGCCCACCGTGCTCCATGTGGGGTCTTGTGGGCGTCCCTTTCCTTTCGGGGGTGCTGTCCCTGCTGCTGACCCTCCTGCTGTCCTTGCTGTCCCCGCAGAACTCCATCCGGCACAACCTGTCCCTGCACACCCGCTTCATCCGCGTGCAGAACGAGGGCACCGGCAAGAGCTCCTGGTGGATGCTGAACCCCGAGGGCGGCAAGACGGGCAAGACGCCGCGGCGGCGCGCGGTGTCCATGGACAACAACAGCAAGTTCCTGCGCATCAAGGGCAAGGCCAGCAAGAAGAAGCAGCTGCAGGTGACGCAGGAGAGCAGGGAGGACAGCCCCCAGCAGGCCAAGTGGTCGGAGAGCCCCGCGTCCCACGCCAGCGACGAGTACGACGCCTGGGCGGACTTCCGGACGCGGGCCAACTCCACGGCCAGCACGCTGAGCGGGCGCCTCTCGCCCATCATGGCCAACCACGAGCCGGACGAGCTGGAGGAGGACGACGGCACCCCCTCGTCCCCGCTGATGTACCCCAGCCCCTCCAGCACCATGTCTCCTTCCCTCAGCGCCCGCTGCTCCGTGGAGCTGCCCCGGCTGACCGACCTGACCGGCACCATCAGCCTGAACGAGAGCCTTGGGGAGAGCATGCTGGAGGACCTGCAGGACGGCTACAGCATGAGCCCCTCCCAGCAGCTCCCCCCGGCCGCCCTGCGGCAGCGGAGCTCCAGTTTCACCTTCAACTCCAAGTGCTCCAGCATGGGGCCTGCCTCCAACACCTACTGCGGGACCATCTACAGCCAGCCGGCCATGAGCCTCATGCGCCGCCTGCCCATGCAGACCATCCAGGAGAACAAGCAGGCCACCTTCTCTCCCGTCAGCTCCTACAGGAACGCCTCGCTGCAGGACCTGCTCTCCTCCATCTCCTACGCGCACAAGGAGAGCATGGTCCCGGGGGACCTGCCCCCCATGCCGCAGGCCAGCCCCATGGTGCCGGCCCGTGGCCACAGACACAACCCGCTGCTGTGCGGGGCCGGGGAGCAGGGCCTGTCCTCCTACCCGCCCCACCCGGGCTCTCTCATGAAGAGCAACGCGTTGTACCACCCGTCACCAGCCGGTCACCACCCTGCGGTCAACACCAGTGCCTTAGCCAATCCTGTCAGCCTTATGAGCCTGCCCAGTGACTCGTGCAGCATGACGGCCGTGCCGCACCACGGGCACCTGCATTCCTACGCTAATAACCAAGGGGCACACATGAGCTTGCTGGATTCGCTGCAGGGCCCCTACCCGGGGGCCGTCCACCCCCCCGTGTTGGGCCAAGACAGGTTCCCAGCAGACCTGGACCTGGACATGTTCAACGGGAGCCTGGAGTGCGACGTGGAGTCGATCATCCTCAATGACTTTATGGACAGCGACGAGATGGACTTCAACTTCGACTCGGCCCTCCCGCCGCAGAACGGGCTCAACGTGCCCGCGCTGCCGGGGGGGCCCCAGCCCACGAACCAGAGCTGGGTGCCCGGGTGACGCCCACCCCGGCACGGGCTCGCCACCGGGAAGCCACGAGGGGAACATTGAGACTAACTTTTATTTTTTCCTTTCTCTTCTGCCTTTGTTTGTTAAGACGGGCGAGAGCCGTCGGTCTGAGCTTGAGGTCGAACGCGGAACACAAACCCGAGGGTCAAATATTGAGATGGGGGAGGACCCCCCCAGCCCCATGTGTGCCCGGTCTGCAGGTCCTGCCAGCATCCTCTGGAGGACGCAGGGCAGGTGGGTGGGAGAGGCAGCCGGAGCCAGGCAGATCCAGGGGGAAGCAGGCAGGGAAAGCCTTTGCAGACGGTCCCAGTGCCCCGTGGCAGTGGTGCCAGTTTGATTTGCCCTTGGGCTGGGTGACAGAGGGGTGACGGCTGGTGGTGTGGGACCCCCCCTGGAAAGGGACTCTTCTCTGAGCCACCTTGGGAAATGAGTCCTCTGGGTAGAAGTGTCAGGAGTGGGGACCCTGCCCCAGGGCAAGGGGGGGCTCATGACCCCTCAGTCCTGGTGGAGATCAGAGCTCTGCCCACACCCCCAGGCCACCTCTGCAGGTGTCCCCGTGGGGCTCCAGGCAGGTTTTCTTACTGAGCAGCGAGGAGGGGGTGGTGATGGTGTGCAGTCAGCAGCCCCAGAGCAGCATCTCGGCAGCCCTGGGGCCTGAGGGTGCCAGGGGAAGGCTGCAGCCCCTGCCTGGAGCAGGCTGGGCACGCTCCAGGGGGGTCCTGCTGGGAGTGAGGGTCCCCTGAGCTGGTGGCTCAGGGGCAGCTGGCAGGGGCGGGGAGGGGGGCGTATTTATTTGATTTCATGCACTCTTTTGCCATTGAGTTTTTGCATTGGAAGGAAGAAAGGGTCGAGCTTAGGGAGAGGAGAGGGAGGCCGTGGGCAGTGCTTGTGGCTGTGTCCCATCACACGGCTCATGGGGGGTGTTGGGTGATGGGGTGAAAGCTGGGGGGCTGTGATGTGGGTCATCCTCGAGGAGGGGAGGGGTGTGCTGGCCAGGCAGCATGGGGTCCATCCTGCTCCAAGCTTGGGTGACCCACATTGCTCAGGGAGGTGCCACAGGGCCCCCAGCCAGGGCTGTGGGGCTCCTGGGGGGTCAGTGCCACCGTCCCAGTGTCTCCTGGGGTGCCAGGAGCTGTCAGCAAGAGGGGTGCACCCACCCGCCAGGGGCTGGGGCTCCATGGGGATGGGGACCATCATTCACACGTGGTCCTGCTGTGTGTCAGGACCCCCAACTGACCCCACTGCTCTGTGGGGCAGGAGTGGGCCAGGGATGTCCCAGCCATCCCACACAGCTGCCAGGAGCAGCAGGGCTTTGGAGGGGTTCAGGCTGGTGGCCAGCAGGAGCAACTGCCCTGGAGAGGATGGAGGGGCTGGCAGGAGGTGGTGGGAGCTGCTGCTCTGTCCTGTGGCGTCTCTGCTCAGCCATTCTTCCTCCTGGGCACCACAGGCTCTCTCTGACCCCCAGGCCCTGGCTCGCAGCATGGCCAGTGCACTGAGCCAGCACATCTTCCCAGCCCAGCTCTTCCCTTCTTGCCCCAGCACCAGCTCCTCTGCCATGGAGCAGCTGCTGGGTCCCAGCCAGCCACAGGGACAGTGTGGCTGCCCCGAGTCAGGGCAGGGGGACCCGTGGGTGGCACGTCCTGCTCCTCTCCTGACCCACACGGCTGTGGCAGAGTGTGACAGAGGAGCCCCGTGTGCCACCGCTCACCTTCACCCAGGGCACATGGCAGGCACGGTCTCTAAAGACATTCTTACAAGTTAATTAATTATGTTTACATTATTTGATCATGTACAGAATTTAATATATTCTATTATATATAATCTTTCTTGAATGCTTTTTTAAAAAGGATTATTCTTTGGTCAGGATCATTACGGCATTCCTTTTATACACCACCTCTCGTTTCAGGGCATCTTTCAAACCCTTGGGAACCGATTGCAAAAAGGCTATTTAACCCCCGACCCCCCCAGTCCAGCACGTGGGTGTGAGGGACCCAGAGACAGAGGGGCAGCTCTGGCTGCCCTGGAGGAAATGGGGGCCCTCTGCCCCCCAGGAATGGGAGAAAGGGAGAAAGGGAAGGGGCTCCTGGCTCTTCCAGGCATCTGATCTCCAGGCACAGATCCAGCAGCACACCAGCATGCCGGGCAGCAACCATTTGGAGATGGGATTGTCCCCCGCAGGGGTCCCCATTTGGTGTCACAGACACGGGCTGGCCGTCACCGTGGCGCCCCGGCAGCAGGAGGAAAGCGTCCCCTTTGTCCCACCCCCTGCCCACCCTGCCGCCCCCGCGGCCCTGCCCCGCAGCGTGGGCACGGCCCCCGGAGGGGCCAAGCTGTCGTCGTGGTTCGTGACCGTGGGGTTGTCGTGTGTGCGGTGCAGTGGTGTCGGTAACGTCGTGTGTTCAGTGGTCGTGCGGGGCCAGGGGCGGCGGGGGCAGGCACGGACACCCCCTGAGAGGGTGAGGGACACCCAAGGGGACGGGGTGGCCGCAGGGGCAGGTGGCACGGGCTGGCTGAAGGACGTGGGGATGCGGGGCCGTGGTGTCCAGGTGGTGATGGAGTGGGGCAGGCGGGTCCTGGGTGTGCCCGGCATGGCTGTGCCCGCCCTCCCTGCACAGTGAGTGTGGGCAAGGGGACACTGGATGTCACTGTCCAGGCTGGCTGAGAATCCAGGTTCCCTCTCTGGAATCAGCGAGGCCACCTCATATTGTCCCACCTCGCTCGGCTTCATCCTCCCCTCTCCATCACCCCCCACCCCGCGGTGCCCCTCTGGGGGGGACCAGGAGCTCCCTCTGCTCCCACCCTGCTCCCACCCTGCCCTGCCTGGAGCCGGTGTGGGGGGGACACCCAAGGGCCCCCCTCGGTTTGCTTCCCCCGGCGGTTTTTGGGTCAATTTCCCTCGTATTTATAACTGTACAGGCTGGGGGGGAGGGTCTCGGAGGCGTCATCTCTCACACGCATCTATCGTAGGCAATGGTAATTTCTTGGTTGTGCTATTAGAGTTTGTGTATGTGGCAATGTAAAGAACTGTGTATAGTGCATTGTACAGCATATTTTCATGAATAAAATTGTTTTAAATATTACAAGGTGGGGCTGCTGCTGCCGCTGCCATCGGTGCTTTGTGTGTCTGGGCTGAGAAAGAGGGGATGGTGACCCCGGGGAAGATGAGGAAGAGGGGATGGTGACCCCGGGGAAGATGAGGAAGAGGGGATGGTGACCCCAGGGAAGTTGAGGAAGAGGGGATGGTGACCCCACGGAAGTTGAGGAAGAGGGGATGGTGACCCTGAGGAAGATGAGGAAGGGGGGATGGTGACCCCGGGGAAGTTGAGGAAGGGGGGATGGTGACCCCGGGGAAGCTGGGGAACCTGGGGAGAGTTACCAAGGGGGAGATGTGATGTTTGGTGAAAGCTGAGCTGGCACCCAGAGCATGGGGGTGGTTGGGCTGTGGAGGTCATAGAACCACAGAATCATTAGGAAAAGTTCTCTAAGACCAGTGAGTCCAACCATTCCCCCAGCACTTCCAAACTCAGCCTGAACCCACGTCCCCAAGTGTCACATCCACATGTCTTTTAAAGCCCTTCAGTGATTCTCCATCCAGCCTGGCCTTGGGCACTGCCAGGGATCCAGGGGCAGCCACAGCTGCTCTGGCAATTCCAGCCCAGCCCCTGCCCACCCTGCCAGGGAACAATTCCTGCCCAATCTCCCATCCAGCCCTGCCCTCTGGCAGTGGGAAGCCATTCCCTGTGTCCTGTCCCTGCAGGCCTTGTCCCCAGTCCCTCTGCAGCTCTCCTGGAGCCCCTTTAGGCCCTGCCAGGGGCTCGGAGCTCTCCCTGGAGCTTCTCCTCTCCAGGGGAGCCCCCCCAGCTCTCCCAGCCTGGCTCCAGAGGGGCTCCAGCCCTGGAGCAGCTCCAGGGGCTCCTCTGGACTCTCTCCAGCAGCATTATCAGCCCTTTCCATGGTGATCTGGTGCCTGGTGCTCCCCCCTCTGCCAATCACATCTCCTCCAGCAGCACCAGTGATGTCCCAGCAGGACCTTCCTGGGATCCAGAGGCAGCCGCAGCCTCTTGGGCCAAGCTGGTGAGCTGCTGGGACACAGCCCAGTGTGTCCTGCCCAGCGCTGGTGGGACTGGCCAGGGGCAGAATCCCCTGCAGGGTCAGTCTGTGCCCACTCACGAGCTCCTAAATGTGGTCCTCAACTTCCCACACCACATGGCTGGGTGGGTTTTTCCTCTATCTTTCATAAGAAAACACGCAGTGTTGACATGATCTGTTGCTCTTCCCATGTCCTCAGCAAACCTCACCTTGCTGAAGAAACTCGTAATCCTATTTCTAAACAAAAAAAAACCCAAAAAACCAACCAAAAAAAAAACCCCAAAACCACCCAACAGGAAGAAAGCTGTCAAGTTGGTTTAACAGGATCTATTTTCCATAAATCCCTGTTGATTGGCGTTAATTATATCACCCTTTTGGATTCTTTATTCCTTGCCTTCAGTATCAGCCATTCCACTGTTTTCTCTGGGATCAATGTCAGCCTGACAGACTTGAAATCACCCACGTCGCCCTGTTTCCCCTTCTGAAATATTAAACCAAGCTCCACTTTCCTCCCAGGCCCTCAGGAATCCCCGTGCACCCTGCACCAGGGCAGGATGATCTCCTGGTTCTCCTCCCTGCACTGCAGCGTTTGACAGAACCAGAGGACACAGTCTCAGGCTGCACCAAGGGAAATACAGGTTGGATATCAGGAAGAAGTTTTTCACGGAAAGAGTGATTAAATACTGGAATTGTCTGCCCGGGGAGGTGGTGCAGTCACCATCCCTGGATGCGTTTAAAACAGACTGGATGTGGCACTTGGTGCCAGGGTTCAGTTGAGGTGTTGAGGTTGGGTTGGACTCGATGATCTTGGAGGTCTCTTCCAACCCTGTGATTCTGTGATCCCGTGAACCCCCCCGTGCAGGGCATCTGCAGACAGCTCCTGAGCAGAGCCCCGTTCCTGCATCCCGTGGCTGTCCTCCTGCAGAGGCTCAGCAGGGCTGAGTGCTGACAGCCCCTGCCTGCTCTGCACGCACTGACCTTCTCCCAGTGCCATCCCTGAATGCCACCACGTCACCAGGAGCCCGCCAGCCTCTGCAGCCACAGCCCCTGATGTGAGCCCGGCTGGCAGCCTCCTGCCAGGGTGGGGTTTTATTGGTGCCAGGAGGTTGGGCAGGAGAGGTCAGAGGCTGTTCTGGCCTGAGCTGTGGCGGGAGGCTCAGGGACACCCACCCGAAGAGGGGCTGCTCTCCTGCAGCAGAGCGATCTGGTGATGCTGCTTTACACCACAACGACACAGACTCCGAGATTCAGAAGGCTGAAAATGAGTCCTCTATTTTTGGGATATTTTATACTATTTTATACTATTTTACCCAGACGATTTTACCCATTTTTAATACTATTTATACCCTTTTATTACTATTTTACACAGACCAATTGGATTGGTGAGACAATGCCAAACCTCTTCACTCACATTGGTCAGAGCAGAGGGACAGCAAGAAGAAGTCCCTCCTGGGGAAAGGGATGAATAACAAAGTTACAGTTACAAAAACATTTCTCCTGTTTGCAGAAAATTCCCTGGGAAAAGAATTTCAGAAAACCAGAACACCTCGGGCACGGAACCAGGGCTACAATCTGGTTTAGTGGAAGGTGTCCCTGCCCGTGGCAGGATAACTGGGTTGTCTTTAGGGCCCTTCCAACCCAAACTGTAAGAGCCTGAACGGGAGATACGGGACTCCAGGCAGCCCTTTAAAGGTGCTGTTTATCTCATAGATTGAAGTCACAGCAGTCCTGGGTTGTGAGTAGCAGAGCCAAACCTAAAGCTGTCAGCATCAGCTTATGGCAAGACCTGAAGCCACTTTAATTCTGATTACAATGCATTATATAGTTTTCTTTACTGAGCATCTTCATACATAAAAACCAATCCGCATCATACACAATACCTTTACATTTACCTATAGCCTATCACAACTACTATTATTACCATATTACGGTTACTACATATCCAATCACATCGAGTTAGTATGTTACATTTTAAGTTAAAAGTTGTTTTTTCTGTTTTCTTGCTGTGGAAAATTCTTAGACCTTTTTTCTACTTGGTATAAAAACATGTTTTTGTTTGTAGACAACTTATCCTTTGCTCTTAACCATAAAAGTTTTCTTCCAACTCATCTTAACCTTTGTTCAGTAACAACCAACTCAGCAATCCCTAACTTAAGCATTTTCATTCTACTGTATCAAAGCTTGCTTTCATTTCCAGCGAACCTTCTGCTAAGCATTCATACCTGTAGAGACTTTGCTGTTAAATTTTCATCTTCTCCAACACCAAACCATTCTGTGATTTGCGTCCCACCAGTACCTCAGGATACCCAGGATACAACCAGCCTGTAATGCAAATTTAGGAATCCCGGCTGCTGGTGAAGCCCTTTGGTGTCCTGCCCTTTGGAAACGCCTCCCCAGGCATGAGCCCAAAGCCACCCTGCAAATGGCCCAGGCAGCAGCCAGACACAGCCCCCAGCAGGGCTCCCAGGCCGATTTCCATGGGGCTGCAAGGACGACCTGCTCTGCACATGTCCCACCCTGAGTCCTGCCCCCGGCTTTGGCAGGAAATGGGGGAGCAGCTGCAAGGTCCTGAGCCAGGAGCAGCTGCACACAAGGTGCTGGCACTGCCCCACGGCCACAGAGGTGCTGGTGGCTGTCACTCTGCCAGCTCTCCTCCTGCCCCACTCTGTCGCTGTGGGACACGAAAGGAAGACTCCAAGTATTTCAGAAGGCTTTTATTTTCTAATTCTTACTACCTTTTATAAGGTGTTGTGATACAGACTTGACATGGTTGGTGAACAGGAACGACGCCTCTCTGATCCCGTTGGTTAAACCAGAGAAGCAGCAGAACGCCACCACTCTCCTGCCCCGTGCCAGCCCCACTCTGCCTGCACAGAGGGAACATCCCTGAGGGACAAGGGACACGTCTGGAGCCACAGAGATTTGTCTTCATTGACAGGCTTGGGCTGAGTGAGCGGGAGGGTCTCTGGGGCTGTGCCAGTGACCCCTCACACCCCATCCCACCGGGACAGAGCTGGCTCATCTCAGGGGCACTGCCTCCGGGGTCGTCCTGAGGGGATCCTCTGACACATTTCACTGCTCTGTGAGACAACACTTGAGAGGCTTAACCGCAAACTTTGCAGCTTTCTGGCCCTTTGAAGACAGCAGTCCCTGTGTGGGCACCAGTGCTCTGTCTGCTGCACCAGCTCCCTCTCCATTCCCCCTTTGTTCCATGAACTCAGCTCCGGGATGAGCCGCAGGGATCCCGCCCTCAGGCACTGCGTTATCCCTGTTACTGACAGACCCACAGGACACAGTCTCAGGCTGCACCAAGGGAAATGCAGGTTGGATATTAGGAAGAAGTTTTTCACAGAAAGAGTGATTAAATACTGGAATGTCCTGCCCGGGGAGGTGGTGCAGTCACCATCCCTGGATGTGTTTAAAACAGACTGGATGTGGCACTGGGTGCCAGGGTTTAGTTGAGGTGTTGGGGCTGGGTTGGACTCGAGGATCTTGAAGGTCTCTTCCAACCTGGTGGTTCTGTGATTCTGTGATCCCCAGAGCTGCAGCCAGGTCCTGAGTGGAACAAGAGCTCCCTGAGCCAAGGCATCCCCCTCCCAAAAATCCCACGGGCAGATGTCCCCACAGCTGTCCCTGGAGTGTGCAGAAGAGGACAGGGACAGAAGGGTGCAGACAAACGAGGAGGAAAGCCTTGAGGAGCGTGTGTCTGTCATAAGATACTCCCTTGCAGAAATCTTGGAAACCTTAGAAAGAGTTTTTGCTCAATGTTATTAATTAAGGCAAAAGAATCCCCATATGGAAAGAGAAACAGTCAAGTTATATTTTTGCTAAATACGCGGCACCATATGGTAACATACAGAAAATTGGCCACATAGGCAGCCTAGAATATATGTTACCATATGTTCATATGTACTTTATAATTTCTTTGTTTTTGAAAAAGGGCATTGTCTTATGGGGCAAAAATGAGCAGCCCACCCCAGGGAGGAGGAGAAACAGCACAAGCTGCTTGTGCTGAATGGAGCCCAAGGAAGCAACCCAGCCACCTGGCCTGGGGGCTGCCAGGAGGAGCCAGCACGAGGGGCAGGCAGAGCTCCCTCCCTGCTCCTCATCCTGGAGGCAGGCAGAGCTCCTTCCCTGCTCCTTATCCTGGGGAGAAGGCAGAGCTCCTTCCCTGCTCCTCATCCTCCCCCGGGGCAGGCAGAGCTCCCTCCCTGCTCCTCATCCTCCCCGGGGCAGGCAGAGCTCCCTCCCTGCTCCCCATCCTCCCCGGGGCAGGCAGAGCTCCCTCCCTGCTCCTCATCCTCCCCGGGGCAGGCAGAGCTCCCTCCCTGCTCCTCATCCTCCCCGGGGCAGGCAGAGCTCCCTCCCTGCTCCCCATCCTCCCCGGGGCAGGCAGAGCTCCCTCCCTGCTCCTCATCCTCCCCGGGGCAGGCAGAGCTCCCTCCCTGCTCCTCATCCTCCCCGGGGCAGGCAGAGCTCCCTCCCTGCTCCCCATCCTCCCCGGGGCAGGCAGAGCTCCCTCCCTGCTCCTCATCCTCCCCGGGGCAGGCAGAGCTCCCTCCCTGCTCCTCATCCTCCCCGGGGCAGGCAGAGCTCCCTCCCTGCTCCCCATCCTCCCCGGGGCAGGCAGAGCTCCCTCCCTGCTCCTCATCCTCCCCGGGGCAGGCAGAGCTCCCTCCCTGCTCCTCATCCTCCCCGGGGCAGGCAGAGCTCCCTCCCTGCTCCCCATCCTCCCCGGGGCAGGCAGAGCTCCCTCCCTGCTCCCCATCCTCCCCGGGGCAGGCAGAGCTCCCTCCCTGCTCCTCATCCTCCCCGGGGCAGGCAGAGCTCCTTCCCTGCTCCTCATCCTCCCTGGCACCCCCTCGGCACGGGCTGCAGGGCTGACACACCGAGTGCAGCCTGGGGACACCCGAAGCAGGAGCAGGAGGAGGAGCTGTCCCCGGGAAACCTTCATTTCCCCGCAGCAGAAAGAGAGAGAGGGAAGGATCTGCTGGGGAAGCGTGGAGACCTTGGGGAAGTGCAAAGATCCTCCAGCCTCAGCCTGTGAGAGCAGCACCGGGCTCCGTGTGTGTGCCAGGGGTGTGCCAGGGGTGTGCAAAGCCCCGTGTCCCCGCGGAGGTGGCTCCGTGTGTGTTCTCCCAGGTGTGGGTGAGCGATTTCAGATCACCCTGCTGCACCTCCCAGCCCCCCGCGGGCCTTGGGGAGTCGCCAGCTCAGCAGGAGCTCACAGGGAATGCAGCTCCAGCTGGAGCCTCTGGCAGCAGGTGCTGGTGACTGAGTGTGCCACAGCTGCAGTGGTGGGCACAGGGGGGGGTTCGAGGCTGTGCCCACCTCTGCTGAGCTCTCGCTGAGCTTGTCCCCCAAAATAGTTGGGCAGAGGGTCTCTCTGGTGTGTGTGTGCACAGGGAGATGTCATTTCCCGCTCAGGGAGGTTGGCAGGATGTCCCCAGAGAACAACTCTTGACAGAGCAGAGTCCCAGGTGCTGCCCCCTCCAAGGCACTGGGGGCAGCCGGGCAAAGTGTCCCTGCCTTTGGCCCTGCTCAGGACAGCCCTAATCACTGAATCAGGAATGGTTTGGGCTGGGAGGGACCTCAAAGATCACCTTGTTCCACCCCCAGCCATGGCAGGGACACCTCCCAGTGTCCCAGGCTGCTCCAGCCCCAATGTCCAGCCTGGCCTTGGGCACTGCCAGGGATCCAGGGGCAGCCACAGCTGCTCTGGGCACCCTGAATCCAGCCCTGCCCTCTGTCAGAGTGCTGTGCTGTCACTCCTTGTCAAAAGTCACTTCTCACTGCCTTTTTCCCTGCCCCATTTCCCCCTCCATCTGCCCTTCATCCTCCTCCAAGCCCAGGCTGGAGCTTTGTCTTTCCCTCCCCTTGCACAGCCCCAGCCGCAGCAGCAGCGCTGGCTTTGGGGAGCAGCTGCAGCTCCTGAGGGATCCAGGATTTAATCCCAGCCCTGGAGCAGGGACTGGGTGCCTGTGGCTGCTGATTCACAGTCTGTGAGTCTGTGGGATTCTGGCTTTCCCCAGTTCCCTGTGGATTCCGGGATCTGCAGGGAGCTCTGCCAGGCTGGGGCTGTGCTGAGCACTGCAGGGGATGCTCTCTGGGTCCTCCTCCCCAAACCCATCAGCACCAAGCTGGACTCCCAAAAATCATTCCTTGGGCTACAAGCAGGTGGGCCAGGCATGGGTCTCTGCTAGCAGACACCTTGGCTGCTGTCACTCCCCTCGGTGACATCCCAGGCTGGGCTCTGCTGCACGCACACCTGGCAGGTGCTCAGCTGGGAATTCAGAGCCCTCTCTCTCCCTGCTGAGTGCCAGCTCCTCTTGCTGGAAGCTCCTTGGCTCTCCTGGTGCCTCCTGCCCTGTGAAGGCTGCAGTGGAATTGTGTGTCCCACCAGGGAGCAAGGGCTGCTCCTGTCACAGCGTGAGCAGAGGGAGTGACACCCAGTGTCCCCAGCCCACCCAGCGTTCTGAGGGCTGTCCCCAGTCCCCACTGTGTGGCTTTTCTCCAGCCGTGGGTGAGGATCAGTGCTGGGTCCCTCTGTCCAGGAGCATCTCACGATCCGTGCGGGCTCTGGCCCCTGGGGCTGCAGCTCAGGGGCTGGTGGGGAGCTCTGGGAGCTCTGCCCAGCCCTGAAGTCCCTCAAAGGTTCTGCCAGGCTTGGCTGATGCAGGGCAGGGTGCTGGTGCCCCCAGCCCTGCTCTGCACCCTTGGGCCTGCAGGAGACCCACGAGGTGCCCGGGGTGGGTGTGAATCCCAACCCCGAGTGCTGCAGGATGAGGACGGAGATTCCCCCTCCCCACACCCACACGGGAGGGGGTTTTTAAGGGGAAGAACTTTTCCTCTGGTTTCCCAGAAAGAGGAGGGTGGGCTGGGGTGGGGCGTGGGGAGCACAGGGAGCACAAGGAGCTCCAAACCTGCAGCCCTGCCTTGATGTGGGTCCCTCTGGGTGGTCCCAGCCACACCAGGGAGGTGGGAAGGACCCTTGGCAAGGGGAATGAGTGGGTGCCTGCCTGCCTGGAGAGAAGAGACCCTCTGGAGGGGGCAAAAAGCTGGGCGCAGACACAGCCAGGGCTGAGAGAGCCCCCGTGCCCACAGCTATCCCCCAGCCCAGACCACAGGCAGGGTCCCCAACCTGGCAGGGCAGCAGGACCTCCAGGAGCTCCCTCCCTGCCCCTCCAGGACCTCCAGGAGTTCCCTCCCTGCTCCTCCAGGACCTCCAGGAGCTCCCTTCCTGCCCCTCCAGGACCTCCAGGAGCTCCCTCCCTACCCCTTCAGGACCTCCAAGACCTCCAGGAATTCCCTCCCTGCCCCTCCAGGACCTCCAGGGGCTCCCTCCCTGCCCCTCCAGGACTTCCAAGACCTCCAGGAGCTCCCTCCCTGCCCCTTCAGGACCTCCAAGACCTCCAGGAATTCCCTCCCTGCCCTTCCAGGACCTCCAGAACCTTCCTCCCTGCCCCTCCCGGCATGGGCAGCTGCGAGTGAGCCCTTTGTGAGAGGTCTGGGTGGCTGTGGCCGCCCAGCCGGTCCATCCCAGTGCCCACCCAGCCGTCATCACCTCCCTCCCAGCCCACCCCACCGCCCGGCCAGTCCATCCCAGCGCCCACCCAGCCCTCCTCACTGCCCAGCCAGCCCACCCAGCCCTCCCCACCTCCCTGGCAGCCCACCCAGCCCTCCCCAGCGCCCGCAGCCAGCCGGACTCCACACGCGCAAAGGCAGGCTTTGCTTCCAGCCCCACTTCTGAGCTCCCCCTCGGCTTTGGAGCAGCTTCATTAAAAGGAAACACAAACCAGAAGCAGAAGGAAGCACTTTTAAGTTGCTGGCAGCTTTGCCTGTCTATGAGTTATGAGGTCTTGCTTTATTCATGGGGCAGGGGAAAAAAAAAAATGCTTATCTCCTCGGAGTCCATTATGTTTCATTTG
This sequence comes from Cyanoderma ruficeps, assembly GCA_008694505.1. Classification (NCBI taxonomy): domain Eukaryota; kingdom Metazoa; phylum Chordata; class Aves; order Passeriformes; family Timaliidae; genus Cyanoderma; species Cyanoderma ruficeps. The sequence continues at coordinate 2,020,410 of VZDJ01000274.1, read as the reverse complement.
GAGCCCGGGTGCAGTCGGTGCTTTGGCAGAAATATCCCGGTGCCCCGCTCACCCTCCCGAAACTTTATCTCCCTACTTCATTACTGGGAGTTGCACTCGCCCCGGTTTATCAGCCGTGATGGAGTGGATTGCTGACTTCTCTGCTGTCCTAGCAAAAATGAGGATGGAGACATTCTGCTCCAGGTTCCTGCTATTTTCAGAGACCTTGGCTGCATGATTTATTCATAAAAAAGCCATTATTTATGCCAAAGAAAGAAGACAGAATGGGTTAGCTTTTTAAGTGCTTATAATGCATTATATGGTACCTTAGCCTGCCAGACATCATTTATAATTGTAGAATCCCTTAACCTCCTTTTTCTGTTTTCCCTACCCTTCACATCAGTGCAGAGGGTGATAGCAAACTCGGTAATTAGCAGAAGTTGACAGATGTGGCAAGGAGAGGTAAGGTGAAATATCATCGAAGGAGACGTTTCTCCAGCACCTAAAGTGAAGAAAGACCCTCCCTCCTCCCAGCCTTGATCTCCCCGCACAGGCAGAGCCGGGAGTGGAGCACCCCCAGGGAGGATGAGCTCATGGGGCCTGACTCTGGGCTCCATCCAGGCCTCTGCGTCCTGGCCTCGCTCTTTTCCGATGGCCTCTGGGTCTCCCAGCTGGCTCCAGCCCTGAGAAACCATCCCAGCCCTCGCTGCAGACACAGCCTCGGCGTGCTCCGGGTTCCTGCTGGTGCCACCAGCCTTGGCCATCAGGGCAGGGACCTGCTGTGTCACAGGTGTTGGGGGTCCCTGCTGCCCCCCACTCCAGGCCCCAAGCCCCCCTTCCCTTCCTAAGCCCTTGAACAATGAGGACAAACCTCAGAAAGAAAAAGAAAAATGCCCCAAACCTGCGGATGTGATGGAGTGGAAGAGCAGAGAGGGCTGAGGCTGGCCCTGCACCATCACAGTGCCAAGGCCACCGTTTGTCACCAGGCAAGGTTGTGATTGTCACTCTCGGGGCTGTGCTGTGCCTCTCCAGGTGGGAGCAGCCCACGCCTGAGCTCAGCTGGGCAGGTCCAAGAGCTCCTTGTTCCCTGTTCCTGCCACCAGCCCCCAGCACGAGGTGGGAAATGCCCGCACCACCCGCTGCCTCCAGAGATCAGCCAGCTCCTGCAAACAGGGCTCTGAGGGGGCCTTCAGACGTCTCACAGAATCATTAAGGGCGGAAAAGCCCTCCAAGATCATCGAGCCCAACCATTAACCTCTTTCCTGGGCCTGCTGCTGTCACGTCTGTGTCCTCTCATCACTGCTGAGGGTCTCATCAAGGCTGAAAGCAGTGGGAAAGGGATTTATATCCCGGAGGAGGGCACAGCATTCCCAGTATAACCCAATGTGGAGTGGGTGTGGAGATGATTTTAAAAGCAAATTTAAATCCCAGCTATCAAATCAGAGTGCTTGGGACAGGCTGGAATACCTGCCCTGTGCCTGTGCCCAGCCTGGAATGGATGGAAGGAGGGAAGGGGCTGCTTTTCCTGGTGGTGGGGGTCAGGGGGGCTGCCCACCCCATGGGGGGCAATGTGACGGCCACGAGGCCAGAACCCCCCACCAGCTCACCCCAAGTTTGGGGAGGGGGGCTATGCTGTGTTTGTTCCCACCTGGAACGAGACGCCCACGCTCCGGCCTGTGAGAGGAACCACAAGAAAAAAAACAATTAGTGATTGGAGGTGAGAGGCAGCCTTCCCCTCCGGGCTGCTCGCCTGGGCTGCATTCAAGTGGGAGAAAATCCCCATTAAAAGGCAGTGCCATTTCCAAGCTTCTCGAGTTCAAAAGCAGAGACAGAAATCTCAGCTCTGATTTTGCTTTTTAAGCCTAAGATAAATAAAAATGGAAGAGACGGGAAATAATGTAATGTAATCATCAAGGAGAAGAGAAACCAAAGGCTCGGCTCTCGCACACGCACGCAAATACAAACACACACGCAGAACACATTTTAAAACCAATTAAAATCCCTTTGCAGAGAAAGCTCTTTCACCCACTCTCCGGGATACAGGCTATCTGCTTCCTTGGCGCGCTGGATATGAATAATTAAAAGCTAAACATATGTTAAAAAATGCAAACAGTACATGATCCTGGAAACTTCCTCTCCTTATTATTATTTCCACAAGAAAGCTGTTAAATGGTTCTAAAACTGGCGAAATGCGCCAACCTTGGCATCTCGTGTGGTTCCCTGCTCCGGCTAGGAAGGAGTTAAAACCATTTGGCAGAGACTAACCCATTAGGCCTAATAATTATGAAATTATAGAGGTACTCAGGTGACTGTTAATTTCACACATACTGTTCAGCTCGGTGGCTAATGAGAGCCTGAAGAACTCAAGTGCCTCATCTTTCTTGTTGAATGGTGACCTGCAATTAATGAGCTTCTGCAAGAAAAGGCAGCATTTTGCACTTGGGGCTAATAAGATGGCTTTTGTGCAGCAGCATTGTGATACCAGGAGCTTTCGAATGAAGATTAAGAACTTTTCTCCTTATTTATTTATGAGCCCTACGCAGTCCAAGAGACCACACATGCAGAGAAGCGGCCCTGGTGTGAGTCTTGGAAGAAACTTAAGAGCACGGTTGCTCCAAGGCAATGGCAAAAATCCTCCTTCTCCGGCACTGGGTAGTAATGAGAGGGAATTGCAGACCCCCATCCCTGGAAATGTTCAAGGCCAGGCTGGATGAAAGCAGCCTGCGATGGTGGAAGGTGTCTCTGCCCGTGGAGGGGGGGTGGGATGAGGTGGGCTTTAAAGTCCCTTCCAAGCCAAACCATTCTGGGATTCCAGGATTGTCTGGGCTAACAGGGAAACAACTGCAGGGTGATCACCTCTGGGCAGAGTGGGTCTGGGAAAAAGAACAGACCCAGACTCCCTTTTCCATCATGGGTTACCACACACTCGCCCATCCCTGCCACAAAGACCCCAAAATAAATCCCTGACGTGACCGAGCACAGCTCCTGCCGTGTTGAGGACCTGAAATCAATCCCAGAGGTTTCCAGAGGCACCAGTGCATTTTCTGCCTGTTTCCAGGGTTGCAGAAGTGCTGTGAAAAGAGCCTGGGCTGGGATGTGCATGCAGGAACCCCCAGGGCTGCAGCTCCTGGGCAGCAGAGCCCAGGCCCCAGTCAGACCTGCCCAGCCCAAACAGAACCACAGGATCACTGAGGCTGGAAAAGCCCTCCAAAACCATTGAGTCCTACCTGTCACCAGTCCCCACCTTGTCACCAGCCCAGAGCACTGAGTGCCACATCCAGTCGTTTCTTCTCCAGGGATGGTGATTCCACCACTGCCCTGCGCAGCCCCTTCCAAGGCCTGACCACTCTTTCCATAAAGAAATTCTGCCTAATATCCAACCCTGGCCCTTGTCAGAACCCTTTCCACGGGGAAATTCCTGCTGCTGTCCACCCTGAGCCTCCCCTGGCCCAGCCTGAGGCCGTTCCCTCTCCTCCTGTCCCTGTTCCCTGGGAGCAGAGCCCGACCCCCCGGCTGTCCCCTCCTGTCAGGGAGTTGTGCAGAGCCACAAGGTCCCCCCTGAGCCTCCTTTTCTCCAGGCTCAGCCCCTTTCCCAGCTCCCAAACCCAAACTGGCTGCAGCTCTCCAAGCCCAGACAGATTAGTCAGAATCCAGGCCATCCCTGCCCTCGCTCTGTCAGTGTTTGCACAGTTATTTTTGGTGGCATCATTATCATAATCATTATTATTAACACCAATTTTACCTTTAAATGCCTGCTTGCATTGACATTTGCTTTATGCACACACACGAAGCACTAACCCCCCCTCAGCTGAAGCCAAGCAGCCCCTCAGGGTGTTCCCACCATCCCCCGTGTTGGAGCAGCTCAGAAATGCCTCCTCTCACAGCCCTGGCCATTCCCCCACCCTGAGGTGAGCCCCTGGCTCTTGACCTCACTCCCAGCTCAGGCATTCCCAGAGAGAGGAGGAGCTGGAGCAGGACACAGGTTTGTGGGGCACGCAGCTGGGTGCTTTTACTTCTTGACAGCTCTGAAAGGGAAAAGCAGCAAATTGCAAACAGCAAAGAGCCAGAGACACTTTTGCTCTTGCTGCTGCAGACACGGGAAACCCAAACTGTACCAGAATCTCATCCAGTGCTGGAAAAGGCAGGGAAGTTGGTGCAGAAGCTTCTTTGCTTGCTGGGAACACAGAAAAGCGCAAACCAACAAAAAGAGGCACAGGAACAGAATGCTGAGGGCAGTGCTCTCTCTGCACAAGAGAGCTGTACTGCTCTGACATGGAAAAGAAGCAGCGAGGCAGCAGGGCCTTGGTTCTTGCTGCTGCAGACACGGGAAACTCAAACTGCATCAGAATCTCATCCAGTGCTGGAAAAGGCAGGAAAGTCAGTGCAGAAGCATCTTTGCTTGCTGGGAAAAGAGAAAATGAACAGGGCTGAACTTCTGCACCTCCTGCTCTGCAGGAGGCAGGGGCTGCTTCCATGGTCCTTTCCTATGGGTTGGGAGCCCATCCTGAGGAGGTCCACTGGTGCCTGGCTCTGGTTTGTGCTCCTGCACTTCCCCTGTGGCCTCTCCAACCTCCTGGAGACTCCAGCTGATCTGTCAAGGGTTTCCCAGAGAAAAGTCGAATGGAGGAGATTTCTGGGCACCCCAGCAAGGTCTGTCCCCTCTTGCCTGGCGGGTTCTGGCTCTCCACAGGTTTGTTCTTGTGCTGCTTTTCCAGAACGAGCTAAAATGGTGGATCCCAGGTGTCTCTCAGTCCTTGACAATGCACAGAAGAAGATCACCGACAGGAGCTGTTGGCCCTTCTCCAGCACATCCAGACTCCTTTGAAACCACTGAGCACAGCTGTGCTTTCCTTGGCCACAGTTCTCCGTTGAGGCTGCAAACAGAGCACTCAGGTCCTGGCAGGTCCTGGCAGGTGCCTCCTCACAGTAATTCTCTGCCATTATTTCTACAGTTTATTCTGCAAGGGCTCGAGACAAGAACAAACCTCTGCCCGTGGCACAGAAGAGCCCCTGGAGCCCCAGGCTGGCCAAGGATGGTCACCCAGAAGAACCTGCAGCCAAAGCAAAGCCTCCTCTCTGCAGAGAGCAGGTGCAGGTCATGGAATCACAGAGCAGTTATCCAACCTGTATTTCCCCTGGCCCAGCCTGAGGCTGTGTCCTCCCGTTCTGTCAGTGCTGCCTGGAGAGAGAGACCAACCCACCTAAGCACGGCCACCTCTCAGGGGGGTGTGGGGAGTGATGAGGTCACCCCTGAGTCTCCTTTTCTCCAGGATGAACAACCCCAGCTCCCAGCTTCCATCCCCGCTCTCTCTCCCTGTGTGACAGCAGCCCCCACCCTTGGGTGTCTGTCACAGGAGGCTCATCCCCGAGGTGCTGGAGCTCACCCGGGGCAGCTGCCCCTGGTTGGGGCTGGGAGCAGTCAGCCTGACCCAGCAGGACACTCCTCCTGAGGTGACACAGGCTGCGTCCTGTCCCCTCCCGTGGGGTGACTCCTGCCAGCTGACAGAGACAGACAAGTGTCACCTCAGGGGGAGGACATGGGAGCTGTCAGGAGCTGGCACTCGGCTTTCCATGGGTGGCCTTTGGTTGTTTTGCCTTCTCCTCTTCAGAGTCACTCATGCGGCCACGAGCGAGGAGCCCCACGCCGGAACCGAGGGGAGAGGCACTGAAATGGATCTGACAGCCTGGGGGACGGCTGCCACCCCGCCAGCCTGAGCCAGGGGAGGGAACGGAGAGCTGCGAGAAGGTCTGAGCCCTCAGCCTTGCTGGGGATGTGGGGAAGTGGTCACTTCACAGCCCTGCCCAGCGTTTGCTGCTCTGCTCCAGGCCTGGCCAGCATCCCCTCCTTCAGCCGGGCCAGCCTCTGTTCCTGCCTGTCCCCTCTCCTTGGCTCTGACCTGTCACCTGTCTCTGCTCTCTCAGTCTCTCCCTGTTGTAAGAGGACACGAAAAGAACCACACTCGCCCGTCAGGACGTGAGGTGCAAAAGAAAGGAAGTTTATTTGGGGATTTCAACTTATATAGATTTTGGGATTTGGTCAAGGATTGGGGGATGAGAGGAACACCCCTCTGACCCCAGTGGTCAACTCAGGAGTCCATCAATTTGTCTTCCCCCCTGGAAAGGAATGCATTATTTACTAAACATCAGTCTTTGTTTTTGTTACAAGCGTGAGAAAACTCCAGTAGAAATGAGAAACAATCAGAAGGCTGAAAAATCAAGACAACAACTCCCTTCACCAAAAAACCCCATATTCAGACATTTTGCTTATGTGTGCAATGACTAAATGAGCACATGCATCCCAGCCCCTAAAAACCTCTCGTTTGGGTGTCTTGTGTTGGAAGCTCAACCTTCCCAGTGCTTTGGTGGGGTAGGCACAGGCTCCTTTCCACATCATACACTCACAGCCTAAAAATGAAGATGTTCAGGTGGAAAAAATGTTATTTTAGGATCTCTGGAGGTCCATGAGGAGCCCTGTATAAGTACCTGCTCTCCTGCTGTTGTGCAGGAGTGAATCTGGGCTCTCCTTGGAGAAGGAAGAGCTGCCAGTGTCCAGGGTCAGCTGTCCAGCAGGGCTGGGGGCAGGTCTGGAAGGTGCAGAGTGACCAGAGATGGTCCCTAAAGTGGCCGCTTGAGCACCTCAGGAGGGATAATGAGGCTGGGCTGAGCTCCCCTGGTCTTTGGGGCCTGCTGCCCATAACATCCTCATTTTCCCCTTCTTCTTTGGGCTCAGCCTATTTTGGACAGTAACTGCCTCAGGCCCTGAGAAATGGAAAAAAAATTAGTTGTGGGGAGCAAACTGGGGTAAATGACTTTATTACCTGAAACTGTAATTGGAAGATTAACTCCTAATATGCAAATGGCCCAAATTTATGAAAGTGTGAAAACCCGTGACCCATTGTCCATTTTTTGGGTGTAACCCCTGGGGGGGCTTTGTCTGCCTGAAATGCACCTGAAGGCCCTTCAATAATGAGAACTGCTTTTTATTCCCTTAATTTTCTCTGGCTTCTGTTTTTAGGTAGTCCCAAAAAGGCATCAGTGTCCCCAGGCAGGGGTGGGGAGGGCTCTGGGGGGGCTCAGCAAAAAAGGCAGTGAGGCTGGGCCCACCTGGGGTTCACTCCTGTCCCCGTGGTGGGGAGCAGGAGGGCACGGAGGGGCCGTGTCTGCCAGACCTCCCCTGCAGTCCCCAGAGCGTCCCCAGAGCTCAGGAGGGGCAGCTGGGCACCACATCTGGGGCATCCCACAACGTGCTCTGATGTCCTTCCCTGAGAGGGCCACCCCCGGGGCCAGAAGCCAGACCCAGGCTGTGTGTGAGTGCTGCCCTTCAGGGGGATCCTTCTGCCTCTCCATTTTCTGTCCTTGATGGACTCTTGTTTGCCATGTGGCCGTTTGGCCCGTGCTGTGTCACTGCCAGGAGCCACAGGGGCCCTGCACCCCCTGTGCTCAGAGCTCCCTGCCAGCACCTCCCGGGGCTCCACCTGAGTGGGGCGACCCCCCTTCCACCTTGGCAGGCTCTGAAGATGTGCTGAGAGCAGCTTGCCCTGACTCTGCAAAGGAGCTGGGGCACCAGGGGCTCTCCCTAGGACCATAAACTTCCTGGCTGCCCTTTGCCTCAGTTTCCCCATGCCCATGATGTGGGCAACGAGCTGTCTCAAGGGGATGGAGAGAGGAGAGAGGTGCAAGGTGCACTTTACCTGTGAAGTCCTCGCACCAGGCAGAGCTGAAAAATTCATTTTTGTGTGGCCAAGGAATGCTGAAGGAACAGAGGTGAGGGAGGCCCCTCAGAGCTGGGGAGGCCCCCCAGCTGCACAGAGCTGTGCAGGGCAGCAGAGCCATCACTCCAGGGCGAGGGCAAACCCCTGTGTTTGCCATCCTGGGGTGAGGGGAGCCCTGAGAGGAGCCCCCCGTGCCGTGGAGGGCAGGACAAAGCCTCGCAGGGAGCCGCAGTGCCTGCGCCGCTCAGCTCGTCAGAGGGAAGGCTGAGAAGTGTTTTGATTGCAGCCTCTAAGTGCCTTCATGGGGATAAAATCCCAGGTACTAAAGGGCCCTTTAATCTGGCAGCCAAAGGCAGACCAAGGGCCAGCAGCTGGAGGCAGATCCACGGGAGATGGATTCAGGAGCGAGTGTTGATGCGGGCACAGAGCCCAGGGAAGGCTCAGAGCAGGGCTGGACCCCCTTGGCACAGCCAGCCCCAGTCAGGGGGTGCAGATGGGCTGCCTGGAGGACATGCCCAGCACAGGTGTGCTGGTGACAAGGCCCCGTGGCCCCATGACACGGATGGGGAAACTGAGGCACGGCGGGGCAGATGTCGAAAAGCCACACACACACGGGCAGGGAGGGCCGGGTGTTTGCACACAGGGATCAGGTGTCTGTGCTCAGGTGTGTCCCCTGGCTGCTGACACCCAGAGCCACCCGAGGCACCCCGGGGTAGCCCACCTGGCCTCCATCTGTCACGCCAGAAGGGCACGGGCTTCCCGCAGATCCTGTGTCACATCCGCCAGCCCCGTGGAGATGTCTCAGCTCCCCCAGAGCTTCTTGAATTGCACCAGGCACCTCTGCCGAGGGCCTGGGCCGCACCCCTCCCCTGCAAACCCCGCGTTCACTCAGTAATTATTCTGCACAGACACTCAGATGAGAGAGGCCCTGTTTCATGTACCTCTCCCCAGGCACTTCATTACAACAGCCCGACACGAGGAGTGCTCTGATCCCCAGCCCCTGGCAGGCTCCCTCCTGCCTCTGGAGAGCCGGGGCTGCACGTGTGGCCGCTTCCCCTCGCGGCACAGATGTTCAGGCAGGACATCTGATACGGGAGGATTAGTTCAGTTGTGTAATGAGGCGCTCGAGGGCTCAGGTAGCCCCGGCCCCTGTCAGGTGCTGGGGGCTCTGAGCCCTGCAGGGTCCCCGTGGGTCAGAGGCTGCTGTGAAATGGGGTTGGAGGGGGGGGTGAAAGTCATCATAAAATCATCATAGAGGTGTGGAATGGTTTGGGTCGGAGGGAATCTGACAGACCACCCCAGCCATGGGGCAGGGACACCTCCCACTGTCCCAGGCTGCTCCAAGCTCTGTCCAACCTGGCCCTGGCCATCTCCAGGGATGGGATATCTGTGGGACCTGGCTGCTCCTGTCCTGTCTGATGCTGGAGCAGTGCTGGGAGGCAAAGGCAGGAGCCAGGGGTGCTCCTGAGGCAGCTGTGCTGCCAGGCTCTGTCAGCTTTAGGGGACACAGCAAGGTGCCAGTCCCACTGCCCAGGGCATGGACACAGCCCCGAGGCTGCCAGAGCTCCAGAAGTGTTTGGACAATGGTCTGAGGCACAGGCTGGGATTGTTGGGATGTCTGTGCAGGGAGTGGATATTGGACTGGATGATCCTTGGGGGTCCCTTCCAGCTCAGGAAATTCTGTCATTCTCTGATTCACTTCGATTCACGCCGCAGGAGATCCCAGCTGACACAGGAGGGCTCGTGTGAATTGTGGGGCTGTGCTCTCTTTGACTTTGTCCCTTGGGAAGATCTGTGGGCGTAGAGCCAGCCCGGAGCTGGGGGAGCAGCAGGAGGCACACAAAGGGCTGCGCAGTGGAAAATGTGGGCTCTGAGCCACCCGAGTCACACCTGTGAACTGCTGAGAGAGGCTGGGGCAGCAGCAGCAGCAGCAGCAGCAGTGCCCTTTGAAGGAGCTGTGCGCCAGCAGGTGTGCCACTCACCCCTTGTCTGGAGGCACCAGAGCACACGCCTGCTGTCTCTGCCCCGACTGGCTCCCCAGGGAAGAGGCTGTGTCAAGTCTCAGCTGGGTGTGGAGGCAGCTGGGAGATGCCCTCAGCCCTGGCATACCAGCCTGGGGAAGGGCGGCCGTGCCCAGCACTGGGAGCTGCCGAGCGCTGTTGCCTGCCAGAGGAGCAAACTCAGTGCCAAGTGTGATGGGGAGACGAGATCCTGCTCCTCCCGTGCTGTTTTGCTGCAGCAAACTGGGGATGAAGCTGTAAAACCCTTTCAACCTGCCCAGCTCTCCAGGGCAGGGGAGGAATGGCAGGGTCACAGCGAGATGGAGGATTTCCAAAACTGTGTCAGGGCTCTGTCCCTGGCTGCAGAGCTGGGAAAGCACCTGCCAGCCTGCCGGGGAGGTTTGGGGACGCCGTTTGCTGGCAGGTCTCCATCTGCACAACCTATGGTGCTGACAAGCCCCACTGAGGCCTGGGAGGGAGCCAGCAGCTGGCTGCCGACCATCTCTCCCCTCCCTGGCTCCAGCAGCACAAAGGGCTACAAACGACCACTAAAAGAGTAGCTGGAGAGCGTGTGTGTGTGCCCTGGGGCCACGCTGCCACCTTGTCACTCTGCTACGGTCACAGGTTGCTGCCTGCAGCGTCTGGGGCCAAGCATGTGCCTGTCCCACAGTGCTGCCAAAGAGGGGCCTGGTGTTGGCTGCTCCTCTCATCAGCCTCCCCTGGGAATCCTTGGCTCCCTCCCCAGGAAAAGAGCCCCTGTGACCAGGCTGGAAGACACTTCCAGGACTACCAGCCCCGCTGGAGGCTTCTAACCTGCAGGTGATGACTTCACCCTGGGGGAAGGTGTGGCAGGCAGGCGTCGGGTACAGTGGGAAAGGTAACTGCTCTTTGGAAAAGGCCCAACGTTTATTAGATGTGGGGGCTGGGGGCAGGGAGATTTTTGGAACAGCATCACAGCAGATCCTGCTGGGATCCTGCACGCCCAGCCCACTCCAGCCAGCTCTGCCCCACTCTCTTTTCCCTCAGGTGGTTGTTTTGGTTCCGTGGCTGGGGAGAGGAGCTGACTCAGGTAATGAAGGCTCTTTCCAGTCCATGGTGCTGCCATCCCCTCCAAAACCGTTCCAGACATGAGCCCTAGTGTGTCCCCAACCTCAGGAGCCCAGTTAGGTGACTCCTGCAGCCACACTTAATGGCGGGGTGGGTGGGTAATTTTTGAAAACTTTAAAAAGTAATTTTGAATGCATGCAAAACTATGAAAAACGCTGGTGATTTTAGACCCTCCAGAGCAGCCCAGAACGAGCGCTTTGCCCTGCTCTGAGCTGGGAGTGTGGCACGGAGCTGCCGTGGTGACAGCCACGGCGGGACCGGGACATCCAGAGCATCATCCTTGGCATGGTGGGCAGGGGACCAGAGCAAGACTGCCGGAGCGGCGCTGGGGGATTGGCCTGGTTGACATTTAAAGGTCCCTTTCAACCCAAACTCCTCTGTGGGGAGAGCAGGGCCATGGCGGGGGGTCTGGCTCGCAGCGTTCCCTTAACGACAACCATCTCTGGTGGCTTCTCCCCGAGGGCCCCGCGGCGGCCGGGACCTGCTGGGGAAGGAAGGGCTGATGAGCTGCAGATGGGGCAGCCTGTGCCCAGCCACGGCCAGGGGAACAGCGGGATGAATCCCTGCTCCCTCCCTGGCAGCGCCGTCCTCGGCGGGGTCGGGGGGCCGGAGGGGATCGCTGCCCCTCGCCTCGGCAGCATCGCCCTCCCCGGGAATACTCGGAGCGCCGGGGGAGGCTGGAATTCGCAGGGAAGCTGGCTGGCCCTCCTCCAGTCTCATAAGCATGACAATTGCTCTCTCGCCTGCTCTGCCTCAGATCCTACCCTTAACATTTAACCACTCCCCATTAATTTCCCAATTGCCACACACATCGCGGAGTCGTTCCTTCCTTTCCCCCGCGCCGTTCTCAGTGCCGAGACCCGGCTATTCCCAGGGAGGCCGGGGCCCGGGGGGCAGACCTGGCTGCGGACCCCCGGTCCCGGGAGAAGGGAGTATGGGAACAGGAGGAGAAGGGAGCTGGGGACCCGCCACTTGGCTTTGTCTGGTGGCAGACACATGGAGCACATTAGCAGCCTTTCAGTGGAAGTTTGATCGATGGGGAAGGCTTTCTAACTGACTATCAAAGCACGCATGGTATGTGAGAAGCAGACACCAATTAGTGATGTCTTTTTAAAGGCTGCCTTGTTAAGAGGGGAATAAGGGGAAAGAATGAAATTGGCCAGAAAACATGGAGCTATTTAACCTTAATTAGAAGAAAGGTGTGGGCTTTGTGAAAAGGCCATTTCTGAAAGGGTTTTTTCTCCCTGGGTATAAAGAGATCCTGCCTACTTGTTAGAGACTTGTTAGAGTTTATAAGGCTGGGCAGGAGGCTAACTTGTAGAAATGCCTTTTATGCCACTTGAATGTGTGGCTTGCTTATTATAGTCTGCCATCCTGCCAGGGTGGCTGGTGGAGAGGAGAGGAGAGAGCAGCACTGCCAACTGGCTATAAATTTCATGAACATCATAAATGTAAGTGCTTTCTGGAGAGCTGTACAGATTGCACATAAAAGTCCCCCTTCTGTCCCTGTAAACTAAAAAGAGGGCTTTTTTGGCAAATTAAAAATTGTAGAGTGTCTTCCATGCTGAGCTAGGAAGCAGCCAGGCTACAAATCCACGGCTCCAAAGCCGCGGCAGCGCAGGGAGGTCTCCCGCACACGCTGTCACCGCCGCCCCCGGTGCCACCACCGTGTCCCCGGGGGGAGCAGGATGGAGACCCGGGGGAACCCGGGGGGATCCGGGGGGCACCCAGCGGCAGGACCGGGGGGATGCTGGGCTGCAAGAGCTCCTCAGGGCTTGCGATGTCACCTCGGGGCGCTGCCAGCAGCGGGGACAGGGCACAGCGCGCCGCTGAGTTGAGGCTGTGGGTAGAAGAGAGCGGCTTTTTTTGGGAGCCGTGGGACCGAGCGCTGCTGCTGGTGCTTCCCCAGCCCTCCCCGCGACCCTGGGCACTCAGGGCACCTCTGGGACTCGCTGTCCTGGCTGGTGGCCGCGGGCAGTGCCCGGACACGAGGCACGATGCACACAGTGGCCCCAGGGCACCCGCAGTGCTGGGGACAGGGGGACACGTGCTCGTCCCCTGCTGCCCACCATGACACCGGACGCGGTGAATAAGCACAGAATGAGGCATTTTCTCCCTCGGCTGAACAAGCTCGTGCTTTATGCCCGCCGCTGCCGCGCTGCTGGGCTGTGCGGCCCTGCCAGGAACATTCCCAGCCCGCTGCTGTTAAAGACACACAGCGCCGGTTCCTCCCCGGCCTCGAGGGTCCGTGTGGGGATGGCGCCTGCTGTCTGCACAGCCCGGCGAGTCCAGCTCCTCACTGCACGGATCACGGCTCCTTTTTTTCCCCTTGCTGTTTAATAAGGACCATAAATATCCCCTAATGACCGCATGGAGCTGGCGTTCAGAGCAGTCACGGCACAAACATGCACAGAGATGCTCCCACCAACCACCTGAGGCCTGGGGCAAGGGAGCAGGAGAAAGGGCCCAGCCCGGGCTGACAGACACAGCCGGGGAGGGCAGGCACAGCACCCCTTTGGTCTGGTTCACTGCTGTCTCAGCATCCCTGCCAGCCGTGACGGCTGCGCTCCTTGCTCAGGGTCAAACCTGATTTTCAGGGCATGGCCAAGTGGGACTGGCCAGGAGGGCCCCAAAAACACACACACAAAGTGATGGGGCCCTGCCACCACCCTGTGCCAGGGAGGGATGTTTTAGTGCCCTGAGGCAGCTTCAGCCTTTTCCTCCTGTGGGCTGCTGCTGTTCAGCATTAGCTCCTGCTTGGAGCCTTGTGGAGGTGGGTGAAATTTTATTTGGAGGAGACCACAGCAGGCACAGGTCCTGGATGTTTTGGAGTTTCAATCCTAGAACACCCTGAGCTCATGGGGCCCACCAGGATCATCCAGTCCAGCCCCAGGCCCTGCCCAGACCCCCCAACACTCCCAGCCTGGGCATCCCTGGGGCGCTGTCCAAAGGCTCCTGGAGCTCTGGCAGCCTCGGGGCCGTGCCCATTCCCTGGGGAGCCTGGGCAGTGCCCAGCACCCTCTGGGGGAAGAACCTTTCCCTGCTCTGCAGCCTCAGCCTGCCCTGGCCCAGCTCCAGCCGTGCCCTGGGTGCTGTCCCTGTCCCAGGGCAGGGATTGGAGCTGCAGATCCCTGAGCTCTGCCTTCAGGGTGCTCTGCTCCAGCTGGACACACCAAGAACCCTCAGCTGCCCGTCCTGTGGCTCCTCCTGGCCCTCCAGCATCCTCATGTCCCTCCTTTGGATGTTCTATAATATCTTTGGATCCTTCTTTTGTTGTGGTGTCCAAAACTGCCCCCAGCCCTCAAGGTGAGGCTGCAGCGGCACGAGCAGAGTGGGACAGTCCCCTCCTCTGACTGTGTGTGGCTCCATGATGGCATTGCTGTGGCTCCTTCCCTCAGCCACGGAGCTTCTCCTGCCGTCCCACCTCCTCGAGGGTCTCCTGGGCCAAACTGAGAGTGAGGGAGCCAAGCCCTGGGGGCTGCTTTCCCTTTCTGCAGAGCGCACGTGCCTGGGCTCCCGGCAGCAGCAGGGAGTTGTGGCTTCAGCTAAATGAGAACCAGGGCTCAGCAAGGCTGCTCTCCAACGTGACAGCACGGCAGTGTGAGCAGGAAGCACCCTCACTCTCAAATCCAAGGGAAGGCACGTTTCTTGGGCCTGGGAGCTGATTTCCTCGCAGCCACCCGGTCCCCCAGCTGTGACACATCACACAGCATCCTTCAGAGCCGCCGTGCTGTGGCTTTGGGCAGCTCTGCTCTGTGCTTCCCCAGCAGGAGACTGGAACTCCCACTGCGTGCCGGGCTCCGGGGTGAGCAGGGGAGATGGTTTGTGCTGGGGAAGCAGCCTGTGGTTGTGAACCCGATATTTTCTGAGCCTGAGAATTGCTGAGCTCTTCCCAAGGGAAACTTTTCAACAGTTTTTCTTTTTCCCAAAACAACCTTGTGTGAACAATATTCCTCTCCCATAACAACAGGTGTTGTTTGCTATTTCTGCTGCTCAGCCAATGGGAGAGGTGTCAGCCCTATGGACTGTCACTAGACCGACACAAAAAACCACACTCACCCATTGGGTTGAGAAGTGAGAAAAAGAAAGAGAAAGTTTATTTTGCTTTGGGGTTTAAACAGGGTTTGGACTTTGACCAACGATTGGCGGGACGAGGTTGACACCTCTCCGACCCCACTGGTCAAACCAGAAGTCCATGAATTTGTCCTTCCCCCTGGAAAGGAATGCATATTTACAAAACATCACCCTTCGTTTATTTTTCAATGTGTGAGAAAGCTCCAGTAGAAATGTAAAACATCAGAAGGCTGAAAAATCAGGACGACAATGGACCAATAACGCGCCTTCTTAACGCAGCGTGTTATAAAGGGGCTGAATGAATTGTAAATAAAACCTTCTGATTTCTACTGCCTCCTGACTGGAGTGAGGCATCTTTATTCCGTGTCCTGTTGTGACATGTGGTGCTGTGGTGCCGTGCACAGGCACTCAGGCATTGGCACAGCCTCATCCCGAGCCGGCCAGCTCGGGGACACCGCGGGGACACGGAGCCACAGCACACTGAGTTCACCGTATCAGGTGGCAGGTTGGGCTCAGCGTTTCCCTGTGGAGGCTCAGGGAATTCCCTGGAAATCAGGGGTGATACAGGTCAGCACCTGGTCAGAGTGTAAAGAACCCCGTGTAAATGTGTCAATCTCTGAGGGTCCAGCCTTTGCAGAGAAGGGGCTGAAATTAATTTCAGAGCCAGGTCGCTCTTCAGAGGTGTTTTGTAAAGCAAATGGTTTAATAAGGAAAAATAACAAAATAACAAACATTATAGAAAAAAAAGGATAAGCCACGCACAGGCATCCTAGAAAACCTCTAACACCCTGCTAAAAACACTCCAAAAAGCCCCTTAATTCCTAAATACTGAATGTTTTAGGAGGGACAATCTGGCTTGCTGCCAATAGAGAGATTCAGGGTTTGAAGAACGGTGACAAGGTCCAATAGATGCTTCTCTCTTGGCCCTGAGGCAATCACCACCAGGAGGGGATGGAAAAATCCAGGTAAACTTCCTAAAATGTCTAGAGGTAACCTGAAACTCTTTCCCTATTTGGAAACACCTGCTGGGGGTGTGGGGTCCATTACCACACGGGGATTTGTGTTTGGCCTCAGTTTGCAGCAGCTCCCCTGGGCAGGTCGAATTCATCACACAGAGGCCGAGCTCCACCTGACCCCGGGGTTGGGGCTGGGCTGGTCACTCTGGGGCAGTGCCAGGACGTGCCACGGGTGAGCTGGGCACACCTGCACTCCCTGCCATGCCACCCACACCCCTGCAGCAGTCCCCAGCCCCGCTTTGGGGCAGCTGAATGCTGGAGGGGACCATTTCCACCTCTCTGCTGATGTTCCTGGATGCTACCACCCCTCTCCCGGGTTTTTCCCCCGGGTGTCCCACGGGATGAGGGGGTGGCAGCAGCAGGGGAAGGCAGACACGTCGCTCCCAGCTGCAGGGATGGCACAGGGTGAGGTCCAGGCAGCCCTTCTGGAGGGCAATCTTCCCCTGGTGACACTGCAGGGACCTGCCAAGGCGTGAGTGACATCAAACCAGAGCAAAGCTGAGTGTTCTGGGTGGCTCAGGATGGGGATGGCACCAGCAGGGCTCATCCCAGCCTTTCCCCAGCTCAGGAACGTGCTTGGGAGCGTCCCCAGGGGAGCAGGGTGGCCGTGCTGGGGTGAGGATGTTCCCAAACTGCATCTGGAGCCCTGGAGTGTTTTCCTGGGGGCCTTGTGCACGCCCAAAGATCTCCTTGACCCTCCTCCTGGACCCCCCACTCACCCCTGCCGTGCAGGGACAGGCTGGGCTGGAGCCTGACCTGTCCTCAGATGACTGAAGCTAAACCAAAATAACCCCGGCCCGAGCCAAGTCGGGCTGCCAGGACAGCCTTTTGCATCAGTTCCCTAAATTAGAATAATACTGAAGTGGAGCTGGCACGGGGACAAGGCTGGTGCTGGGAGGGAGGCAGGAAGGACACTGGAGCATTCCCAGGCCCTTCCTGCAGCTCTGGGCTGGGGTTTCTCCATGGGGAAGGGGCTCTGCGGGGCGGGGCAGGCTCTGGCAGACCCCACACAGGCCCGGGCATGCAGCCCCAGGGCAGCTGCACGAGTGGGAGCACCCCACAGCTCTCCTGCTCTTTTTCCCCCCCTGGGGTGAGCTGAGGCCTGTGACTGCACAGGGTGTCACCGGGCAGGGATCCTGCCCTGACCCCTCACAGAGGCTGTGACCCGTGTGGGGACACTGCAGGGACGGGCTGGTCCCGGGGCTGAGCAGCAGCCAAGGCTCCCGTCCAGCCCTGCTGCTGTGACACCCCGTGGGGGCCTGGCCTGGGCACGGCCGAGTCTCCAGCCGTGCTTGGAGCCAGCAAAGGCCGTGTGGGGACAGTCCCTCACGTGTCCCCAGGGCTGGGGAGGGGCTGTCCAGCCTCGGGATCGGTGGGATTTGCAGCCAGGCAGGGATGAGCCCCCAGGTCAGAGGGGCTGAGCTCACCCTCACCCCGTGAGAGGGACGCTGTGGGCAGGGAGCACCAGCGCCATCCTCAGCCGCTCGCCTTGGCCTCAGGCCTCTGCCCCACAGCCCCTGGGCTTGGCGGAGGGGTCTGGGGAGAAATGCAGTTTGGGATGTGGTTTGAGGAGAGCTGAGAGCCCCCAGGGCAAGGGACAAAGGCAGGGGTGTATCAGGAACTCTTCTCAGCTCCCAGGTGAAAGATATCTGGGTTCTCCCTTTCCTCCCATGTGCCAGGGGTCCTGCTTGGAGCCACCCTGTGCCCCCGGGAGGGGCTGGACGGTGTCTGTCACACTGTCCTTGCCCCTGTGCAGTGGCACCAGGCTCTGGGGATGCTGTGAGCACGATGAGCTGTGCCCACCACAGCTGTGCCCCAGCAGCAGGGCCAGGGGCAGAGCTTGGCACAAACCAGATGTGCTTCCAGGGGCTCTGGCAGAGCTGAGCAGCCTTGGCACAGGGGGCAGGAGCGGGCAGGGAGGAGTGGGGGTGAATCCCTGCCCTGCTCACAGAACCATGGAATGTCTGGGCTGGAAGGGAACCACAAGGATCACAGAACTCGTGGCTTGCAGTGCACTGGGGTGGGAGCAGAGCAGAGTCAGACCCTCCCATGGGGCTTGGGGTGCCCGTGGTTCCCCTCAGGTGCCCCCTAAATACCCTGGGGTGTGCCATGGGGGTGCTGCCATTGTATCTTGAAAGGCTGGATCTGGACAGTGCCTGAGGGGCTGCAAAGCTCAGGAGCAGATGGGTGCTGGGTTTGGGCTGCAGGAGGAGCAGAGGGTCCCCAGATGACTCCACAGGGGGTCCTGCCACCCTGAGGTGGCACCGTGGGCACCCCAGAGCTCTCACAGTGACACGAGTCAGCTGCAGACCAGCAGCCCCTCCCTGGAAACATCTGCTGGCTCTGAGACACAGCTCAGCCCCAGTGAGGAGAAATGCAAAACATCAGGGGTTGGGCAGGAAAAGATTCCTGAGGGAATTCCAGCCGGGCAGGAGGGAGAGCTCAGCGTGCACAGGACGGGCTGGGTCCCTGGGGGCAGGGACAGGGCAGTGTCACCATGATCCCTGCCCTGGTCTGAAGCAGGAATCAGCAGGGGACTCTCCCTCTGTGCAGCCAAGGAGCCATTGTCACCCAGGGCTGCCATCCTGGGGGTGCAGGCCTGTCCTGGGGTGACTTTATGGTGTCTGTATCCCCAATTGCCTGTTCTGTTCATGCTGGATATTAAGTTCTACACCTTTAAGTCTGGTTCTGAGAGCGAAGGGGGGAAAGAAGCGTGGAGTTTGTTTGGAGAAACTGCTCTCACTCCTCCACATTCTGCTCCTGGACTGTGCTGTCTGGGCATGGACAGAGATCTCCTGCTTTCAGTTAGTTTTTAGCTAGCTGAGACAGAGAAGTTCCCTGGACTGTTTTTTTAATCTTTTTCTTGGAACTGTTTAAACCTGTTCTGAACTGAAAACCCAGCAGAGCACTGGGAGCTCACACCTGTGGCCCACTGGGGCTGGGACACGGCATTTTCCAGCACCAGAGGGACTGATAAGAGACTGGGCCAGCTGAGCTACACCCCACAGCAAGGACTTTCTGGATTTGCCATCTCTTCAGAGCGACGAGAGGTTTTGTTGTTTCACATTGTTCATTTTCTGTGTTTGTGGGCACTTGGTTGAATAAATAGTTTTTTCCACTTTTCTCTAAAGGGATTTTTTCCTGGACCGATTCGGGTAGGGGCTGTTTGGGTTTGCTTTTCCAGAGGACTCCCCATTCAGAGGTTTCTCCTCCCAAATTTGCCCTAAACCAGGACAAGGCCACATGGAGCAGCTCAGGGGGTCCTACACAGCCACCAACCCCTGTCACCATGGCAGTGCCAGCTGCTGACGGGCACCAGCCTGGTGGCTTCAGGGAAGAACTCGTTTTGCTGCAAGTGCAATGAGAGAATCAGGTGTGTGGTGTGACAGGGCACAGGATTTCCTGATCCTTACAGAAATCAGAGGGGGGCTGTCCTGGGGGGGCTCAGGGGATGTGCAGGACTGAGGGGGTCACAGAATCCCAGAATGGATTGGGGTGGAAGGGACCTTAAATCCCACCCAGCGCCACCCCAGCCATGGCAGGGACACCTCCCACTGTCCCAGGCTGCTCCAGCCCCAATGTCCAACCTGACCTGGGACAATTCCAGGGATCCAGGGACAGCAACAGCTTTTCTACACCAGGGCCTCCCCACCCTCACAGGGAAGAATTGCTCCCTGATATCCCATCTAAACCTCCTCTCCTTCAGCTGAAACCCTTTGTCCTTCAAAGCTGTTATAGACTGATTTCACTGCCTGTGTGCAGCCTGAACAAGCAGAGAGAGCCCTGAGCTGATTCTGCCCTCCCTCCAGTGGCACCCGGAGTCACTTCAGGCTGTGCTGTGCTTTGGAGAGGTTGCCTGGAGCCTTTCCCACAGCCCTGGGAGCTGCAGGGCAGGTGCAGTGCCCCGGGCAGTGCCACAGGGGTGTCCTGGGCCCATGGCGTGTGTGCCCCAGCCCTGGGGATCCTGTCAGGACCGCTCAGGGGAATGGGCAGGAAAGGCTGTGACAACCCTGGGAAAGGAGGATTTAGGGGATTGGGGAGGGAGGGAATGTGGGACGGAGCAGGGAGGGCACAGGGGGGTGTTTGGAGGTGTCCCAGTGTGTCCTTGGGGATTGGAAAGGCCTGGGGGATGGTGCTGCAGCCCTGAGCCTCTTCTGCTCCCACTCCTCCTCTGCTCTCCATCCCAGTGGTCTTGGTCCCACAGGGTCAGTAACTTTGGAAAAACCCTGGAAACACCAGAACCCAGTTTGTGCTCTGCAGGGGCATCCACTGCCCACCACCTTGTCGCCCTGATCCTTTCCAGCCTTCTGATGTTTGCATTTTTGTAGTGGAGTTTCTCATGGATTGTAACATAGACAAAGCGATTGTTTTCTCATTCCTCTCTGGAGGAGGGACAATTGATGGACTTCTAGTTTGACCAGTGTGGTTGGAGAGGTGGCAACCTCATCCTCCAATCTCTGGTCAATGTCCAAAACCGATATAAATCGAGGTCAGGAAAATGAAGCTCTCTCTTTTTGCTCTGACACTGACTGCATGAGTGTCCTTCTTTCTGTGTCTGTCTAGCGACATCGCCTCGGTGGGAGGGAGGCCTCAGGTG
This sequence comes from Cyanoderma ruficeps, assembly GCA_008694505.1. Classification (NCBI taxonomy): domain Eukaryota; kingdom Metazoa; phylum Chordata; class Aves; order Passeriformes; family Timaliidae; genus Cyanoderma; species Cyanoderma ruficeps. Next base: position 1,999,925 of record VZDJ01000274.1, on the reverse strand, counting down.
TCCTGAAACTGCCCCATCCCCTGGGAGGGTGAATCCCCCCTGTTCCCAGGGCACACAGACACCCCTGAGCCCCCCTGGGCAGTGTGGTGAGAAGGGGGAGCGTGGAACACCTCAAGGGGAGGAGGATCAGCTGGATCCAGCCGATCCCACGGCGCCTGGGCACCTCGCTGGGAGCTCTGAGTCTCTCAGAGGCTCTGAAGGATGTCCCAGCTCGCTGGGAATGTTGGCTCCTGGCTCTCAGGGGCTCTGATCAGCATCCCAGCCCGTGCCTGCTCTTCCCAGGGCTGGATCTTCCAGGTCCTGCTCTCCCTCTGCCTTCACGTTGATGGATGCAGTCACCCCATCACTTTCCTGGGATTTTTGTCCCGCCAGTTGTGTTCCTTGAGCTGATTTAGTGAGTCCAAGGCAGTGCTGATGTCTCTGCCCTTGGTTGCCTGAAGTGGGCCTGATATTCCTGGGTCTGAGAGATTTCAGCCTGCTAGCAGCTGATAACTTTTTCCCAAGGAAAAATTTCTCAAGAAAGTTTCTTCCCAAACCAATCTTGGCCAACAACTCTCCTTTCTCAGAACAATCTTTCTCCAGGTGGTGTTTTGCTGTTTCTCTGGTTTAACCCACGGGATCAGAGCGGTGTCGTTCCTGTTCACAAACCGTGTTCAGTCTGTGTGGGAACACCTGATAAAAGGGAGTAAGAATTAGACAATAAAAGCCTTTTTCTGTGCATTTTGCCCTTCTGAAATATTTGGAGTCTTTCTTTCGTGTCCTACAATGACAGCCTGAGGCAGATGTGTCCTGCCCAGGGAGGTGAGGATGGGCAGTGGGGTCAGACCAGGGGGTTTCTCTGCCCCAGCTCGGGGTCAGGAGCAGTGAGGAGGAGGAGGAGGAGGAGGCGGGGTCTTCAGCCTCCCCACCCCTGCCCTGCCCCTCCCTGCCCTCATCTGGTGGTGGATCATTTTTTTTTTTTTTTTTTTTATGCTCAAAACTCCCAGAGAAAACCCTGAAAATTCAGCAGAAAGGTCAGAAGCCAATGGGGCCTTTGAAGGACGTGTCCTTTAGAGGATGAGCCAGGCCATGGGAGCTCTGCCTTGCTGGGGGGCTGCTGCTGTCCCCACTTTGCTGCCTGTGTGACCTGGAGATGCTCCTGAAGCAGCTGAGGCGCCGAGAGATGGGCGAGAAGGCAGCCCTGGATCCTCAGCCCAGCTGGGAACCGCAGGGAGATGCACAAAGGGCTGCCGAGAGCACGGACAGGGGGAAGCAGCAGCCCCGTGCACAGCTCCGGCCTGTCAGGGATCACACCTCCCTGCCGGATGGGACAGGGTGGAGGAAGGCAGCACCAGGCATGGGAAGTTTCCTTTGCACGGAGAAAAGTCCTTGGAGAGGTTTTTGTGTTAAGAGGAAAAGTTATTTTGGCAGAAAATAACCCCCCCCATGCTGGGTGTGCTCAGAGGTGAGAGGGCTGAGGGTGGCTGGGCTTCATTTCTGGTCAGAGCCAATCCAGAACTTGGGGGCTGCTGCTCCAAAAGTGTGGGTTATGAGGATTCTTAGTGTCTTTTCTTCATGTTAGAGCCAGGACTGAAGCACAGGAGTCGCAGTTTTTCGTGTTCGGGCTCAGATGTTTATGAATTCTTACCCATAGCAGTCTCAGGAGCTGTGAGTTCCAGCTATCAAGGTAGGAAATGGCTGTGCCTCTAACTCTTTCCAAAGTCTTTTAAGCATTAATTACCCAATAATGAGGTGACACCTGTATTATTTATACTTTTGACCCAATAATTGACCCCCAAGGCCCACACCGTGGACCCTTTCACCCAGTAAGAAGAAACCACCCGAAACCATGAAGAGGAAGGTGAAGAAGAAGGACTTAGACAATGCCTTAAATCCTCCATGTTGCTTCACATACATTACTATAAACCAAAATCTCAAAAATCTGAGTTTCCAGAATTCCAGCAGTGGGTCACAATCTGAGCCTGGTGTCGTTCATGGTCACGGATTCACCAGTACTGAGCTTTACTAATCCCAGCTTTACTGGGTTAGCTCAGTGAGAACTCTCACAACAGCTTCACCAAGAATGCAGTTGATTGGAGCAATGGACTCCGGGCTCGTTTGGATTGCTGGTGATGAAGGCACTGGACCTGCAAAATGTAAATGTGCCGCTGTGTACAGCAGTGCTCCCGGGGATGCTGTGACACGGGCAGAGGCACAAATGTCACCAGAACCCCCCTGGGCTGGGCTGACCCCCAAGGGCAGCAGGAAAAGGGGGATTGTGCCCTCCTGTGCCCTGCTCAGGTGAGACCTCACCTGCAGAGCTGCCCCAGGACTGGGGCACAGCACAGGGAGGAGCTGGAGCTGCTGGAGACAGTCCAGAGGAGGCTCCAGGGGGATCAGAGGGATGGAGCAGCTCTGCTGGGAGGAAAGGCTGGCAGAGATGGGATTGTTCAGCCTGGAGAGAAAAAGACTCAGGATGACATAACTGCAGCCTTCCCGTGCTTGAAGGAGCTACAAGAAAAATGAGGAGAGACTTTGGACAAGGCTCTGGAGCGCCAGGACACAGGGAATGGCTTCCCACTGCCAGAGGGCAGGGCTGGATGGGAGATTGGGCAGGAATTGTTCCCTGGCAGGGTGGGCAGGGGCTGGGCTGGAATTGCCAGAGCAGCTGTGGCTGCCCCTGGATCCCTGGCAGTGCCCAAGGCCAGGCTGGACACTGGGGCTGGGACAGCCTGGGACAGTGGGAGGTGTCCCTGTCATGGCTGGGGTGGGATGAGATGATCTGTGAGGTCCCTTCCCTTTCAATCCAACCCATTCCATGATTCCACAATCCTGTGACTGATTCTCTGATCCCACCATGGGCACCAGAGCCTTGTCCAAGCACTCCTGGCCTGTGGCAGGTTTGGTGCCGTGTCCTTGGCCTGGGATGGCAGAAGGGGTTTTGTGCCACCCCCCTGACCTTGGGACGGTGGGAGCAGTGGCTGTTGGCTCCCCACGTGGAGCTGTGAGCTCAGAGGGTCGGGCAGTCTGCACTGCAGGGCTCTCCCCAACTTGGCCATTTATTTGTGCCTTAAACAGCAATTAGGGAAAAAAAAAAAAAAAAAGTGGAGCTGCCTTAGCCTGTGAGAGGCTCTGCCTGACTCCTGTCTCCTCACTGCGGTGCTGCTCTGATTTCCATCTCATGCATATCTTATTTAACATTCTGGATACTGTTTTGAGTGCCCCAATATTTTAAAATAAATTGCTGCATGTAAAAGACTTAATGTCACATTCTGTTATTCTGACTGTTAAAAGAAAAGTGAAATCTTCAATGGGGCCAGTGGAGCAGAAGCAATCACGCAGAGGGAGGTCCTATTAATGTGTATTACGTTTCATTATTGCAGCTCTGCATGTCAGGCAGCTTCTCATCAGAGCTCACGCAACACATCACAGACTTAACTCCTTGCAAGCAAACAGGGGGGGCAGCTTTGAAACTCCTGCTCTGCTCCTCGCCCCCCCTGGCGTCCTCTCCGTGCTGCTCTTCCCTGTCCCCGGCCCCTCCCGGCCTTCCTCCCACCGAGGAGGAGGAGCGGGGCTGGGAGCAGGAGGTGTGCCAGGCACCCAGGGAGGTGAGAGGGAGGAAGGGAGGATGGGGAAGGAATGGGAGAGGGAAAGGGGTGTTAAAGAGGGGATGGGATGATGGATAGGGCAAGTGATGATGGAGAGGGAATGGGATGATAAAGAAGGAATGGGATGATGGAGGGGAAATTGGATGATGGAGAGGGAAGGGGGTGATGAGGAGGGAAAGGGTTGACAAAGAGGGAATGTGATGATGGAGAGGGAAGGGGATCATGGAGAGGGAAAGGGATGACAAAGAAGGAATGTGACGATGGAGAGGGAAGGGGATGATGGAGAGGAAATTGTTTGATGGAAAGGGAAAGGGAGGATGGAGAGGGAATGGGGTGATGGAGAGGGGAAGGGATGATGGAGGTGGAAATGGATGATGGAAAAGGAAGGGGATGATGGAGAGGGAAGGGGAGGATGGAGAGGGAAGGGGAGGATGGAAAGGGAAAGGGAAGATAAAGAGGGAAGGGGATGATAAAGAAAGAAGGGGATGATGGAGAGGAAATTGGATGATAAAAAAAGAATGCGATGAGAGGAAATTGGATGATGGAGAGTGAAGGAGATGACAGAGGGAATGAGATGACAAAGAGGGAATGGGGTGATGGAGAGGGAAGGGGATGATGAAGAGGGAAAGGGATGACAAAGAGGGATTGTGATGATGGAGTGGGAATGTGATGATGGAGAGGGAAGATGATGAATAGAACAAGAGAGGGTGGAGAGAGTAAGGGATGATGGAGAGGGAATGGGATGATGGAGAGGGAATGGGATGATGGAGAGGGAAGAGGATGATGGAGAGGGAAGGGGATGATGGAGAGGGACACATGGGAAAAGCAGCAGGGAGAGGGGATGGGGGGTGGTGAGAAGAGGAGGAGTGGAGGGTCCCTGTGCTGCCAGCCCATGTCACCTTCTCCCAGCCCCCCAGCTCCATGGGATATCCCATCAGGGGCTGCACCCCAGTCACTTCCTACCCCTGAAGGGCTCTCCGACCCTCAGATAGTTCAGGCTCTCCCACCCCTTGGCTGAGTTCCCACCCTCCTGCCAGAAAACACTCCCTGGACAGACCCCAAAGCCCCCGTGGGCTGCAGGGGTGGGATTTGGGTTTGATAAGGGGAAAGCACCCTCATGGTGGGGAGGAGACATGGGGAGAGGAGGGAGAGGCAGCCTTGGGTCAGGCCGTGGGTGGAGGGGAGGAGGGAAGGGGGAGTGACCCCCCACGCTGGGTGATGCTCAGGGGGGAGAGGGGCTGGGGGTGGCCGGGCTTCATTTCTGCCCAGAACCAATCCAGAACTTTGGGGTCTGCTCGTGCTCCCAGCTGCACCAAAGTGTGGGTTGTGAGGATTCGGGTTTTCTTTTCTTTGTGTTAGAGCCGGGATTAAACCACGGGAGTCGCAGCTTTGTGTTCAGACTCAGATATTCATTAATTCTCATCCATAGCACAGTCTCAGGAATTGTGAGTTCTACCCAACAAGGCAGGAAAAAAACAACTCTTTCCAAGGTTAGCTAAGCACTGATCACCCAATAACGAGGTGACACCTGTATTATTTATATTTCTGACCCAATAATGACCACCCAAGGCCCCCAATGGGACCTTTTCCACCCAGTTACGAAAAAACACCCAAACCCATGAAGGAGAAGGAAGAAGAAGGTGAAGAAGAAGGACCCAGACAATGCCCAAAATCCTCCATCTGGCCCCATATATTACTATATACTAAAATCTTAAATCTAAGTTTTTCACTCTGTGAGATCACACAATTCCATTCAAACCACACACCCACAGCCCCAGTGCCATCACTCAATTTTGGGAGCCTCTTCCACGGCCTCAAGTCAAATGTGGTGTTTGCTTGAGGCTCAGCACCTTTTAACACAAAAAGCCTGGAATTTTCCGCCTCCAGGGCTCCAACAGGGGTCAACTCTGACCTCCCCACCCAGCACAGGCAGTGCTGGACCTGCCCCTGACGTCTTGGCCTCAGTGGGAACACGTGTGTGCCATCCTCCCTCCCCAGAGATGGAAAATCCCCTTGGGATTGGCATCAAGGGGCTCTTCCCTGAATTTTCCTCTCTCTCTGGGCATCCTGCCAGTGCCAAGCTGGAGGGTGATGCCCAGCCAGGGGCCGTGAGTCCATCTCCAGGGAGTCTCCTTGGCAGGGAGCAGTGAAGGGGGAATTGTGCCTGTGGCTTGGGGAAGGGCTGCTAGGAATGAATAGGTCAGGGGTGCTCTGGCTGCTCCTGGAGTGGCAGAGGATTTCTTCTGTTGAAAAAAAAAATCTTGGAAAAAAAAGTGTGTTTTTGTAGCAAAAAAACTTGGGTGGGTTTCATTTCCATTTTCTGTAGGTTGGGTTTGTTTTCTGTCTCGGCTTTTCCCAGCCTTTCTTCTTGAATTTTTTTTTTTTCCTTCTCTTGTGGTTTTGAGGGATTGAGGCTTTTCTGCTGCAGCAGTTAAAGTTGGGTTAGGAATTCCATGGGAAAAGAGCTTATTTTCCACTTCAGCCTATTTCAATTTAAACACCTGATGCTCCCAGACCTCCACCCCAGCTCAGAGCAGGGACTGGAGGACGATGCACTTCTGCCGGGAGGTGCTGGTTAGCCAGGAGTGTGGGTACAGACCTTGGGATGAACCCCTGCACCCCAAAAGAGTCCAAAACCCTCCTGATGTCTGCTGAGCTGCTCCCCCTCCACTGTGGGTCTCTCTGGGCTGTGGCAGGGGTGAGGGGACAGCAGTGTCACCTCTCACCACAGCTGCCTCTCCTTCACTTGAGATCAGAGAATCACAGAATCTCCCAAACTGGAAGGGACCCACCAGGATCATCCAGTCCAGCCCCTGTCCCTGCCCAGACCCCCCAACACTCCCAGCCTGGGCATCCCTGGGGCGCTGTCCAAAGGCTCCTGGAGCTCTGGCAGCCTCGGGGCCGTGCCCATTCCCTGGGGAGCCTGGGCAGTGCCTGAACCCTCTGGGGGAAGAACCTTTCCCTGCTCTGCAGCCTGAGCCTGCCCTGGCTCAGCTCCAGCCGTGCCCTGGGTGCTGGCCCTGTCCCAGGGCAGGGACTGGAGCTGCCCCTCGGGAGGAGCTACAGATCCCTCTTCTTTCAGTCTTTCAAAGATGTTAAAACCAGAAACGAGTCATCTGCCCCTTTCTGTCCCTCCCTGAGTGCTGCAGCTGCTGGTCCTGTTGGCCTGACTCTGTCCCCTCACAGTCCCCAGCAGACCCACCCTGTCCCCTCAGCTCCACCCCACAGTGACCCTGCAGCAAGATCAGGGTTGGGAAAGTGTGGGGTGGCCGAAGCCAAACCCAACAAACACCCACAGGGGGAAATCTCTGTGTTTGAGGGGTGGCTGAGGCTCCAGGAGCAAGGCCAGGCACGGTGTGTGCTCAGGGGTGGAGAGAAGGGAGTGAGGGATCCTTGCTCTGCTCATGTTGGGGTACAGAATATGACACCAAAGACACTTTGTCTTCATTGTCATCTCCTTCATTTCCTGCCATGAGTGAAGAGCACAGGCAGAAGCTGAGATCAGACACATCATGGTTGTTCCTCCTTCCAGGGGAAGGTGTCCCTGCCCGTGGCAGGGGGGTTGGAAATAGATGATCTTCCAGGTCCCTCCCAGCCCAAACCATTCCGGGATTCTGTAATTTCACTGTCCAGAGGTTCTGTTTTTAGAGCCATAACCCCCAGCAATGCAGGAGGAAGGTCCCCAGCCCCATGGGGCTCCTTGCCCTGCCCTGGTGTCCTGGCACTCCCTGACCTCCAGCCCTGGGATCAGGACTGATCCTGGCCCTGGTCAGCTCTGCCTGCACCCAGACCCCGCCAGCTCCTCCTTGTCTCCCTGAGTTTTCTGCCTTCTGTCTTTGTGCTGCAGTTTCTCACGCAGCTTCATCCAAACAATGTGTATTTTTAGAATGTTTGCACACTTCTCCTCTGAGAGAAGAGATGACTGATGGTGATGTCACCATCCAGGTTGGAGAGGTGGCGACCTGAAGTAGCCAATCTCTTGACCTTTGTACAAATGTATATAAATGGAGTCAGATTTTTGAATTAAAGAGTTCTTCCCTTGAGCTGCTGCTGTGTGGAGCCTCATCTTTCTGTCCCTGAGGTGGGACTCTCCCAGCCTCAACAATCCACACGTCCTCACTCAGTCTGGGTTTGCCCACCCCAGTCTGACCCAGAGGGGTCTCACCCCAGGCACCATGTGCAGCTTTGCTCAAGGCAGGAGAGAGTCTGGCTGAGTTTTGGGTCTCCCTGGGCCTCTCCCAGCCCCATGCAGGGCCCACACGGGGATGTGGGAGAGGACAGAGCTCAGCTTCTCTGGATTGTTGTGCACTGGCTGTAAGAGCAGCAGTTCTTGGCCGAGCACATGGCGGGACAGCTGTGGGGACACACGTGGGGACAAGGGCTGGTTGTCACAGAACTCTGGGCTGGTTGTCCATGTGCTGCTCACTCTGAAGTGAAGCACAGCCCATCATCCTGGCCAGGCTGAGCCACACTGGGCTGTGCCAGACCCAGGACACCCTCCAGCCCTGCAGATCTTGGGCTCCAGAGTCCCCAGGCTCCTGTTTTTGTCCCCCAGGGCTGGCCTGGCTGTGACACCTCCCGTGGTTGAGCAGGAGCTGCGAGGTGACCCCTGACATTCACCTAATTGTTCCCTCTCTTTGATTAGATGCACCACAAAGTTGGTAAATGGATCAAATTAAATTTGAGTGGCGGCAGCACAGCTTTGGAACGCTGATTAGATTTGAAAATACCACATTTAAATATCTTAGCATTTGTGGGGATTAGGAGAAAGAGGGGGAGTGTGTGAGTGCTGGGGGGGGAAGCAGAGGAGGGGGGAGGCAGTGCCACCCCCCCTTGCAGAGCCCCGTGCTGGGGTGCTCAGCCTGGGCCTCCCACCTCTCCTGGGCATCAGCAGCAGCTCCTGGCTGGTCAGGGGGGATGTGACCCCCAAGGAGCAGCGTCAGGAGCTCTGCTGTGGGTTCTCTGAGGTGTGGCCTGGCTGGCAGTGCTGGGTTCCCCCCACGCCGTCCCCTTGTCCCCACCTCCTGCTCTCAAATGTCACCGGCCTGGGTGAGGTTTGTGCTGCACCATCAGCTGTGAGCAGCAGCACCAGCCCAGCCATGGGAACTGAAACTGGAGCCTGGACAAGGAGGATGGTGTTGGTGACGCCTTGAGTTTTCTCTTTCCTGTATTTCAGGTTCTGTGCTGCCCAGGGGTGCAGCTCTGAGCTCACAGTCAGTGTCACTCAGCTCTGCACACAGCAGGGACACAAAACAAATCCTTCTCCTGCCCCACACCAAGGACAACACTCAGCCCCAAAGCACAAACAAGGGTGGCTGGAGGGAGGGACAAGAAGGATGGGACCTCACAGCCTGGAGCTGGAATTGGACAATTAAACCCCAAGATGCAAATGGACCAAAACTTATAAAAGTGTGAGACCTCGTGACCATTTGTCCATTTTGTGACCATTTTAGGTCCACCCTGGGTGTAGCCCTGGTCAGGCTCTTGTCCTGCCCAAGGTGGATCCTGGAGGCCTTTCAATAAATCTCTGCTTTGTTCTCCAGCTCTGCCCAGCCTCTGTTCCAGCTCAGCCTTCCCAAGGCATCAGTGGGTCTGGGTGCTGAGTGTGGCTCTGGGGCACTGAGCCCTCCCTGCTGTGACACTGTGGGGACAGCCAGGGGACAGCCCCTGGCACCTGCCACTCACAGTCCCCGATGTCCTGGGAACACAAATCCCTGCTCTCACCCCTCTTGCACCACCTGCACCCAGGGCTGGGCCCCTATCCCAGTGAGTGCTGGGCTGGGCTGGGCTGTGATGCTGCTCTCCCCTGGATCCCCCTGCCCGGGCAAGCAGGAAAGGACATGAGGGAATCACTGGGGGGCTGCACACCTTGTGTGCAGGTGTGTGGGGAGGGACGGTGGCTGGTTTGGGTCCATCACAGCCTGTGGTGGCAGCCACGAGCTCTTCCTGCCATCCCAGAGGGCCCAAATGTGTCTGGACGGGCCGGGGGAGCTCCTGGGAACCCACTTTTTGGTCCTGCACGATCCTTGTCCTGAGTGGAGAGCTCTGGCTCCTCCACCCTGAGGTGCTGAGCACAGGGACACCGAGTCTGTGAGGACCAAGGGCTGGGCAAGGCAAACATCAGATTTTCTCCCCTGCTCAGAGGCAGGTGAGTTATGGAGCACAGGGTGTGTGGCTGCTCCATGGAACGGGCTGGACACTGCAGGGAGGGTCATGGAGAGGGAATTTGGGCCTGCTCAGGTTCTGAGGGATCACCCTGATGGTGGCAGCGTGTGGAGAAACACGAGTGGGCTCAGCCCCTGCTCCCACAGAGGGGCACAGCTCCCACCTGCATCCCCAGGGACGGTGTTTGGCAGCCTTGCTGGGTGAAGGGCTCTGCCAGAAGACACAGACAAGTGGGGCTGTGTCCAGAGCTGCCCATTGAGTTAATCCCAGGCCTGGAGCCCCTCTGGAGCCAGGCTGGGAGAGCTGGGGGGGCTCCCCTGGAGAGGAGAAGCTCCAGGGAGAGCTCCGAGCCCCTGGCAGGGCCTAAAGGGGCTCCAGGAGAGCTGCAGAGGGACTGGGGACAAGGCCTGCAGGGACAGGACACAGGAAATGGTCTTTAAGCTGATGGAGAGTAGATTTAGATGGGATATTGGAGAGGAATTCCTCCCTGGGAGGGTGGGCAGGGGCTGGCACAGGGTGCCCAGAGCAGCTGTGGCTGCCCCTGGATCCCTGGCAGTGCCCAAGGCCAGGCTGGACGGGGCCTGGGCATGCTCAGGGTGTGGGAGGGGACAGTGACATGCCCGGGGGCTGTGGCTGCTGTCACCACAACACCCGCGCGTCCTTCAGGGTGTGCAGGAGGCAGAGCTGTGCTCTGTGAAGCACAAACAGCTGCAGCACATCTGGCTCCCATCAGAAGGGCTCAGAAATATCTTTACAAGAGCCAGGGAAAGAAAGGAGAGAGCAAAACTCCTGCTGGGGCATTCCTGAGCATCCCAGCACCTCTCCCCGAGTTCAGCCACTGCCCGGGGCCGAGTCCCTGCTCGCCCCCCTCCAGCCCTGCTCCAGCCAGGAGAGTTCCAGGAAAGGGAGAAGCAAGATTCCAAAAGGAAAACTGGCCTGGTGGGGTAAGAGGGAGGAAGGGAGGAGCAGCCAGGGCTGGAGAGAAGCTCTGTGCTTCCAGAATTCCCAGAGCAGGCAGAGCTGGAGCTGCTGGGAGCGGCTGGGAGTGCAGGTGGCAGCAGCCCAGCAAGGGGGCTGGGAGCTGGCTGGGCACTGCTGTCCTGGCAGGAATGGCACCCTGACCACTGAGATGGCCAAAACGGGGGTGGAGTGCTGCTCTGTCCTTGCACTGCCCAGACCCTGTGTGCCAGCACATCTCCTGGTCCATCTCAGCATCCCCAGACTCCCGAGCTGGGTGTCCAAGAGAAGCTTTCTGGTAACAGCAACGAGATGTTGTCAGCAGTTGTCAGCAGTAAATCCCAGCCCAGGGAAGGACAGTTATATAGGGAATGTCCCACTGGAAATTTTGACATTTCAACACCATTTCCATCCTGAGAAAAATTAATAAGTGTTTTAAAAGTGCAGAGTCCCAACACCCCCGTGAGGTGTGAATGCCGGGCTGGGATTGAAGGACGTGACTTCACCTGAGTGTAGCCCTGGTTCCGTGCCTGAGGCGTTTTGGTTTTCTGAAATCCTTTTCCCAGGGAATTTTCTGCAAACAGGAGAAATGTTTTTGTAACTGTAACTTTGTTATTCATTCCTTTCCCCAGGAGGGACTTCTTCTTGCTGTCCCTCTGCTCTGACCAATGTGAGTGAAGAGGTTTGTCTTTGTGTCACCAATCCAATTGGTCTGTGTGAAATAGTATAAAAGGGAGACACATCCCAAAAATAGAGGAGTCATTTTGAGCCTTCTAAAGTAGGAGTCTGTGTCCTTGTGGTGCAAAACAGCATCACCTGAGCAGAATGCTTTTGTCTTCCCGAGCAGCAGCACTGACTTCATAAGTGGGGTGGTTTGGGTCCACCACAGCCTGTGGTGGAAGCCACGAGCTCTTCCTGCCATCCCAGAGAGCCAAGATGTGCCTGGACAGGCTGGGGGTGCTGGGCAGAGGCTCTGGGTTTTGTGAAGCAAAGCCCTCGAGGCTCTTGGTACTGTTTTGTTATTAATGCTGTAGTCGTTTTTGTTCGCTTTGTTATACATACTAGTAAAGAACTGCTATTCCTATCCCCAAATCTTTGCCTGAAAGCCTCTAATTGCAAATTTATAATTGGAAAGGGTGTGGGGGGGATGGTTTACATTCTCCATTCCAAGGGAAACTCCAAGGGAAACCTAAACTAAGACAGCACAGTAGCTGGAAACTCCCTTCTTGGTCCTGCACGGATCCTGGTCCTGGGTGGAAATCTCCGGCTCCTTCACCCTGAGGTGCTGAGTGCAGGGACACCAAGTCTGTGAGGACCAAGGGCTGGGCAAGGCAAACATCAGATTTATGGGGCTTGTGTGAGGTTTGCAGCCTTGGTGCTGGCAGACATGAGAGTAGTGGGGATGGCTTTAACCTGACAGAGATTTGTACATGTTGGTTGGATCTCAGGAAGGATCCAGAGGGTGAGGGTGCCCAGAGCAGCTCTGGCTGCCTGTGGAACCCTGGAAGCATCCAAGGCCAGGCTGGACAGAGCTTGGAGCACCCTTGGACAGTGGAAGGTGTCCCTGCCATGGCAGAGAGGTTGAAATGAGATGAGGTCTAAGATCCCTCCAAACCCAAACCATTCTGGGATTCTGTGACTCTCTCCAGGCACGGAAAGGCTGAGCTGAGCTCTGGTTCCACTGCTGGGCAGGTGAAATGTGGGTGCTCCAGCTGCTTCTCGCCCCTCTCCACCCTCTGAGACCTCCCCTACCTGAGCCAGGGAGGGAGGGAGGGAATGGACATGGACAATCCTGCAGGGAAATTCATGGACAGACTTTGCTTCAGACTTCCCAACCTCCTCCAGCACTGCTCCATCCCTGCTCCTCCCAGGCTGTGGACACCCAGGAGCTGTTGGACACCACACTTGCCCTGAGGCTGTGCTGGAGGAGCTCCGGTGGCCGTGCAGGGATGGATTTGGGGTGGATCTGTTGGTGCTGAGCCCTGGGCTGTGCGGGCAGGGCTCAGGTGGCCGTGCAGGGATGGATTTGGGGTGGATCTGTTGGTGCTGAGCCCTGGGCTGTGCTGGGAGAAATTTGGGGTGGGTCTGTTGGTGCTGAGCCTGGGACTGTGCTGGAGGAGCTCAGGTGGCCGTGCAGGGAGGATTTGGGGTGGATGTGTTGGTGCTGAGCTCTGAGGTTGTGCTGGAGGAGCTCCGGTGGCCGTGCAGGGAGGATTTGGGGTGGATCTGTTGGTGCTGAGCCCGGGGCTGTGCGGGCAGGGCTCAGGGTGGGTGGGTGCAGAGGCCTGGGGGTGTGGATGTGTGGGTGGCTGTGTGGGACACACGGTGCTGGCAGTGTCTCCTGACCAAGAACACGGGCCTGGGCGCTGCTGGGTGAGGTGCATTTAGGGTTAGAGTCATGTTAGGGTTAAGGGGGCACACAGGGGCTCAGTGCCTGAGGCTGGGGTGTCAGACCACCCTGTGCCCTACAGCACGGCCCCAAACCAGCTGCACAGCCCCTCGGCGTGGGGGAGATAAAAGCCTGACCCCGATCAGGAGGGTCCTGCACAGCCCCACGTCCCCCTGAGCGCTGTCCCCAGCCAGGGTGAGGGAACACAGGCATTTCCAGCGAGAGCTGAGCCAGGCTCAGATGAAAAGCCGGGAGAGAGGGAGCTGCGTAGGCTGGGAGGGGAGTGGCGGGCAGACAGCAGAGTGGATTTCTGCTTGAGTGGTTATTATACCGTCGATTTGAAGAGACAGATGACGGCAGTGGCAGAGGAGGCAATAATTGAAAGCGCCATGAAACATTAATGAATGCCCAGGGACTGGATCAGGAGTTGTTAACGCTCACTTCGCTCTCTCTGTCTCGCTCTCTTTTTAAAGTCAAAATTGTTCCACTGCCCTCTAGGCGAAGGATTTATTTTATTTTTTTTTTTCTCCCTGATTTAAAGGTGTAGGCGCCCACCAAAGGAGCCCTGGCTCGGTGGCTGATCACATCTGCTCTCCAGTGGCTTTTCCATGGGGATGATCGTGGAGAGCAAACTGGGGCTCACATCCCTACGGAATCAACAGGTGCGGCTGGCACTGATGGGAGGGGTGAGAGGAGCCGAGGTCACCCGGGGGTGGCAGCGAGGGGTGACACCCCCGTCCCCTGTCCCCTCTGGATCTACATCCACGGCAAGCATCGCTCCCGTGGGGTTGGGCTTGAGCACGAGCCCACCTCCCTCCAGACCGGCAGGGTGAGCCGAGGTGCTGCCCGTGGCCCGTGGCTGCTCAGAGGAGCAGGGAGGGCAGCCCCAAGAGCATCCCTGCTCCAGGAGTCCCTGCCCGTGGCTCCGCAGATGCTCCCCAGGCCGTTCTCCACTCAGCAGGGCCTCAGGGGTTGAGGAACAAAGAGCTTTTAGCAGAGCTGTCAGCAGCACCGGGGAGGTCTCTGACCCGCAGGTACCGGGCTGTCGCTCAAGCAGGGCTTAGCCAGAGGCTGGGGATCCTCCGGCTTCGCACGGAGGGATCTGACATCATTTAGTGATTGCTGCTCTGGCCCTGAAAGGAAATTAAAAGCCGTTGCCTAAAGGAAGGGTAAAGCGGAGGTGAAGCAGTAAGTACCTCTTCCCTCCTGCTCTTCTCCCTGGAGACGAGCAGAGGGATGGCACAGAGGGTCCTTATGTCCCCGGAACAACCAGGGCTCAGCCAGGGAGGGCGTGTAGGAGGGAACAGGACCTATTCAGGGCACAGGGACAAAGGAACCGGCCCCTGGGGACAGCAGGGCTTGGGGACAGGCTTCAGCTCCCTGGGGAGTGCCTTCCCCAGCCCCCATGTGGGTACAACCCACAGCCCCCGGGGGATTGCCCCCTGGACGGAGCAGGGAGCAGCGATGGGCACATTCCACACGGGGACAGGACACCGTGGCAGGGGACACGGGGTGGCCCCAGGTCAGGGGGATGTGGAGGCAGCTGCACACACCTCCACGAGACACATCCAGGCTGGAATGGGTGCACCGGGGGCCAGGGCAAGCACCGGCCAGGATGAGCAGCTGGCCCATTTCACCGCGTTGACAGGACAGCAAAGAGCTGTTGGGGACAGCCCCGGACACCTGATCATCCCAGGAAATCCTGCGGTGGCTCAAGACCCAGAGCTCTCAGTTTGTGTCCTCCAGCAGCTGATCCCTGCAGGGGAGCCGATAAATGCGGCGATAATGACAGGAACAGCTCCTAATGAGGCAGGAGCTCAGGTGCTCTTAAGCGTCGCCCAGGTGAGGCCTCGCAGGCGCTGCGGTGACGGCGATTGGCAGTGACAGCGTTCAGGGGCCCTGCTGCAAATTGGCACCGTCATTTCTCCTCAGTGTCACGGCGCTGGTGCAGCCCCGGCTCAGGCAGGGAGGCTGCTCACATCCCAGCTGGGTCCCTGGCCCTGGTGTCACCGCGGTGTCCCACAGCCTTCCCACACTGTGCGTTCCCACGCGCAGGGCTGGGAAAACGCTGCTTGGAAAGCACCAGCTCCCCATGCCCTGGTCCCACCCAAAGCTTCTCCGCCACAGGAATGGCCGTGGAGGGATGGCCTCGGGGCCGGGTTCCATCCCCACAGCCCCCAGGGAGCGGCGTGGCAGCCCTCAGCACACACCACCTCAGCCACTGCCAGCAGTCCCAGGAGGGTTTGGGCTGGGAGGGATCTGGCAGCTCATCTCATTCCACCTCCTGCCATGGGCAGGGACATCTCCCACTGTCCCAGGTTGCTCCGAGCCCCAGTGTGGCCTCATAAAAAAACCCCCTTAAATGTGAAATGCCAAAGGCACAACTGAGTTTTGCCTGCGAGGCCAGGAGGTTGCACACCCTCTGCGGTCACTGGGGGGGCCGAGGTGTTCCAGGGTCACCAGAGGAGCCATTTGTTTCTGGAGCTCTTCCCAACTGTAGTGCTGGGCTGGGGGAGGAGCTGAGCTGGAAAGAGCCGTGCCCAGAGGCACAGCGGGAGCACGGGGAGATGGGAACAAACATGCTCCTGTCTCAAGAAGAAACACAGGAGCACTGCAGCATGGGTGAGAAATTCCTTTCCAGCACGGCTCTGAGCACGGCAGAGGCAGGGCAGGTGTGAGGTGTGAGCTGATGGATTTGCTGCACCATGGACACACATCCAAGGGGCTGCCTGTGCCAAGGGAGGTGAAGAGGTCCGAGTGGTGAAAGTCACTTCTTCTCCAGGAGCTTTGTCCCCAGGAGGTGATGGGATACTCTGCAGTTCTGGAGGTGTTCAAAAACCAAGGAGATGTGGCATTTTGTGATATGGTTTAGTGGGCATGGGGACATTTGGTTGAAGGTTGGACTTGATGATCTTGGAGGTCCTTTCCAACCTTAATGATTCTGTGATTCTGTGATTGTCTCGGTGGGACTGCGGGGTCTGGGGAGTGTGTGCTGTGTGGTTCCTGCCACTTATGGGCTGTGTCTGAGTGTGACCAGGAGAGCTGAGGGACCATGTCCCCTGCCTGCACACCCTGGACCATCTGAGTGTGACCAGGAGAGCTGAGGGACAACGTCCCCTGCCTGCACACCCTGGGCTGGCTGAGTGTGACCAGGAGAGCTGAGGGACCATGTCCCCTGCCTGCACACCCTGGGCTGGCTGCTCTGAGGGTCCCTGGAGCCACAACAGTGGGGCCCGAGGGACAATCACACTGGCTCTTTGCTAAGGGACCATGTCTTGTGTCTCCAGCTCCCCACCTGTATCATCCCGGGCATTCTGTTACCTCCTTGTTTTCCCTCTGTCCTGTTGCTCCCTGATGTTTCAGCTCTGGAGTAGTTTTCCCCCTCACCTCCTGCACACTCTGACTTTCAGCCTGGCTTTCCAACCCCCTCCTGCCCTATCCCAGCCATCCCAGTCACCCCCAGAGCAGCTCCAGTGGCTCTGGTGTTGTCACGGCCCTTCCCTGGTCACACAGAGGGGTGATGGAAATGGGAAGACCCCGCTCTGGTGATCCAGAAGTGCAGCAGCCCTGCTCACATCCCACACCCCCTTTCCCACCAAGCCATGGCTGTCACTTCCCGGGAGAGAATTGCCAGGGAGGTGCCGAGTGTATTTTTAGCTTTGCCGTTCATGTCTGATAAGTGTTTTGACCTTTTTGAGCAGAGCTAATCACGCCGTCTGCTCCTCATTGCATCTCAGCTCGTGCTCTGCCTGTCAGGGAGCTGAGGGAGGAGCTGCTGGCTCCTCACAGCACCCCTGCCGTGGTGGGAGGGGGTTCCTTACCTGGGAGTCCTCGGTGTGCACCAGGTGTGTGCCCTCAGCAACCTCCCGTGTGTGCCCTGGGAGTGGATTTGGATTCCTGCGGGGATGGGATCAGAGCACCTCTTCCCTGGGGCAGGAGCTGGCTGGGGAATGGCGGGGGGTGGTCAGTGTGGGCAGTGCAGTGTGGGCAGCGTGGTCAGCGTGGTCAGTGTGGTCAGTGTGAGCAGGAGGCTGGGCTGTCCCTGTGGCTGGAGATGTCCCCTGGCCATGTCCCCTGGGATCAGTCCAGGCTGAGGATGAGCAGGTGGAGCATCCCTTGGGGTGCTGGGGGTGAGGGGTGGCCCTGCCCTGGTGGGTGTGCTGGGCTGACCCCAGACCCCCCTGGGCTGGGCTGACCCCCAGCGTGGGCAGCAGGGCACGGGGGGATTCTGCCCCTCTCAGGTGAGGCCCCACCTGCAGAGCTGCCCCAGCCCTGGGCCCTGCACAGGGTGCACCTGGAGGGGCTGGAGAGAGTCCAGAGGGGCTCATGGAGGTGACTGAAGCAGTGGGGCAGCTTGGCTGGGAGGAAAGGTTGGGAGAGCTGGGATTGTGCAGTCTGGAGAAGAGGAAACTTTGTCATGACCTAATTGTGGCCTTCCAGTGCCTGAAGGGGCCGACAAGAAAGATGGAGAGAGACTATTTACAAGGGCCTGGAGTGACAGGACAAGGGGGAATGGTGACAAACTGAAAGAGAGAAAGCTTAAACTGGATATTGGGAAGGAATTCTTTACTCAGAGGGTTGGGAGGCCCTGGCACAGGGTGCCCAGAGAAGCTGGGGCTGCCCCTGGATCCCTGGCAATGTCCAAAGCCAGGTTGGATGGGGCTTGGTGGAACAGTGGGAGGTGTCCCTGCCCATGGCAGGGGTGGAACAAAGTGATTTTTTTAAGGTCTCTTACAACCCAGACCATTCTGGGTTTCTATTCCATGATCCCTGTGCTGGCTGGTTTTGCCTTGTTTAGACACAGCAGTGTTTTCAAGGGACACATTTTGCCTCCACGGTGGCGCTCAGGGGTGCCCAGGGGCTGTGTCCCAAGGACAGCCCACCCAGGCAGAGTGTGGAGGAGGTGAGGGGGACACCACAGCTCTCCCCGTGCTGAGATGTGGCAGCAAAGCACCCAGAGAGAACATCAGCAGCCTGGGGACCCCTGTGGTGGTGCTGACAGGGAGCTGAACCCTCACGCCGGCTGCTGCAGCCAGCCTGGGCATCACACAGAAACCCTGTGCTCACCTCCTGGGCTTGCAGCAGCCCCTGCCACACTGGGTTTGGTGCTGAGGGGCTCCCTGAGCCTCAGAGCTGCTCTTCCAGCCTGGCTTCGCTGGGCAGAGCTCTGGGCTTTGTGCCACCATCACATCCCCGGGCTCGGGGCTGGCCTGCTGGGGACAGCAGTGCTGCTGTGTCTGCCCGGGGATGTGCAGGGGAGCTCTGGCCTTCCCCAGGGCCAGCCCTGTGAGCCAGGGGCTGGGGGAGCTCTGAGCACCGTGCCAGGCAAGCCTGGAGCCCAGAGTTAATCTTGCTGCCTGGGAAATTAGGCAGAAAATGCTCCGATTGAGTGTGAAGGCCTCGGCTGTAATTCGGAGCGAGCAGCTGACACGCACTCGTCGTCGTCGGGAGATGAAAGCTTTTAGAGCTGGTGAGCACCAGCAAAATCTGTGAAAATCTCTTTTTTGTCAGGAGTGGTAGATGCACAGGCAGATGAAAGACAGAAGATAAAGTTAGCCTGAGTGCTGCAGAGAGAAAGAGAGGAGGAGAAACGGGGAGGGGGAGGAGGATATTTCTCAGAAGACTCTTGGCAGGGAGGGTTTCAACACTGGTGACTCAAAGGCAAAGGGGATATATAGATATAGATATATGTGTATATATATATGTGTGTGTGTATGAGAATAAATGTGTGGGGCTGTATTTGGCTGTACTCCCACAGGAGCAGCATCACCTGGGGCTGATCCTTTGGGGACTGTGAGCTTGTCCCCATCTCTGCTGGGACAGGCAGGGAGCCCTGGCCCTGCTGCCCCTGGCCCCTCCATCCATGGTGGCACTCCAGCCTGCCCATGGCTGCTCCTGGGGGACTCAGGACATCCTGCCTCCAACAGGAGACACCACGGTGCCCTCGCCAACGGACAGTGGGGATGTGCTGAGCAGTGCCACACGCTCCCTGAGGTGACTTTAATTCCATTTTCCCCATGGTTTGGTGGCTCAGATGGAAGCCTGAAGCTCCAGGCTGTGCTCAGAGGGGCAGGAGCAGCGGGAGATGCCCTGAGAGGAATCCTGGCTGCCAGGGGTTTGCTGCAGTGGATCTTCACCTGGGATCTTCCGTGGGAGGTCAGGAGGGACTTGGGTGGCCTCTGACTGCAGGGGACTGATCTGGGAGCACAAAACCTGTCCATTTCCCCTGCCTTTGCTGCTGGAAGGAAAGGGATGCTGCTGGCTCTGCAGCCTGTGGGAGCCTGCCCATGAGGATGCTGCACCCCAAAGCATCAGTGGGATCAGGAGGGAAGGTCCCTGTGGGATTTCCCACTGGGGTCACAGCCAGCCCTGCTCCCCTGGCAGGGTTGGGGTGCTCTGAGCCCAGCACCCTCTCACAGGCCTTGGGGACACAGGAAAGCAGAGAGGGGAAACCCCTCCACAGATCCCTTTGGCACCGCTTGGGACTGTCCTGTCCATGGTGGTCAGCAGCGGGGCGAGGGATGTTTGCTGAGACAGGGAAGGAGGGACAAGTGCTCTCGGACCCTGCTGTCTTCACTGGTGACTCCCAAAAGTCTTTTCCCCCACCCCAAGGACAGTTTTTGGTGCTCAAGGACAGGCTGCTGCCATCAGCACTGATGCAGATGTGACAACCCATGGAGGGCTCTGTCCCTCCTGGGCCACTGCAGCCACCCCACCCCCGAGTGAGGCTGCTGCAGGGCAGTGGGTGTGAGGATGCCTGAGCTCCAAACCCATCCCTCCACACCGGCCACACCCCGCAGGCAGCAGGGACGCCCTGGGTGCTCCCCCAGCAGGGGCGGGAGGACTCCCCATTGTCCCCACGCTGCGGCCCCGGGAGCTGCGGCATCAGGAGACTCCCCGGAGCCGCAGACACCCACCCGCATGAGTCAACAGCGGCGCTAATTACAGCCGGCAGGATCCCGGCGCTGCCTCCCCCGCCCGGCTCCGTGTGCCACCCCGCGGGCCGTGGGAGGCACGGGATGGGCATTTGGGGACAGGGGGTGGGCTCCTGCCACACCGCCTGGTCACACGGCGCTCTTGGGGGTGCAGGCGTTCCCTCAGGTGAGTGGGAGATGTTCCCGAGCCCGGCGGGAGCCGGGGGATGCCCAGGGCTGTGCGGGAGCGCGGTGCCGGCGTCCCGAGGGCGGCGTGGAGCGCTGCCTGCTCAGCGAATGAAAGGAATAAATAACCCAGGCGTGAAAGAGAAGCCTCGGCCAAAGCCTCCCAAGGAGCCGTCTGTACTTCCCAGCTGCAGCCCCGTTCCCTGGCTCGGTTATCCCTCTGGGAATGACAGCAGGGATGGCAGAGACGCAAACCTCTCCCTCCTCCAGCCCTCCGAGTGCTCCGAAATGCCTTTCACCACCAGCACGACAATTAGAAACCTAATTCCTATTTCTCCTGCTCAGCTAATTGTCTGTGGACAATTTGATTGTAAGAGTGCCCAGCGATGCAGAATAACCATCTTATTTCTGCTAGACATTGCCTTTGCAATTAGCGCTATTGATTGCACCGCTCTGCTCTCTCACCTGCCGGGGCCCGGGGGAGCGGCTCTCACCTGGCTCATCCCCCCCGGGGTGACCGGGCCGTGTCCTCCCGTGACAGCGCTGTCCCTCGGCCACCGTGGGCTGGGAGGAGGGTGAGGGGTGTGCTCCAGCCTGGCTCCGACAGCTGCTCTCTGCTCCACAGGGAGGAATTTCTCCCCTCAGGACTCACAGGGAGGAATTTCTCCCCTCAGGACTCGAAGCCACCCAGGAGGGTCCCTCCAAAGCCACCACGGAGCTCTCACTGAGGACACATCTCTGCCTGCAAGGAACTCTAACCAGACAGGCTGGTTAGAGCTGAGAGGGCTTGATTTATTTTATTTTTTTTTTAATCTATAAAAACAAAAATTCAGATTTGACAACACCAAAAGGTTCTGGATGAGTATGTTGATTCTGCTGAATGGTTTGTTTGGAGGGGGGAAAAACCCCCAAAAGATCAAAACATTTCATTTCAGCCTATTCAGATTGAAATGTTTTGATTTTTTTTTTCCTCTTCCAAATGACTTTGTTTCAAAGTTTCCCTTAATTTTATTTTCCTAAACATCAAATTTTTTTTTTTCTGCGAAATGGCTGTGGTTGGAAGGAAATGCATTGGCTTGGGCACAGCCAAACTTTTGGTGTAACCACCACCCTAAAAATTCTAAAATTCCCCCCCTCCCTTTTTTTTTAAAATTTATTAGAATTTCCAGGGATTCTTGTTTTCAGGCCAGCTCTAAAAGACACGTGGCTGTGCTTTCCCTGTCACAAAGCAGTCACAGATCTCCTGCTGTAGAGGGGGGCTGAGCTGTCCTGGGGGGCTGCAGACCCAACTTCAGCCCTCCCTGCCAGGGCTCCGTGTGGGACCCACGTTGTCCCCAGCGTGTGGCCCAAAGATGCTGGTTTTGGAGCCAGCCCGGCTCTGCCTGCTCTGGGCATCGCCTGGGGACACCCAGGGCTTGCTGGAGCTCGGGGAGAGCAGGGCTGGCAAGGAGTGGGCTCCCTGGTGGTGGAGCAGGATGTGGAGGCAGCTCCCAGCTCTGCTCCAGGAGCTGGAGGAGAAGATGCTCCTCTCCTTCAACTCACTGAAACACCCCCAAACAGCCCCCAGCTCCAGGCTCCAAGGCCCAGATGGCTGCAGCAGGGAAGAGCTTTCCAGAGCAAGAGGAGCCGGGTGTAAATAGCAGACTGTGCAATTAGCTCTCCCCACACCAGATTCCTGTCCCAGCACAAGGAACAGCCCAAGTGTTCCGTCCATCCTGCTGCCCCCAGGCACCTGGAGGTGCTGCTGGGCCACAACAGCAGGACATGGACACAGCTCTGTCCTGGGCCACAACAGCAGGACATGGACACAGCTCTGTCCTGGGCCACACGTGCAGGGCATGGACACAGCTCTGTCCTGTGTCACATGTGCAGGGCATAGACCCCATAGTTACGATTCAGGACAGCTCATATAATGACATGTAGAACTCCAATTTCTTCAGAGGGATTATAGCAAAGTTTATTGAAAGACAGATTCTTTTTATACAGTGTTTGGGTACAATGAATGGGATTGGTCGTTTAGGGCAGCACCTTCTTGTAAACAGCTTTATAGTAAACAAGGTGGAAAAACGCCAGGTGTCAGGAGGATGGCATCTACAGGGATTATTTATAGGGATTGTTTTGGGTTCCTCCTCATGATGTCTCAGGCCAGCTTTTCTCACAGGCTTCAAGTCGCTGCCTGGAGCCTCAGAATCCATGTTCTGACCAGTCAGTTCCCACGGGACCCAGCTCCTGTCCTGGGCCACACGTGCAGGACATGGACCCAGCTGCTGTCCTGCCAGCCCTGCCTGGAGTCCTACCTCCACCTCCACAGCCTGGACATCCAAAATTCCCACAGCCATGATTTCCCCACTGGATGGAGCATGGGACAGCCCAAGGTGTGGGGCATCCTGGGCTGACCACAGGATGTCCCAGCAGCTGGACACAGGGAACAGCCTTGGCCTGGGAGGCTCTGGAGCTGAGCAGGGAGGAGCAGCTCCCAGGCAGGGAGAGGTGCTAGGAAGGAATTAACGTCTGGATCTATAAAACACTTGGTCCCAATTATTATAATGCACTGATTAGGGGAACTCAATAGTTCTGCTGGTGGTTAATGGCAGTAATTACCCAGATATGACTACAGTGGCAATATTAATAACTCTGGGCCATTAGTATTTGTGAGCAATGAGCAGAATACACATCCCTGAGCCTCGGGCTGGGGCTCTCTCTCCCCTCCAGCTGCAGCCTGGGGCAGGGCTGGCAGACACCAGAGTTCTGCTGCCGAGGAAGCAGATCCAGGACCTGGCTGATGTTTGCCATGTCCAGGAGAATCACAGGACCATTAGGGATGGGTAAGACCTCCAAGGTCACCAAGTCCTACCTCCAGTTCAGTCAACTGAATCTCACTGCAGCCACTCAACCATATCACCACTGCCATGTCTACTCGTTTTTTGAGCTCTTCCAGGGGTGGTGACTTCACCACTGCCCCGGGCAGCTCTGCCAGGGCTTGGCCACCCTTTCAGCAAAAAACCTTCCGTAATATCCAACCTGAACCTCATCTGACACAAGCTGAAGCCATTCCCTCTCCTCGTGTCCCTGGGGCTCCAGAACCTTCCCCAGCTCTGTTCCCTGCCCTGGACACACTCCAGCCTCTCAGTGTCCTTTTTGTCCTGAGGGACCCAAAACTGACCCCAGGACTGGAGATGTGGCCTCAGCAGTGTCCAGCACAGCCTGGCTGGAGCCACCTGTGCACACAAGGACGTGGCCTCTTGTCCCTCTGTGGTGAGACTGGGGCTGTCCCTGCTGGGAGCAGAGATGACTTGGCTGTGATGGTGCTGCTGCAGCCTGGGGCTCCCTGGGATGGCACAGCCTGTCCCCCTGTGCCCCTGCAGATCTGTCCTGCAGTGTGGGTCACTCCTTTGGCAACTCGGAAATGTTCTCTGGGGAGCTGGGACACGACACGGGCTGGCTCCACACCTGCCTGCTGGAGAGGACAGGAGAGAGCTGGGGTGGATCCACGTGGTGGGTTCACAAGTTTGATGAACCCTGGGCGGGGAGGATGGGGAAAGGCCCCTGAAAGCAGCTTGGGTCAGTGTCAGAGGGCGAGTGATGCTGCTTTACACCTCAATGACACAGACTCAGAGATTCAGAAGGCTGGAAATGACTCCTCTATTTTTGGGATGTGTCTCCCTTTTATACCATTTCACACAGACCAATTGGATTGGTGACACAAAGACAAACCTCTTCACTCACATTGGTCAGAGCAGAGGGACAGCAAGAAGAAGTCCCTCCTGGGGAAAGGAATGAATAACAAAGTTACAGTTACAAAAACATTTCTCCTGTTTGCAAAAAATTCCCTGGGAAAGGAATTTCAGAAAACCAGAACACCTCAGGCACAGAACCAGGGCTACAGGCCAGGGCTGTGAGTGGTGGGCGCTGTTTCTCTGAGGAAGAGGCAGGATGGTGTCAGTACAATTCAGGGTGGCTGAGGAACGATACGTGGAACTCTGATTTCTTCAGAGGGCATTATTGCACCAGTTTATTGAGAGACAGATTCTTTTATACAGTGTTTTGGTACAATCAGTGTGATTGGTCATTTAGAGCAACACCTCTCCACCAAGTTAGGGAAACACCAGGTGTCAGGAGGACGGTATCTACAAGGATTGTTTTGGGTTCCTCCTTATGACTTCCCAGGCCAGAGTGAGAGAGTTCTGCCCTTGGCTTTCCCACAGGCTTCAAGGCACTGCCTGGAGCCTGAGAATCCATGTTCTGACCACTGTCAGTTCCCACAGGATGGGGCTGGGGCAGCCACCACAGTGTCACCACAGTGTCACCCACCCAGCAGGCGGCTCCAGGTCCCCTCTGAAGGTGGGCACAGAGTGTCCCACAAGTGCTGTACGTGCGCGATCCCACCAGACTGCAAATCCCCCACCCCAGAGCCTCAGGCAGCTGACACGGACCTGTGCTGGCTTGTCACCCTGCAGAGGGGACAGACTGCTCTTTGTCCCAGCACTCTCTCACAGAGCGCCGCAAGGGACTCGGGAGCGGGGAGCGGCTTCTCCATCCCCAGCCCATCCTCCCGTAGCGCCGTTCCCGGGCTCAGGTTACCCTTGTGGTCGTCTCCGGTTGTCTCCTCGGCTTCCCCGCTCCCCTCCCCATCTGCGGCCGAGACACCCGGCTCCTCCCGCCCGGCATCTGCGTCTCCCCAGGGACCCCCCGCGACCGCAGCGCCCGGCTCTGACTCCAGCCTCGGGCTGCGGTTTCTCAGCTATTTCTAAACAAAAGGGGCGATTAATTGCTCCCTGCTCCGGTCCTCAGCAGAAGGTGACTCCCACCAGCCTCCAGGAGCCTGGAGACGGTCAGGAGAGCAGGGACATGCTCCTGGGGAGGGGCTGAAACTCCACCCAGGTGCTGTCAGCTTCCAAAGGACAGGAGGGCGTGGGGATGGGGACAGGAGGGTTTGGGGATGGGGACAGGAGAATTTGGGGACAGCAGGATTTGGGGATGGGGACAGGAGAGTTTGGGGACAGCAAGGTTTGGGGATGAGACAGGAGGGTTTGGGGACAGGAGANGGAACAGGAGGATTTGGGGATGGGAGCAGGAGAGTTTGGGGACAGCAGGGTTTGGGGATGGGGACAGACAAGTTTGGGGACAGGAGGGTTTGGGGATGGGGACAGCGGGGTTTGAGGATGGGGACAGCAGGCTTTGGGGGTGGGGACAGGAGAGTTTGGGAATGGGGAAAGGAGCGATTGGGGACAGAGACAGCAGGGTTTGGGGACGGGGACAGCAGGGCTTTGGCCACTGTGACCAGGCAGGGCTGTTCCCTGCCCTGTGCCCTCCGAATCCAGCCTCCATCCTCCTCCTCACACCCAGGGAACTTTCGCTCTCGGCGTCTCCAGCTCCGCCGTAATGATGGGAGTATTTAGCACACAGCGCCGTGTATTCCAACACTCCGGCAGTCAGAGACACCCTGTCACCCAGGTGACACGTCTCTTACATGCTGCCAATTTAGCAGCAAGACGCCCCTGGAATCTGGGTTAGCGCTGGCAGCCGCTGCCGGTGGCCCCGGCTCCGAGGGGAGGGAGGGCTGGGAGCACACGGCATCCCCCCGGCCCCACGGACCAGCCCCCAGCACACCCAGCATGGGTGGGAGGTCTTGGCAGCCCCTCCAGCAGGGAGGCTCAAAGTAGGCAATTAATAATAATAAAATAATAAAAATATAAATGTATATAAATAATAAAATCTCTGGTTATTTTCCACTGAAATTTTGTGAAGAAATCTTCTTTTTTTCTCCTTTTCCCTGCATTGCCTTCAGATTCTCCCCTCCCTGCCAAACCCTTTCCTTTCACAAATGAAAAACCCCAAACAAAAGCTGTCAGGACAGAAGATGGTGAACATGCCCGGCTTCCCAGCAGCCAAAACCTGCTTTTCCTAACCAAGCCCAGAAATATTTTTTACCCTGAGAATTTCCAGACTCTCGGTTCCCATTACAAAAAAAAAGAACGCTTTTCCACAGACCCTGCAGAAGTCCCTGGGTGAGCGGCCAGTGCTTTGGCATAATTACACAGTGATTAAGCTGTTTGCAGCCGTTTCACTCTGGATGCCAAAGGACAACACCCTGTCCCTGTCACATCCCTCTGGATCTTGTCTCCTGCCCTGGGCAGGGACCAGACCTCGGGCCTGGGGTTGCCCCCTTTGCAGGCAGAGCACGGAGGGTGCGGGCACCCCACGGTTTGTGTGGCCAAAGTGTCCCGTCCCTGGGTCACATCCGTGTGTGCTGAGGTGCAGGTTGGAATCAGGGAATGTCTGATGCACAGCCCACAATCCCACAGCTCCTGGAGCACCTGCACCCCACAGCTCACCTTTCCTTGCTGAGCTGGGGCGGTGCATTAGCCCAAGGATTTTTGTCATGTCTTTACTTTGCGCCTTTGCATCATTTCATATTCAATTTTTAAGCTTTGTCAGGGCTCCTTTTGTCCCTTCCCCTAATTCCTGCTGCCTTTTTCTCTCAGCTCATGGATTTTCCTGGCCCAGCCCATCCCCAGGTCTGGGGACTCGCAGCCCACTTTGGAGCCGTTCAGGCAGGCACGGCTGGTGTGGGCTGTGAGAGTGGGAGGCTGTGGAATTGTCTCCCTGCTCCTCTCCACGTGCACCAGGAACACGCTGGGATGCTGCAAATCCTCTGCCTTCCCTTCTGCAGGCTCCGTTCCCGTTCCACGCCGCCTCCAATCCCCGTCCTGTGGCTGGGGCTTGCGGAGGGCTGGGTAACTTTATGATCGACAATAACATCGGTAGTTATTCTTGTCAAGAGAAGGTTAATTG
The DNA here is from genome assembly GCA_008694505.1 of Cyanoderma ruficeps. NCBI lineage: Eukaryota > Metazoa > Chordata > Aves > Passeriformes > Timaliidae > Cyanoderma > Cyanoderma ruficeps. The sequence goes on along the minus strand of VZDJ01000274.1, from coordinate 1,972,932 downwards.
CACCTCCTGCCTGGGGGCACCAGCTGATCACCGCGGGGGCTGGGAAGGCGTTTTCTGCCGGTGCTCAGCGTTTCCCAACCCCACAGGCTGCAGGATGCAGGGATGGACCATGTGCTGGAGCATCAGGTGCTGCAGGGGGAGGGGGAAGCAGGAGCTCTGCTGTGACCCTGCTGTATGGGGGAATTAGGGGATCACTGCTGTGACCCCACTGTACAGAGGAATTAGGGGATCACATCTCTGACCCTGCTGTATGGGGGAATTAGGGGAGCTCTGCTGTGACCCTGCTGTATGGGGGAATGGAACACTACTGTGACCTTTCTGTCAATGTGGCATTAGGGGAGTACTGCTGTGACCCTGCTGTACAGGGGAATTAGGGGATCACATCTGTGACCCTGCTGTATGGGGGTTTAGGGCAGCACTTGCTGTGACCCTGTTGTCGATGGGACTTTAGGGGAGCTCTGCTGTGGCCCTGCTGTATGGGGGAATTAGGGGATCACATCTGTGGCCCTGCTGTATGGGGGAATTGGGGGATCACTGCTGTGGCCCTGCTGTCAAGGCCATTAGGGGAGCACTGCTGTGACTCTCCTGTTTGGAAGAATTGGGGGAGAATTTCTGTGACCCTTCTGTCAATGTGGCTTTAGGGGAGCAGTGCTCTGACCCTGTCCTTGGGGGGCTTTAGGGAGGACTGCTGTGACCCTGCCTTTGAGGGGCATTAGGGGAGCTCTGCTGTGACCCTGCTGCGGGTGGGGTTTGCAGGTGTCATGTCCCACAGAGTGCTGGTGCCCCAGCTTGGATCATTCCCCACCTCACGGCCATCCCCACTCCGGGATGTGGTGGGAGGGAAGCCCCAACATGCACTCCCGGCACGACGGGGTGTCTTGGGGTCGCCCTGGGGTCTCCAGGCTGACATGGGGACACAGGGCACGGACAGATGGACACGTGTCCCTGCGGTGAGGGTGGCTGAGCCCTGCCCCAGCCCTGGCGTGACTCGGTGTCGCAGTGTGATTTTACGGCTTGTGGCTGCCGTGAGGATGGAGCCGGCTGTGCTCCCAGCAGTGAGAACAGCCAGAGGCTGCGGGGCTGTGGCCACGCTCCCTGCACACATCCCAGCAGGCAGCAGCCCCCACACCGGGCTGTGCTGGCCAAGGGGGGCAGGGGAGGGTTTGATTTCCCACGCTGCAAGGGTGGCATTGGAGCAGAAAGTGAGGGTGCTGCAGAGACCTCTGTAGCTTGCATGGACGGGGCCCTGCAGGTCTGTCTGTCTGTCTGTCCGTCTGTGTGTGAGCTCCCCTGCTCCTCTCCCTGCCCGTTCCCAGCCATCCCAACCCTCCTTTCCCCTCTCCTTCTCACTCTTGCATTTACAGCCTGTGCCCGTGGCCTCGTCTCCAGCCTCGCGTGTGACCTACTTACCCACACAGCCCCGGTTCTTGCCTTTTCTCTCCCGAACAATGCGGGGCCCCGCCGGCCGCCTGCTCCCGGCACAACGCCCGCGGCTCCCGAGCCTGTCCCCGAGCCCCGCGGTGCCACATCCATCCCCGGTGGCTGTGTGGCCTCCTCCCGGCCTGTGATGCTCCCAGCCTGTGGTTAACACCTCGCACGCAGCCTCCTCCGTGCCTTGGCGTTTTAGCCTTTATGTTTTGCAGATCCTGTAGTGCATTAGTGCACGATTTTAACTCCATATAAAGTGTGAGTTACTGTCCTCACATTTTGGACAGGCAAAATGATCCTTCCAGGCCTGAGATCCAAAGACAGCTCACTGCATCAGGCCCCGAAAAGTTTATTGAAAAAAATGAATTGGGGGGCGGCAAACTGGGGGTGTCTTCATTACCTGAGGCTGTAATTGGACAATTAACCCTGATATGTAAATGGATCAACTTATTTCTGTCTGAAAAACTCATGACCATCGTCCAGCTTGGGTGTAGCCCCTTGGAGGCTCTGACTGCCCAAGGTGTGTCTATTGAATAAAAATTTAATAAATCCCCACTTTGATAAAGATATTAAATACCCTATATAATAAATATATAAGTATATAATAATTATAAATATATGAAATATAAAAAAAATAAAAATAAATAGATAATAAATATAAATATATATAATAAATATAGATACATAGAAGACATATATAAATATATAATATGTATTATGATAAATAGTGTAATAAATATAATATATATAAGATACTATATAAATAATATAATATATAAATATATATAAAATATATAAACACCCTTTAATAAATCCCCATATTATTCTCTTAAATCTTGTCTGGCCTCTGTTCTAGGGAGCCCCTCCAAGGGCTGCAGCGCTGCTGGCGGGGGCAGCAGGGGCTGCCCGGCTCCTGCCCCCAGGCCGCCTGCAGACAGCGGGGGCAGTGGGGCAGCGGAGCTGGGGGTGCTCGGGCCTCTCCCAGCCGTGCCCGGGGCCAGCCCGCAGCGCCACCCGCCGCGCTCACCTTGTGCCAGTGCCAGCCCAGTGCCCTTCCCCGCACGGAGATCCTGCAGGGATTGGGATGAGGATGTCACCCCGTCACCCCTGCTGTGGGTCTGAGCGCTGCCACGCCCAGTTTGGGGTCAGGAGAGGCAGGTGGGGTGTCTGCACTGAGGGTGGGGCTGTTTAGAGCTGCTCCCAGGGTTTGGGTCAGGGGCAGGTGGCCTGGCAGCAGGGAGGGTGAGTGGCACCAGGGCTGTGTCTCTGCCCTGGGTCAGGGTGGCTGCTGCTCACTCTGCTCCGTGCTGAGGGGATCCTGGGGGGAAAAAAAACCCCACTCCACATTCCAGCATTACTTCTCTAGGCAAAGCTATTCCCCAGGAAATCCCAAGGGGAAGGGGCAGAGCTCCGTGCACAGGGGCACACCCGGGGAGTGTGAGCACAGGTGTGCACACACTGTTGCTGGCCAAGGCTGGGTGTGTCCCACTTTAGGGACAGAAAGAGAGCAGGCCACAAGCATCGCAGTGAGGGACAAACTCTTCTCCTTTATTTACAGTTTAACTCTTTTATACATTTGTACAGAGGTCCAGAGATTGGCTACAGAGGTCGCCACCTCTCAACCTGGCTGGTGGACATCACCATCAAGCATTTCTTCTCCCAGAGGAGAAGAATGCAAACATTCTAAGAATAAACATTGTTTACATGAAGGCTACGTGAGAAAGTTTTACAGAAAGACAAAAGATAGAAAACTCAGAGCAACACACACACTGGACACACAGGTGTGTCCCTGCTCTGGCTGCTCAGCACAGAGCTGGTGTGAAGGGCAGGAGGCTGTGGCAGCTCAGGGGCTGCTCCAGGGGTCTGTGACACGCTGGTGACACCGCCCAGAGCACGGGGATGCTCCCACTCAGCCCCAGCCCGGGCTGCCTGTGGGTGTGTCAAGAGGAAGGGGCTCCCTGCCTCCACTAATGGGAATAATAAGGTAATTAGGGGCTGTATAATCAGGGCCTTGTTGCTATGCAAACAGTGAGTCAAGAGATGCCCCCGAGTCCCCCTGCACACCTGGTGAGTCTCGAGAGACAGAGATGCTCTCTGGAGATTGGTGGCTCCTCTGGGCTGCCCTGCTGCTCGTCACTGAGCAGGAAAAAATGTTCATCCCTCCTCCCTCATCACTGTTCTCATCAGCTCTGTGGTGGAGAGGCATGGAAAGGGGTTCCCACCCTGAGGACGGAGGCAGAGGGTGAGTTCCCCTCTGCTGAGGACCTGCTGGCTCACATTTGGCCTGCGAGCAGTGCCAGCAGCTCCTGTCTAGAACTTTCCACCTGCACATGGAGATGACAAATCATTCCAACCCCGTGGTGTCCTCAAGCCAACTCCAGTCCCACCTGCCTGGGGCTGTCAGGGATGTCTGAGGTGGGGCTAGGGGCTGGGGGAGCTGGAGATTCAGCTCTAATCACCCCCCATGTAGCACCAAAGGTGCCCATCCACTCCTCCTGCCCCGAGCAGAGACCCGTGGCTGCCATCACACCTCCCTGTGGAGCACAGACCATGACACAGCATCACCTCAGCACCTTTTTGGTACACCACACTCAGTCACAGCCTGCTGGGCTGCTGCTTCCAAGTGCCCCAGCTGGGCTGTGTGTGCCCGTGGCTGAGCTGCTCCACTGCCGCAGAGGCAGGGCACTGACAGGGGCTGTAAATTGTCAGGCCCTGTAAAGCATTTAATGATTTTGAATTTATCTGCATCGATAAATACATGACAAGGTAACAGTCAAATAAATACCCATTAGTGCACTTGCTCTCTTTTTTTTTAATTACGAGCTCGGGTGTAACCAATCATTTTCTGCTAAGCAAGCGCTGCAGGAAATCTTCATTAGCACCAGCCCCGGCGAGCTCTGCAGCCTGGGGAGGAGGGAGAGAGCCAGGAGGGAGGTTTGGCCCCACTGCATCCTGCTCACCCAGCTCAGGGGGATGCTGGTACCCACTCCTGTCCTGTCCATGGCACGGGAGGGAGGTTTGGGGCAGGGATTTTCCAGGGGAACCTTCTTGCTCTGTCCAGCTCCCTGGTGGGAGGAGTCAGGTGGGAGCTGGGCTCTGCTCCCAGGTAGGAATGACAGAACAAGAGGAGATGGCCTCAAGCTGTCCCAGGGAAGACTGGTATTAGAATTTCTTCACTGGAAGAGTGGCCAAGCACTGGCACTGCCCAGGGCACTGCTGCCCCTGAAGTGTTCCAAGAGTGAATGGAGGTGGCACTTCATGGTGTGGTCAGTGGGCACCGGGGTGTTCAGCTGAAGGGTGGGGTTGACAATCTTGGAGGCCTTTTCCAACCTGAATGATTCCCTGCTCCTGCCTGGGGGCTCTGCACACCCCAGAGGCAATATTGCCTGGAGGTGCTGCCAGGTTATCAAGGCGTGTGCAGAGAGGGGAATCTCACTTGCTGCTGGTCCTTTGGGCACCCTCTCCACCCCTGCACACTGGGGTGACCCAGAAGGTGCCCGAGGGGTGCAAACCACCCTGGCTGGCACCTCAGAGCACATCCTGTCCTGGCAGGTGCTGCATGCAGGAGGAGGCCTGAAAAAACACCAAAACGCTGTGAAGAGGATGTGCTGTGAAATGCTGGAGCTCCATCTCTGGTGCTGCTGGACACCCGGCACGAGCCGTGGCACTGCTGTGACAGCGCTGGCGGCAGGAGAGCAGGAATGGGAGGAGCCGGGTGAAAGACAAGCCCCCACCCGGTTTGGTCCTGCGGAGAGGGGACACATGCCACCAGCCCAGCAGGTCACTGTCCTGGGGACAGAGCTGGGACCAGCTGTGTGAGGAGTGGGGTCAAGGGCAGAACCTTCCCTGTCCCTTTCCAGCCTCCCCTCCATCCCTCCGTGCCCAGCCTCTGGCTCGGAGAGGGGCACAGGGAGAGCACGGCTGCTTTGCTCTGTCTTCTTTCTGTCTGGCAACATTTTTCCAGAAGAGCAGCTTCTAAACTCTGAGCATCTCCTGGGAACATGTCGATCCTGATGATATTTTTCTATGGAGAAGTGTCAAATCAAATGATTTCAACTTTCACATTTTGTTTCAATAACGTCGAAAGGATTTTTTTTCCCAACGAGAGGCGAACATTTCAATTTGACATTATCATTTGGTTTCATTCCATTTGGGCTTTTATATTATCATATTACTCCAAATCTACATTTCTAGTCTATCTAGTGTTTTACTGTTTAATGATTTAGCAGCATCAAAACCCAGCGAAACGTTTTGATATTTCTGGGTGAATTTTTTCCACACCCCCCCCCCACCCCCCCTCGAAATTTGTGCATTTTGGGAAAGTCTGCGTTGGGAAGCCCCCAGATTCCGAGGGGATGGAGCTGCCATCTCGCAGCTGGCTGTGGCACGGAGCATTGTGTGGAGGCAGCAGCAATCAGGGGCACTTTGTCCTGTGCTGGGAGCCAGAGGAAGGACACAGATGTGACCTGCTCTGTGCTGTACAGCCATAAATAGTGAGTGGCAGCGCTGGGAGGGAGGAAGGTGAAGGCATTGTACACAAAGTGGAGAGAAACTCGTCAACAGGAGAAGGGAAAGAGGGTGCCCTTGCTACCCAGAGCCTGCTGTCCCTGGAGAGCAGGAAAGGCTGGATGCAAGAGCCGGATGCACGGAGCAGGGGATGAGCAGCAATGCACAAACGGGGTGCATTATTTTTTGGTGGGAGGGGTGATGGAGAACTGCCAGGATTTTCCCTTCATGAACCAAGGGCTGGGACGCATCCCTGTGAAGGCAGGACCTCCTTTCCCCTTTGCCAGGGCAGCTCTGGGGGCAGAGGGACTGTGGCTTCACCTTGTCTGGGCACTGAGAGCATTTCCCTGCTGGATCAGAGTCATGCCAGGGCTCTGCAGCTGTGCAGGGCTGTGCTGCAGCGCTGCAGGAGCCCTGCAGAGGTGGCTCATCCCCTCCCCGGGCCCTCAGGGAGTTTTGGGGTGATGCCCCGTGCCCTGAGTGCCACCTGCCCCCCCACACAGCCTTGCCAGGCTCCTGCCTGCCGCTCTCCCGCAGCCCTGTTGCTCGCAGGGTGGATTAAAAGCTGCTTTAATGGATATTTATGATCCCCATCACAGCCTTTTACTGCCTGTCCTTTCCCATTACGGCAGCGTGTGCCCAGGCTGTGGGCGGGGAGGGCTCTGGGGCTGCTCTGGGGCTGCACGGGGGTGGGGTCTGGCTGCCTGCAGCCATCAGCAAACCCCTGACACCCCCCAAAGCCTCTGAGGGGGTACCCTGTGCTGGAGGACTCTGCCCCCCATGGATCTCACAGCAGAACCATCCATAGGTACCTCTCTGTATCCCCGAGTCCGACTGTCCAGCTGGGGAAACTGAGGCAGAGGGAGGCTGCCCAGGGAACGGGCACGGCCCCGAGGCTGCCAGAGCTCCAGGAGCCTTTGGACAGCGCTCCAGGGATGCCCAGGCTGGGAGTGTTGGGGGTTTGGGCAGGGCCTGGGGCTGGACTGGCTGATCCTGGTGGGTCCTTTGAGCTCAGGACATTCTGTGATCCTTCCAGGGAGGCCACAGCGTTTCTGCAGCAGTGCCATGCTCGTCTAATGGCCTTTGCCACTGTCCCCAGGGGTTTGGGTGGTGTCACACGCCGTGCACGTGGACCTGGGGGCTGCTGGGCGACTCAGGGGTGACACCTCAGAGCGGCCCTGGGCAGTGGCACAGAGGCCGTCGGGGGATGCGCTGGAGGAGAGGCCGCAGGTCCTGGCAGGAGCCGTGGGCAGGAGCCGGGTCTGCGGGAATCTGCCTCCCCTGGCCCTGCCGAGCACAGGCTGCGCCTTTGGGGCTCTCGGAGCACACGGGAAACCCTCCCTGAACCGCCGGGCTCCCTCTCGCCGGCTCTAAATGAAACTGCCCCAGGATAGCATATTAAACTTGACCTGTGCACCACCTCCGAGATTAACATCAGAGGAGGAAGAATGAAAGGTCTGCGGAGGGCAGAGCAGGGGAGGAGGCGGGCATGCCTCTCCTGTGCAGCTCCGGGAAGGGGTGGAAGGGCAGCTCTCCGGGGAGCTCCGTGCTCCAGCCCGCTCTGCCGAGCTGCCGGCACCTGCTGCCGGGGAGAGTTCATCTTCTCCTTCCCCGGCCCGGGGAGAACGTGGGAAGGCAAAGAAACAACCCCGAACACTGCTGTGAGGCCGCGGGGGACACCAGGTGCTCTCCGCAGGGATGGGGCCGGGCAGTGCCCTGCTGCCCACGGGCGGGGACACAGCAGGGACCCGCCGGGGACCAGGACAGCAGGGCTGGCACCACACTCACTCTGTGCTGGCTCCACACTCACTCTGTGCTGGGGTGTCGGGCACACCGTGTCTCCCCAAGGGCCACTTCTGGGTCACAGCCACCCGCTTTGGCAGGCGGCTGACACCCAACTGTGCTCAGACATGCTGCACCCAGGGCTCCCTGTGCTCCCTGTCCCCCCAGGGGACCCAAACCCGTTTAGAGCCAACCCTAACCCCACCCCAGCCCCCCCAAGGGGCTCCCCAAGAGGTGGGAACCTCTGTGAGCAGGGACAGCACCCAGGGCACGGCTGGAGCTGGGCCAGGGCAGGCTGAGGCTGCAGAGCAGGGAAAGGTTCTTCCCCCAGAGGGTGCTGGGCACTGCCCAGGCTCCCCAGGGAATGGGCACGGCCCCGAGGCTGCCAGAGCTCCAGGAGCCTTTGGACAGCGCTCCAGGGATGCCCAGGCTGGGAGTGTTGGGGGGTCTGGGCAGGGACAGGAGCTGGACTGGATCATCCCTGTGGGTTGCTCAGATCAGGGTGTTCTGTGATCCTTCCAGGGAGGACGCAGCGTTTTTGCAGCAGCGTCATGCTCACCCCATCAGCGAGCAGGAGACACCAGAGGCACTTAGAGCCTTCAAGAGCTGACAGGCTGGCGAGAATGAAAAGTTCAAAACCAGTGCTGGAGACGTGTAAGTGTCTGTGGAACTAAAGTGCCATTTGGGTGGGAGCACGCGTGCCAGGCCCCGTCTCCTCCCGCGCAGAAAAGGTCACCCTTCAGCAGGCTGGAGTCACCCAGCCTCCCCCGGGTGGGGGACGTGGCTCTGGCTCCTCTTAATGAGGTGACCTTCGCGGCTGCGGACGCCGGCGCTGCTCCCTGAAGAGTCGACAGGTCAAATTAAGCAGGTGTTTTATTCTGCCCCGTCTGTGGCTGTCGGGGAGCGGAGCCCGCGAGGATGGACAGAAATGAAATGAAGGTGTCGCTGGCTTCGCTCCCTCTCGGAGCGTTTTACAGCCTGGACATGACTGACAAGTTTGTGGGGTGTTTTGTCTCAGGGCTGGGTCCATCCAGCTCCAGCCTGGGGGTGGGCAGAGGGCGTGGGGGGCTGTGTGGGTGTGCTGCAGGTCGGAGGAGCTGCACAAAGGGGAACCAGCGCTCCCCACCTCCTCTGCAACCCAGGCGTTGAGGGCTGGAGCCCCTCTGCAGCCAGGCTGGGAGAGCTGCAGTACAAGTCCCTGACTTCGGACATTTCATACACCACACTGCTTTCCTTCTGACTCCCTGCATATGACACACCGGGCCCCTCACACAGTCAGGATTTGCAGGCACACTGTGTGTGTGGCCAATATTCCAGGGAATTTCTGAACAGGGAACACGGACCCTTGTCCAGAAATCCTATTTGCACAGGGTTGGTCATGCCAAGTCTCACAGAGGAGTCACCAGGGGCCCGTGTGTGGTGTTTGCACTGGCACAACCTCCCTGGCCTCCTGCAGGGAACAGCCCCGGTACCTGACAGGCTGCAGTGCCCAGCTGTGCCCAGCTGTGCTGCACATCTGGGAGGAGGGGTATGGACAGAGGTGGCTCAGCACAGAGACCCCATCTCTGGCCAATGGAATTCCCACAAAGAGAGCACCAGCTCCTGACGGCCTCTTCCACCACAAATGAGCTGCCTAAACACGGGCACTTGTCTACAAGCCACGAGGAAATTCTGCCTCCTGGGCTGTCCTTACATTTTCACCTTCTTCAAAGACCTGGCTGCAGGGCAGAGATGACCTCCCTGAAGGGGATTCTTGTGAGGTCATTTCTGGAGGGAGAAAAAGCCATTGAAACCACAGCACGGAGACACCAAACTGCCCTGGGCTGCTGTTGAGCCTGTGATGAGCTGGGCCAGCTCCAGCATCTGTGAACCTCACCCCTCCCACACCAAAATTTGTCTCTTTCCACGGACTGTGGTGCTCTCTGAACAGCACAAGCCACAAGTTCCTGCCTGTGCTTTGTCATCCTGCACATTCAGCTCCTGTTTTCTGTGTGTGCTTCAGCTCCAAGCCCCAGAGCACCTGCCCTGGCCTCTGGTACCATTTCCTGAATCCCCCACCTCCCTCACCCCAGGCTGGTTTTTATCCCCCACCTCCCTCACCCCAGGCAGGTTTTTATCCCTCATCCCAGCACTCAGTGAGCATCTTTTGCCCTGGGGGTGGAGTGCTGTCCTTAGGAGGGGCAGGATGTGTGTGGTGCTGCTTTGGCTTTGCCCCTGAGAAGCACCATGGGCACTGACACAACAATGTCACCTTGTCACGGGGTGATGCCTTTTCAGGGCTACCTGAAAACAGAGGCCAGCGAAAATTAAGGGAATAAAAAGCAGTTCTATTTATTGAAGGGCCTTCAGGTACATTTAGGGCAGAAGAAGCGCTCCCAGGGGCTGCACCCAAAATAGTTGATGGGTCACTGGGTTTTCACACTTTTATCAGTTTGGGCTACTTGCATTTTGGGAGTTAATCCTCCAATTACAGCTTCAGGTAATGAAGTCATTTGCCCCAAGTTTTCTACCCCCACAACTCACTTTTGTTTTAGGGCCTGAGGCAGCGAGGTGTCCTTGATCCCTAGGCCTGGAGAGGAATGTTGTGTCTGATCAAAATGGGGAAGCAGCAGCTCACACTGTGTGGAGTTTAGAGTTACACACTAAAGAATTGCAGGATTACAAATATATGAAAAATATAAAAGCTAAAATCCTAAGGCATCACAGGGACATCCCTGAAACTGTGTTGAGGAGATTTAGGATGGAGATCAGGGAAAGGTTCTTCCCCCAGAGGGTGCTGGGCACTGCCCAGGCTCCCCAGGGAATGGGCACGGCCCCGAGGCTGCCAGAGCTCCAGGAGCCTTTGGACAGTGCTCCAGGGATGCCCAGGCTGGGAGTGTTGGGGGCTCTGGGCAGGGCCTGGGGCTGGATTGGATGGTCCCTGTGGGTCCCTTGAGCTCAGGAAATTCTGATTTTATGCTCCCCTGGGGCTCACTGAGCCCACAGGAGCTGCTCTGTGCTCCTCCTGTGCCAGCATCAGGGGGAGATGAAAAGGGCCGGGGGTGCAGCAGCGTTGGGGGCTCGGTGTTCCCTCCCAGGGGGGCGGGGAGCAGCGTGGGTGAGGAGAGGCAGGAGACGGCAGCAGCAGCCAGAGCAAATGGTTCTTTATTTTATCTCCAGGATAAAAAGGAATACGGAAGCCGGGTTCCTCAGACGAGGTGCCTTCATCTCGCTGCACAGCGTTTGATCATCCCCGATGTTTTACAAGGAGGTGTATGGTTGAATTATCATTAGAAGAGGTGATGGAGCTGAAGAGTAACAGGAAACTTCCTCCATGGCTACCCGGACTGCTGTTCTGTGCCTGCAGGGAGCAGAGCAGGAGAGCCCAGGGGCTGGCAGAGCTCTCAGCCAGGGGCCAGGAGGCAGCAGCAGTTCCTGAGCCCCATGGAGGGTCTGTCCCCGAGCCCCTCTGTCCTCCCCACACTGGGAGGTGTCTCTGGGAGCAGCCCTGTGAGGTGTGTGCCCAGGTACCTCGGGGCTGTCAACCCCAGGAGAGGCTGAAGGTCGATCCCAGCACGTTGGTGTGGGGAAACAGCCCAGGCCAGCGTGGATCGGGGTCAGCTGGCGTGCTGGGGGGATCCCGTGGCTGGCCAGGCTCCAGAGCACTGACGTGTGGCAACGAGGACAAAGGGAACTTGGAGCCAAGGATCCCGAGGCTGGGAGTGCTGGCATCTCCATCAGAGCGGGAATTCTCGCCTCTTTTTCCGCATCGGTGCCCTTAATCATCCATCCATCACCCATCCCTTCTGTCCTGAGTCCTCCAGCAGGTGTGCGGATGGCTGGCATGCCTGGAATTGCCAGTGCCTGCTCCGACTGCAGGCTTGCTTAGCTGTGGAGCAAGTGCCATTTCCAGAGCCTCATTAGTATTTGCATTGTTGCATGGCTGTCTAAGAGAAGCAGCAGCTAAGTGAGCCAGTCAGATCTCGCTAATTTGCATGTTAATGAAGCCCACAGAACGCAGCTTAGAGAGACTGACTTGCTAGACCTATACATGCAGGCTGTATATGCTTTGGAGACACAGCAAACACTGTAGGCAGACACCCAGATGGCTGCAGAGACAGACAAACAGATGGCTCCCTGCAGCTGAACTGCGTGGGGGAGGCTCTGGGAGAGAGCTGGGGTGAGGCACTGGAGGGAGGGGGGAAGGATGGAGAGAGATGGAGGGATGGGGAGATAAAAAATATGAATGGAGAAACAGATTAGTGAAGGATTGTGAACATGCTTGGAAGGAAGAATCTTACCATGTGGTTTGTTGTGGGTTTTTTTTTATTTTTAAGTAGGAAGGTTGTGCATAATCTCTTGCAGAGCACAGGTCCCAGTGGGGCTGTGTCTGCATCACTGCACTGGGGGGTGCTGCAGAGGTTGGGTGGCAGGGCAGACTGCTGGATGCACATCCACGGGGTCTGGCTGCTTTGTGGGCAGCTGCCCAACCCCAGCTCTGCTGGCCAGGGACTGCCTGGACTGTTCTCCTTAGCCCTTCCTTGGAGGACTGGAACACCGGCAAACAGATCTGTGACTGTAGGAGAGAGGTGGAGAGAAATACGTACATATTTACATAAATTTCTGGTGCGAGTGGATGGGGTTGTGTGTCAGCCATGAAAAGCAGCAGATGCAGCTCGTGGGGAACGTGGGCTCATCCTTCCCTGGGAGAGGGGCTCACCTGACCCTGCAGAGTCACACAGTCAGCTTGGGGAGCCAGGGTGACATCCTGCATCCTCACCTGCACCTCTGCACCACCTACACTGCTCCTGAGCTGGGAGAGAAGAGTCTGCAGCGAGAGCACATCTCCCCAAATCCCTGTGTCCTGGTGGGTTGGGGCTGGGACTCCTCCTGGGCCGAGCACTCAGTGCTGTCCCCCTGTTCCCAGCAGTGCTCCGTTTGGTCCTGGAGGGGCTTGGCTGCCCCATATCAGCAGGGCAGGAGCTGCAGCCACCAGCCAGCCCACCACAGACACCTGTGGGATTGATTCCCATCCCTCTCCTGCCTTTGTTTGCCCCTTCTTGCTGTGTCTGTGAGGTTTCTGCCATAAGGGTGCGGGGACGGGCGGGAGGGGCAGGGAAGGACAGGGCAGGGACAGCCCTGCAGCTCTGCAGCCGTGGGGAAACACATGGACCTGTAGGGCTGCTGCCTTTCCTCATCCTGTGCAAAAGCGTCAGAGGGTTGTGGGCATCTCTGGAGCCTCAGGCTCACTGGGAGAGGAGGTCAGACCCCGAGCTGCTGCCGTGTTTAAATCAGGCTGCCCTGGAGGCCGAGTTTGCTCAGCCTGGGTGTTTGATGGCAGGCGGGGCTGGAGCCAAGGCACTTGTCCAGTGGCCAGCGCCTCCACCCTGGTCTCAGCTCGGGCTCTTTGGAGACCCCTGAGCTGGCCCGTGGTGCTGCAGGCAGCAGGGGCACACACTGGGGAGGGGAGGGAGCGCTCAGCTCCCCTTGCTGCCACTGCTCTGGCGTGCCCAGGAGTTCACAGAACTCACAGAATTCACAGAATCACCAGGTTGGAAGAGACCTTCAAGATCATCGAGTCCAACCCAGCCCCAACACCTCAACTAAACCCTGGCACCGAGTGCCACATCCAGTCTGTTTTAAACACATCCAGGGATGGTGACTCCACCACCTCCCCAGGCAAAGCATTCCAGAACTTTATCACCCTTTCCGTAAAAAACTTTTCCCTAACATCCAAGCTGTATTTCCCTTGGTGCAGCTTAAGGCTGCGGGGAGTTGCAGGGGGAGGAGGAGCAGCCCCTGCCCGGGCCGGGGCTGGCACGCAGCTCCGTGCCAGGTCTCACACAGCTCGGATGTCTGACACGTCAGTCAGCACAGCCGGGCCCTGCCATGCCCATTAACCACGGCGGCCCCGAGCGCTGACAGCCCCCGCGGAGCGGCGTGACAGGGCTGGGACACGGGGCAGCGGGGCACAGATTACACATGTCCCCACCGAGCCACACGCAGCCTCTCCAGAGCATCCCAGAACGGGGAGGGACCGAGCACAGCACGGCCCCGTCCGGGAGCATCGCTGAGCTGGGATCCGTGTCCGCCCCGCTTTGAAATCTCCAGCTGGGAGAGCCCACAGACACCGAGGACATCATTAATTCCTGTCGGGGATTGTTTCAGCCCCCTCGCTGTTCTCACACCCTGCTCTGCGGGGCCGGGGAGCCTCGGACACAAAGTCCCCCGAGCTATCAGGGCCACGTCCCATAATCGAGGTGATGCCTTGACAATCCGGCCCTATTCTGCCGCCGGGATTTGTATGCGGCGGGGAGCTCCAGCCCGCTGCTCCTGTGGGAATCGGTGGCAGTGGATTAGAGGCCATTGAGGTGGGTAATCGGCCCAGAGCACCATGCAGGAATTTGACTGGTGGGATTGCTGTGCTCTGGAGGGATCCGCCTTGGCTGTGGGAGCACTTCAAAGGGTCGCTGTGAGCACCACGGGACACGAGCGGCGCTGTCTGTGGCTCACGTCTGGAGCAGGAATAAAAACAGGGAAAATCACGATGAAAGGACCTGGCTTGATCCAGCCCTGGGTACGGACAGCCCCACACCTCTGTCCGTGGGAGAGAGGGGGACGTGGCAGGACTCCCCGTGTGACCCTCGGCCATCGGACTGGGCAGGAGCGGTGACAGAGGGGTGGCACAGAGCTGGGGAGGTGTCCCAGGCATTCAGAGCCCCTGTGCAGACTTCTTGGAGTTGATCACATCTTTGCCTTGCTTACCCAGGTTGGGCAGTCCCTGGGCTGGGGAGGCTTTTCCCCAAACTCCCTTGTCCCTCACAGGGCCTTGCTGGCACTCCTGGTGACAGCTCTCACCCACAGACAGCTCTGCTCTCTCCTCCTTAAGTGTGCCCACCTCGGGCCATTGACAGCGTTTTTCCCAGTGTTTCCAGTGGCTCTCAGGAAGGTCCCACCTCTGTTCAGAGGGAGCAGCACCGTTCAAGGACCTGTGTGTGTGCAGGGCTGTGCACACACCGTGTGTGAGGCCACCAGTGCCTGCACAGGGAGAGAGGGTGACAGCAGGGACGTGCTCAGAGACACCCACCGAAGGATCAGCCTCTGCTGGGGATGCCTTAGGATTTTAGGTTTCATATTCTTCATATATTTGTAATCCTGCAATCCTTTAGTGTATAACTCTAAACTCCACACACAGTGTCAGCTGCTGCTTCCCCATTTTGGGCAGACACAACAATTCCTCTCCAGGCCTCAGAATCAAGGACACCTCACTGCCTCAGGCCTGAGGGATGGAAACAAAACTGAGTTGGGAGCACCAAACTTGGGGTAAATTACTTCATTACCTGAAGTGTAATTGGAAGATTAACCCCCAATGTGCAAATGGACCAAACTGACAAAAACATCAAAACCCATGACCCGTGGATCGTTTTTGGGTGTAGCCCTTGGGGGAGCTTCCTCTGCCCTAAATGTACCTGAAGGCCCTTCAATAAATAGAACTGCTTTTTATTCCCTTGATTCTGTCTGGCCTCTGTTTTCAGGTAGCCTGGATAAGGCATCGCTGACAACATCTCCCTTAGTTATGCTGCAAATTTGCTTTTGTTCCAACACCCCTCAAGACTTTTATTAAGGAATTTTCAAGCTCATGAACTCAGGGAGCAAATGCAGATGCCAAGAGCAGCTGCACCCCCCAGGTCTCCTGTTTACAGGCCAGGGCTCTTTAGGGCCATCACGTGGGGAAATCTTCATTTCAACCCACTTTGGGATTTTGGAGCCTTGTTTCCATCCCATAGAAAGGAGGGGAGACCTTGGACTTGTGGCTGCTCTTCCCCCCTGTTGGAGCCCTGCAGCCACATGGCCGTGCCCTGATTCCCAGGGATGGAAGGAGACCCTGGCCCTGGGGTTTGTTCCTAAACAGGGGCTGAGAGAATCAAGATGTGTTGTGGCCACTGTGGCTGGGACTGGGAAGGTGGGAGCTCTTTGTCCTGCAGCCTGGGGCCAAGCCAGCCCTGAATCCTGCACACTTTGGACATCTGATGCTTGTGCCCGGCAGGAGAGCTGAGGTGCATCATCCCACCACTGGAGCCAGGCTTTCAGGCACAAGTGTCTCTAATTATTAATTAGCTGATGAGGGTTTATTATGTCTTAGTGCAGCTCTCCTGTTGCCTGTGGCACTTAGTGGCACACGGGAGGAGAGGGCTGGATGCTCCTGTTGCTCACACGTGTGCCAGGGTTGCTGTGCAGGGACAAGGGACCTCCTGAGGCTGTGATCTCGTGTCCCACAGTGGCACGGGGGTCACAGCTGTGAAATCCATCCCAGAAAAGCCCAGCTCCGTGCCCTGAGCCAGCCCACCTGCAGTGATCTCCACGCCCAGCTGCTCTGCACTGGGATACCTCAGGCACATCCAGCCCTCCCCGGGCTTCTCCAGGCCAGGATGGGGAAATAAAGGAGCTGGCAACCAGACATGCCCCTGCTCCAGAGGAAATGTGCTCCCAGCTCCTCTCCACAGCCAGGAGGGTCTGGAGGAGCTGCAAACCAGCTGTGCTGTGTCCCACAGCTCCCATTGCCATCCACAGAATCACAGGATCACAGAATGAGCTAAGCTGGGAAAGACCTTTGAGATCATCAAGTCCAACCTACCACCTAACACCTCCTCATCAACTAAACCATGGCACTGAGTGCCACATCCACTCTTTTTTTAAACAATTTTTTTTTTAAAATTCCACCCCAAGGAGGGGTCCCTGCTGCCACCCCAGCCCCAGGCTCTGCTCCCTGGGCAGATGGGGAGAGCTGGGACCCGGCTGGGGTGACCCCTCTGCTGCCTCAGCCCGTGCTGAGGGAAGGGTTAAGTGCGCTGGGGAGGCTCTGACATTTTGCTAATGTGCTGTGTTAATTGATTCGCTCATTTCCATTTGTTCCTGTTAAAGAGAGACAGATGAGAGTGGTCCTGCAGTGCAGCGACTTGGCAGGGAGCGGCTCCGCTGCGTGCAGATGTGCTCCTCACTCATTTATTACCGTCAGGCCCCCGAGCTCCCAGCCTGCCCGACCATCCCGAGCCCGGCCTCTGCAGGGCCAGGGAACGCCGGGACAGGCTCCCCACAGCCCTCCCAGGGCACCAGGGGCCTCATCTCGGTGCTGCCTGCACGGGTTAGCGAATGTCACTGGACGGACATGGAAAGCCACACTCACCCGTCAGGCTGAGGAGTGAGAAAAGAAAGAGGAAGTTTATTTTGGTTCGGGGTTTAAACAGGGTTTGGACTTGGACCAGCGATTGGGGGACGAGGTTGACACCTCTCCGACCCCACTGGTCAAACCAGAAGTCCATCACAGAGAGGAATGCGAAAACAATCCACTTCGTTTATGTTACAATCCATGAGAAAGCTCCAGTCCAAGAACGAAAACATCGGAAGGCTGGAAAATCAGGGGGACAAGGGAAGGGCTGCCCTGGGATGGAGAAAGCCAAGCCAAGGGCCAGTGGCCAGTCTGGAGAAGTCATGAACCAGGAAAGAGCTGGATGCCTCCATTGTGCACAGCCCCAAGAGGAGTTACAGCCATTTCCATACCAGCAGCTTCTCATGCTGAGCAGCAACAGGCGCCCAGCCTGTGGTCAGTCATAGAATCATGGAATGGTTTGGGTTGGAAAAGGCCTCAAAGCTCATCCAGTCACAGCCCTGTCCTGGTCAGGGACACCTTCCACTCTCCCAGGTGGCTCCAAGACCCATCCAACCTGGCCCTGGACACTGCCAGGGACGGGACAGCCACAGCTGCTTTGGGGGGATTCCATTCCAGGGCCTCACCACCTTCAATTCCTTCCCAATATCCCACCTAACCTTGCCCTCTGTCCATGTGAAGCCATTCTCCCCTGTCCCTCCAGGCCCTTTTAAATTCTCTCTTTCCATGTTTCTTGTTGTCCCCCTTTGTTGTGCTCCACTCTGTAATTAGTTCATTTTGCACGGGGTGTTCCTTGATTACACCTTCCCATGTATCTGCACCTTCCTCCACCTGATGCCCCCTGTATCTCCCCTCCCCCTGGGTCTGCCCCGTTGGTCACCAGACCCTGGTTCACCCCCTCCCTTTAGGGCTTAAAACCCCTGGGCCGAAGGGTCCCGCCCTCTTTCTCCTCCTGGATTTCAAGGTGTCAGTTCTACATTAACCCCGTGGGACTGTTTCCCACGAGGAGTCAGAGCGCCTTTTGTCTTTTGTTCTTGTCCCAGCCCAGTTTCTTCCCTGAGCTCCCCTTCAGGTGCTGGAAGGCTGCAGTTAGGTCACCCCAAAACCTTCTCTTCTCCAGGCTTTTTCCAGTCCGGCTTTCCCAGCATCATCCCAGCTCCAGGACTGGCATTAGCAGCCCTGGAGGTGAGGGGTGGATGCCAGGCACGGGGATTGTCCCTCACGCCCAGCAGGCTCCTGCTCTGGCACACCTGCCTGTCACCTGGCAGTGCCCTGGGGTGAGCAGGGACGCAGGAGGCAGATCCTGGGGCATGGCTGCCCCTGTTCCCACCTGCAGCCCTGGAAATGAGGGGCCAGTGGGCAGGAAACTCATTCCCTGCCCTCCCCCTGCCCTCCCCCTCCCCAGCCCACGCTGGGCAGGCAGAGCTGTCATGCCCTGAGCCTTTGCTCATCCCTGCAGGGCCCGGCTCCCCAGGGTGTGATGCTCACTGACATCCACCAGCCACCTGACCAAACACCTATTTTTCCCCCTTGAAAAGTGCAATTATGACAAGAATCAAATTCCTGCGGTGAGAAAGCTCAATTTCAGTCAAAATGTTTATTAAAAAAACATATTTGTTCCGCACCTTTTCGCTGCCAAAAGAAAAGCATCTCCTTCCAAATGTCGTTATTTGCTTGGACTTATGAACAGAAGAAGAATCTCCTGCAGGCAGCCCGGGCAGGGATGTGACAGGAGCAGCACCAGGGCTGGGTGCAGGGCGGCCTCCCCACCCTGCCAGGGAACAATTCCTGCCCAATATCCCACCCAAATATCACCTTTTCCAATTTGAAGCCATTCCCTGTGTCCTGTCCCTGCAGGCCTTGTCCCCAGTCCCTCTGCAGCTCTCCTGGAGCCCCTTTAGGCCCTGCCAGGGGCTCGGAGCCCTCCCTGGAGCTTCTCCTCTCCAGGGGAGCCCCCCCAGCTCTCCCAGCCTGGCTCCAGAGGGGTCCAGTCCTGGGATTAACTCCTCTGGACACACTCAACACCTTCTTGTGTTTCTTTCTATAACCCCTGGGCTGGGTTTGTGTAAAGCCAGAGGATCCTCACCCAGGAGGGGAGATCTTGGTCAGGGCCAACTGGAGAGGCTCCAGCAAGGAAATGACCCCTGAGCTTTGCTTGTACTTTAGGAGATGGTAATTATGAACATCCTGTTAATTATGGCCTGTGCCCGGTGCTTCTGCATCTTCACCCTGTGGGCACCTCTCTCCCAAGGAGATCTCTGGAGAGATGAGATCTCTGCTGCAAAACAAGGGATCAGGGACAGGCAGAAAAGCAGAAGAAAAAGCAGAGGAAGGTGCTCTGGGCTAAGGTGTCCTCAGGGAGGAGACAGCAAAGCCCCAAGACAAACTGTGCTGCAGCACCTCCCTGGGAATGGACAGCAGGGCCAGTTCCAGTTGCCAGTTTGAGGATCCAGGTCTGTTGCTCTGAGCTTTCTGTCTTTTTGTCTTTCTGTAGAACTTTCTCACGCAGCTTCATGAAAACAATGTCTATTCTTAAAATGTTTACATAGTTCTCCTGTGAGAGAAGAGATGATTGATGGTGATGTCCACCATCCAGGTTGGAGAGGTGGTGACCTGTGTAGCCAATCTCTTGACCTCTGTACAAATGTATATAAACTGGAGTCAGATTTGAATTATAAAAGGAGTTTGTTCCTCACTGCCGTGGTGTGAGCTTCATCTCAGTGTTCTGAAATTGAGACACGCCCAGCCTCGGCCCACAACACTGGTCAGAACTGGTCTACAGGGAAATCCACATTGACTCATCTTTGCTCCATTTGGGACCAAAGAGGCAGAATTTTCCCCTCAGCAGTGACCACAGCAGGTTCTCTGTGAGGTTCCCAGCCCCTTTGCCCGTGGGTGAGGGTCACCAGGAGGTGACCCTGGCAGGATGGCACAGCAGCGACTCTCAGCCTGGGGTCGCAGGCTGCCTGCTCTCTTCTGGAGCTGCTGTTTGCCCCCCCAGGAGTGAGAAGTGGGTGCTGATGGGGCTGGATCAGCTGGAGCTGGCAGCAGTGCCCGAGCTGGGGCATGTCTGTGCTGCTGGAGGGTGCAGGGACACCGTGGGTGGCTTCACAGAGGTGACAACTCAGGCCAGCCTCGTGCTGTGCTGCAGAGGAGGCTCAGCCTGGCCCCTGCGGCAGGGCAGGGGCAGCAGATCCTCCCCCAGTGCCCTGCACAGCCTCCCCCACCACAGGGAGCAGGAGCAGGGCCTTCCTGGGAGCAGCAGCCCAAATCCCCTCCGCTGTGTCAGCACGGGGCTGATCCCCCCAGCTTCCTTCCTCCTTCCCGCTGATGGGTGGTGTCGGGGCGAAACTGGGCGTGTCTTAATTTAGGAACACTGGAATGAATTTCAGGAGGCGGCCGTTGTAGAAAAACTCTCTCTTAATTTTATTTTGACTCAGATAGTGTTTATAGATATGTACAGAGGTCAAGGGTTGGTTACACAGGTCGCCACCTCTCCAACCTGGATGGTGGACATCACCATCAATGGTTTCTTCTCTCACAGGAGAAGTGTGTAAACATTATAAGAATAGACATTATTTACATCAGGCTGCGTGTGAACGTTTTACAGAAAGACAAAAGACAGAAAACTCAAGGCAACAGGGTGGGAATGTGTGAGGAGAGGGTTTGGGAACTGCTGTCCGTGTGAAATATGCTCCAGATTTGCCCTGCTGCAGGACTGGTGAGGCCCGTGTCCCCAGGCTGTGCCCACGTCCTGATGAGCTCAGGGGCCCCTCTCCTCTCCCCAGCTGCTTGCTGAGGTTAATTCCTCCTCCTCCTCCTCCTCTGGGCCGAGGGCTGGGGAGCAGCTGCCAGCCGAGACCCTGTGAGGGGAGGAGGCGAGGGCTCCAGCTCGCCAGGGCAGAGATGCTGAAACACATCAGGTTTGTTTTTTTTCTGCGGAGTTATCCCTGGCTCTGAGTGATGTGCGAGCCCTGAGGCCACGGGAGGCTGCTCCCAGTGATGAAGGAGCAGGGATTTCCCTGGCAGAGCCCTTTGCAGGGGCTGGGTTGGGGCTGGGGGGCTGCTGGGGGTGGTTTCCCTGCCAGCTGTGCCACTGCTCAGCCACCCAGCCCCTCTGCCTCCCCTCCAGCATCCCTCCAGCTCGGCCTCTGCTCCACAGCTGCCTTCTGCCAGCCCTTCCACATCCAGCTCTGCTCCTAGGAGACCCCCAGTTTTCCTCCTGGGCTGGCTTTTGCCAGGCTCTCCACTTGTTTAGCATTTCTGCTCCTCAAATCACTTCAATCCAAAAGGAAGAATAATTGCCTCTTCCATTTAGCTGAAATGCGAGATCGTAAAGTTGCCCATCAGCAGCAGCGAGGTCAGGAAGTGCCTGGAAAAGGCAGGAGGCATTTATTGCTTCCAGAAGAGCAGATTTCACTCCCTCTGGTTTCCACATCCCCACCCTGATGCTTCCAGTGAGATCTCACTGGAGCTGGGTGGATGCAGCAGGATAAATTGGCTGGAATTGGTTAGAAGAAGAACTAATCTTTTTTTTAATCTTTTTTTTTTTTTTTCCTGAGGGGGAGGAGTGGGGCTGAGTATCCTGTGACAAGATTTGTGCCGTGTCAGGCTCTGCAGCGCTCGGGGCTGTGCTCTGTGGGTGATGTACAGCGGGGCAGGGTCATCCCTCGGCAGCGCGGCTGCTCCTGCAGGGAGGGATGAGCCCGCCTGGAAAAGCAGCGCTGGGGAGGCTGCAGACGCTGCTGTGACACGGGGACGGCCCCACCGCGGGGACATCCCGCTGGAAAACGGGTTTTCTGTGAGGTTCACCGCAGGAGCCAGCGCTGCCAGAGAGGGGAAAGGCTGTGGAGCTGCTCACACGAGGGTGCTTGGTACAAAGTTGCTCATTTTGAAGGGAATTTCAGATGCTTTTTTGGGGTTCTTTTCCCTCTTTTTTTTTTTTTGTTAAATTAACCACAGCTTTTGGGGGTTAGGTTTTTTTTTTCTCTCCTACCTCAAACCATCTCCCTTTCCATCCCCTTTTCCACCCCAAGCAAAGAAGGGGGGTGACGTGATAGCAAACCCACAAGCTAATTTTTGTCCTAATTTTTTTTTTTTTTTGGAGGAAAAACTGTAATCACTCAAGCTGGGAGGAGTAGAAGGGATAATATTCCACTGCTGGGTTGAAACATTTCCATTCTCTAACGAGTTGAGATGGAAAAATTCGGTCTCCTTGACCTTGATGCCTGGTAGGTGTCACTTAAATAACGTGACAGGCAGAAGCCGACTCCTCCTTCCTCGAGTCCACCCACGGAGAGTGGCCCCTGTGCCAAACATCCCGGGGGGAACAAATCACACTGCCTGGGCAGCACAGCCCTGTGAACTGTGGAAGATGTGGATATCCAGGATTTGGAAAGAGCCCCTTGATTTTACACCCTGGGTGAGCACCCCATGAAGCCACAGCGCTGTGCCCAGCCAGGCAGCCAAAACTGCGGGGTTTGAGCTCCTTTGGGAGATTCCAGGGAGAATCCTCCAGCCTTTCTGAGGAGGAGGAAAGCTGCAAAGGCAGCTGGTGCAGGCCCAGCACTAGACAGGGTTGTCCCCACACTGTGGAAGAGGCTGTCACCAGCTCGCCCTGTGCAGCCCCTCTGTGCCATCCCCAGAGAATTCTGTGGACCCCCCATCCTGCAGGTCCCCGTCTCCCCATCCCTCCAGCTGGGCTGTGCCAGGCTCTGGAGTGTGCTGAGGGTGGTTCAGTGCTGCTGCCCACACCGGTGGCATCCCTGAACGCCACACGAGTGACCGTGTCCAGCCCGGGGTGACCCTGAGCGTGTCCCTGCTCTGTGTGTGTGTGTGTGTGTGTGTGTGCCGGGGTCGCACCACGCCCGATTCCCGTGCCGTGACTCCGCACACGCCCACCTCAGCGCCGGGAGATGCCAGTTGCCACGGCAACGGGATACAACACATCCTGGCATCGCCTGAGCGAGGCTTTCCAAGCTGGCAGGGTACGGAGGTCCTGCTCCGGCTGTCCCCTCCTTTCCCAGGAAGCTCGTCACCGTCACCGGGCAGCGGGAGGGGCGTTCAGGAATCCTCCCGCCGCTGGCATCCTCCTCCTCCTCCCTGCTGGGAGGGCCCCTCCTCTCCGGGCCTCACCCAGCGGCTGCATCCTGCCTGTGCCCGCCAGCTGTGCCCGCCCTCCCCGTCACAGCAGAGTCTGGCCCCACCGACAGCCTCTGCACGGCTTCTGTCAGGGGGTCTGTGTCCCCTCTGCTCCAGGGACACCGCAGTTGCAGGGGAAAAGCTTCTTCCTGAGGCCTTGGTGTCCCCTCAGCCCCGTGCTCACCAAGACCTGACTCTGCATGCCACATGCCAGAGAGTCCCCAGGCTGTGGCTGCCTCTGGGCTCCTCCTTGGTGCTGTCATTTCCCATGGCAGAAAAGCCTGGCTTTGATCCCAGCGCTGCCTGGGACGGATTTGGAGTGATTTGTGAAATCTGGGGAAGCACAGCCACCACCACCCCAGCTGTGCTTACTGTGCACAGATGATCCCTCGTGGGGAACGTGTCACCTGCCAGCATCTCCCCCAGGCTCAGGGTTTGCAATCTGTGGGGTAGCACAGTACCCGCTGGGGCAGCAGCAGCAGCTCTCCAGGGGCAGAGGGATGTCCTGGGGCAGCAGGAGCTCTCCAGGGGCAGAGGGATGTCCTGGGGCAGCAGGAGCTCTCCAGGGGCAGAGGGATGTCCTGGGGCAGTAGCAGCTCTCCAGGGGCAGAGGGATGTCCTGGGGCAGTAGCAGCTCTCCAGGGGCAGAGGGATGTCCCAGGGCAGCAGGAGCTCTCCAGGGGCACAGGGATGTGTTGGGGCAGCAGGAGCTCTCCAGGGGCAGAGGGATGTCCCGGGGCAGCAGCAGGAGCTCTCCAGGGGCAGGGGGATGTCCCAGGGCAGCAGGAGCTCTCCAGGGGCAGAGGGATGAGCTGGGGCAGCAGCAGCTCTCCAGGGGCAGGGGGATGTGCTGGGGCAGCAGGAGCTCTGCAGGAACAGGGGAACGTGCTGGGATCATGGGATCATGGCTGGGGAGAGCCTCACTGAGGGCACACCGCAGACTCAGCCCCGAGCAGGCTGACTGCTGAGGGTTTAAATCCTTTCTCACACTGAGTCCAAGTGGTTTAAGAGCTCAGATCTTGAGTGGCATTCTCTCTAAGTCCCTTCCAATTCCCCTGGCTTGTAATTTTTAATTTTGGGGTTGCAAATCGGTGGAAAGCTTCTGGATCAACCCTTCCCAGGGCTGGTGTTAGCCCAGGCGCAGCAGTGCCCCTTCATCGGCCTGCCTGGGGCTGCCTGCCCCAAAGGGGACAGGGACAAGTGGGGACACGTCCATGGCTGTCCCTGCCAAGGGCTCTGTCCCCAGGGATGTGGCTCCCCAGCCCAAGGAGGGCACAGTGGGGACAGCACTGCCAGGACCTGGTCCCCCAAAAGTGGGGACTGCCCCTGCTTGTCTGTGGGCACAGGGATGCACGGGCAGCCCCCAGCCCAAAGCGCTCTGGTAGGGAGTGCAGCAGTGATGTGACACCAAGGGCAACGCCAGCCCCGAGTGCCTGCGCACCACAAAGAGATCCTGCCTCTCCTCCTCTCTGCCGGACCTGCCCAGACGCTGCCTACCTGAGAAAAAAAATCCATTTCTCCGGTGTCCTGCCCTGCTGCGAGGCAGAGGAAGGCGGGGCAGGGCAGGGCAGGGGCCTGGCAGGGAGTGCTGACCCCGGCCGGGGCCGGGTGTCGGCTGTGGCAGCGATCACGGAGCTCCCGCCGCGTCCCGGCCCCAGGGAGAGCAGGTTCTTGGGCAGTGTCTATTTATAGATCCCTCCCAGCACAGCAATCATTTCCCTGGAGTCGAGAGCAACAGGAAATGCCAAACGGATGGAGGATGAGCATCTGCTCCCACCGCCCTGTGCCGAGCCTGGCCACACGCACAGCTCCTGGTTTGGCACCTTTCTCTGGGGTCACACCCGCCTGGCAGGGCCACACGGGGTGACGTGGGGAGCCAGGCAGGTGGGGACATTGGGCACCTGGCCTGAGACAGTGGTTGGCGACCCCCACCCATCTCCACTGGTCTGTGACTGCATTGCCCTGCTCTGCATCCTGTTCTCCCGTGGGAATGATTCCCCTGCTTCTTTTCCCAGAACAGGGCTGGCCCTGCAGCCCCCCACACGGGGCAGAGAGCTGGCAGGGATCAGGACACGTGTCCAGCTCCCAGCCCATCAGAAATGAACCCCCAGCAGTGCCGACAGCAGCACTCAGAGGTGATGTCTGCCTCCCAGGGCTCCCGGGCTGCGATGCTGTTTTGGGACTTGACAAAGACACAAGCCGGGGGCCCTGCATCCCCCAAAGCCCCTGGCACCAGCCCATCCACACCTCTCCATGCAGGGAATGCTTCTCCTCTCCCTGCTCATCCCCAGATGCATCCAGCCTTTCCAGCCAAAGGAAACTCTCCTTGTCTTCAGGTTTTGTTGGTGTCTGTGGGGAGCCTGACCTGCAGGAGACGCCTGCCAAGGCTCGTCCCCACCCGTCTCCCCATGCCCTGGAGTTGTTGTGGCTCCCCCAACAGAAGGGATGCTCTTGGCTGCACTGGGGATGCAGAGAGTGGCATCTCCCTCTGGACAGATGTCCCCACAAGGACAAATTCTGGGATCCACAATCCCTCTGCAGGCTGGGAAAGAGGATCTGCAGGGATCCAAAGTGGGGTTCACCTCTGCCTGTGGCAGATCCCTGCAGGGATCCTCATGCTCCACAGGGGTGGATCCTCATGCTCCATGGACCACAGGGCTCCCCATGGGCCTGCAGACACCACGGGATGCAGACAGCCCCCCATGGAGCCCCAAGGACCATCTCTGCTGGGAGAAGGCTCATCCAGGACATCCGCCTTTGGGGCGGGCTGGTGGCCGGTGTGGGGTTCCAGCTGCGGGGAAGGTGGGTCAGGGCAGAGCCTGGGGCGGTGAGGCAGGGCCCGTGGGGTTGTCCCGCATCACCACCGGCCCCCCAGGAGCAGCGGGGCCAGGGGGGAGCCCACCCGCACACCCCCGCGGGCTGCCCTGCCAGCAGCATCGCTGGCGGCGGCGGCGCGGCCTCGAGAGGGAAGCCGGAGATGGAGAGCAGGGGAGAGGGAGAGCAGAGCCCTCGGCTGCTGCCACTTCACGGCACCGTCTTCATGATACGGCGTTGCCTTGACAACTGCGAAGGGTCTTTTACTGCCTGTCGGCAGCTGAGACAGGAGCGGGGGGATAGAGGAGGGGCGGGGGGAGAGCTTTAACTCTCCTCCAAGTGGTTTGCACCCTGTGAGAGGCGTCCAGGGACACCGGGACACCCCCGTGCCCAGCTGGCTCTGGGCAGGCACTGGCCTGCACAGGGAGGGTGGTGGGGCAGTGACCCCCAGCAAGGAGTGGGCTCCCGTTCCTCCCCCTCGCTGTGCCTTGCCGTGACCTTGGCATCAATCAGGAGCCTTGGGCACCTCAGTGGCGTGGTGTGGCCTTGGACCAGCGCCTGACATCAGCTGGGCTTGTCAGCTTGATCAATCAGTGTGCCGGGCAATTAGGGCTCCGTGTGTCTGCCTCCATTAACACCCGCCGTGCTGGCCCTGCTCACGGCTTTTCCCAGAGCTGGGAGCATCCTGTCCCAGCTCTCTGCAGACAGCACAGCCTCTTCCCCAGCCCCAGGTGCCGGGGTGAGGCTGCTCTGCTGGGCTGGCTGCACACCCATGGCACAGAGGACGGAAAACATTTGGTCCTGTGGGATCCAAGTGGTGACTATGGGGACGCACACACATGGGGTTGTCCCTTATTTATGGGCAGTGTGATTGACACATGTGATCCTCGGTCCTGCAGGCATGGATGGCACTGCCCACACCACCCTTCTTGCCCCGAAAGGCTGGGGCAGAGCCTCAGGATGTCCTGAAAGGAACACAGACTTGCTGCCTGGAACTGCTCCTGAGCTCCCAGGCACTGTGTGAGGAGCCTGCCAAACCCTGTGGCCACTCCCGAGCCCTCAGACATGGAGGGGATGGGACAGGGAGGAAACTGCCTGCAGAAGGCCCAGAGGCTGCTGGAGATGTGATCACCTTGCCTGATTTCAGGCAGCTCAGCTGGAACCACGTGTCCCACACCAGAGGGTCAGTAGCAATCAACAGCTGCTGGTGGAACAGACTCATCTGACCTACTTTGGCCAGCCGTGGGCTCAAGGACACCCCACAGCCACCCCCTGACACTGTCTAGACAAGTTTGAACGTTGAACCCAACCGTGCTGGCCTGCCCCAGGCTGTGGGGGAGAGCTTGCACCCAAAGAGGGAGGGCGTGGAGTCAAATCTGGGCTGTGGGACAGGCAGCCCCTGTTGTGCCGTGGCCCTGGGCTGAGCACTGGCTGCGCAGGCAGACAGAGCCGCGGGGACAGTGGCCAGACAGTCCCTGGTCACTGAGAGCAGCCAGGGCTGGGGACAGGCACGGGCAAAGTCACCGCCCGTGGTTTGCTCAGGGGCTGGAGGCAGCGTCCCCCCGGTGTGAGCAGGAGCCACAGTCAAGATGTTGACAATGTTCATGTCCCAGCCAGTGGCCTGAGTGCCCCGGGGCTCTCAGCAGCTCGCTGTGGTCTGGGTGAGGTGCTGACAGCAGAGCGTCCTGCTCTGGAGCCCATCTGTGCCTCCTGCTCCAGCCCTTCCCTGGTGCAAAGGGGCACAAGCACTGCACCCACCAGCCTGGTGGCATCAGGTCACTGAGGAGACTCAGGGATGGTGGCGTGTCCATCCTGGAGCAGAGCACCCTGAGGGCAGAGCTCAGGGATGTGCAGCTCCAATCCCTGCCCTGGGACAGGGACAGCACCCAGGGCACGGCTGGAGCTGGGCCAGGGCAGGCTCAGGCTGCAGAGCAGGGAAAGGTTCTTCCCCCAGAGGGTTCAGGCACTGCCCAGGCTCCCCAGGGAATGGGCACGGCCCCGAGGCTGCCAGAGCTCCAGGAGCCTTTGGACAGTGCCCCAGGGATGCCCAGGCTGGGAGTGTTGGGGGGTCTGGGCAGGGCCTGGGGCTGGACTGGATGATCCTGGTGGGTCCCTGTAGCTCAGGATGTTCTGTGACTCTGTGATTCCATACTGAGAGCTCATTCACAGCCTGTGGGATTTACCCACATGCACAGGAATCCCCCGGCAGCCCAGCCTGGCTGCAAGACCCAAAGTGACCAGGGACTGCAGGAATGTAGTCCAGCCACAGCCAACAATCCTGACCCTCTAACAGCCTTGGGGGGCAGTTTCAGCCCAGGGCAGTGGGACAGACCCACTCATGTTTCAGGATCTTTCCCTGGAGAAAGCTCTTGTGAGCAAACATCTTTCCAGAAGGATTCCTGTATCAAAACTGCACGGGGGCAAGCACAACTCTTTCTGAAACCATCACCCTGAGCAAAGAGGAGCTTCTGCTTTTTAGGGTCACTGGACTGGTGAGACGCACCAAACCGGGCCTCAGGCACAGCACTGCTCTGCAGGATCCCGGAGCCCTGGGATGGTCTGGGTGGTTGGAGGCAGATTCACGTGGGCCCAGCTGATCCCTGAGCTTTCCCAGCCACCCTGCATCCTCTAGTCCTGGCCACATCTGGAAGGTGCTGGAATCCAGCTGCAGGCTCCAGGGCACGCTGGATAATGCATGGGACAAATCCCAGCTTGTGGGACTGATGGAAACCATTCCCTTCCCTTTTCCAACCTCGTGGCCTCCACCTGGCCCTTGACCCTGTGTGAACTGGGCTCAGTCAGGGTTTTTTGGGCCCTGCAGGGCTCTTGGTGGAGCACAGAGCACCCCGAGTGTGGCCACTGCTGTGTCTGTGCCAAAACCACCGAGCTCGCTGTGCACAGCCCTGCACAGGGTTTTAGGATAAATGTTGTGACCTCCTGGTAAAGCCAGCTCAGATTTCCTGACGGAAGTGCCGTGCAAGGACAGGAACAGAATCATGAAATCATTAATGTTGGAAAAGACCTCTAAGGTTGAATCCACGCAGGCCCTGGGTGCAGCAGGGCTCTCTGCAGGCCGGGGCGTTGGGCACGAGGGTTAAAGCTGAGCCCCGCCGTGACAAAGCAGCAGGCTCCCGGGGGCTCCGTGGGTGCTGGCAGCTCTCCAGCTGTTTGGCCACCTGTGGCAGCTGCTGCTTTCTCCAGAAGCCGCTGCTATTGCTTTTAAATTGATGATGCAATTGGGCCTTATTTAAAGCAACAGCTCTTTCCCTTCCAATTTTGCTCGGTGATGAATATTGGCTCTACTCCTTTCCCTCTCTTTCCCCACCTCTTCGCCCGGACTCCGAAATGCCCAGGGATGCACGTGGAATGACTTTCTACCCATTGTCAGGCACTTACAGCATCCCATAAATAACCCACCACTTGTTTGGTCTAAATGTAATTAAGATCCTCACTCCGCGCTTGGCGACACTGACCGGCCGTAGCGCCGGTGATTTATTGGGCTGCATTGTTTGGGGCTTTAATTGCAGGCTGCAGCCTGGCCCTCCCCTGACAGCTTCTCCCAGGAATGATATGTTTACGCTGCAGAGGAGTTTGGGGTGATAACTGTATAAAGCAGTTGGATAACGAAGACCACGCTCCTTCACACAGAAACCTGTTGAAGGTGTTGCTGTAGGAGGCGGCTTTCCCAGAGCAGGGCAGGGAGTTCCCCAGAGAGAATCAGCTCCTTTCCATGCACGGGGTATTTGCAGGCTGCCTTGCAGATTGGACCGATTGTTACGGAAAATTATGTGAGAGACGCGTTTTCCTTCAAATAATTTAACTCTGCGGATCCTGCGGGTATTTAGTGTGGGCTCTGTGCTGGGCACAGGGCGATCAGTCACGTTAAAATCACATGGCTGTGCTGCCAGGGCCGGATTGGAGAGCGCTCTGGAATTACTGTGCATATTCATGAAGGGGAATTAGGAATTCAGCCCTCCTGGGCAGGGGGTGAGTGCGACCTCGGTGTTTCTGTTGTGCCAGGGAGGCGGCACGGCACGAATGTTCAGGTGGTGGGCACAGCTGAGGTGACTCCGTGACTCCCTGTCTGCATCCAGCTCCTGGCCCAGAGCCGCGGCACATCCTTCCATCCCTCCCCATCCACACCCAGGCAGCTCAATTGGCCTGATTGCAGCAGCTCCGGGTATTCCCGGGCTGTCCTCAGCCGTGTGTCTGCTCTCTGCTCTCTCAGCACGTCCTGCCGTCCCCACGGCTCTCCCGGCTCCACACACACGGCTTCCGAACGAGGACAGGTGCTGCTGGTTCTCTGCTGGGCTGTTCTCCTCTCTCCTGGACTGTTCTCCTCTCTTGCTCCTCTCTTGCTCCTCTCCTCTCCTCTCTTGCTCCTCTCCTCTCCTCTCCTCTCTTGCTCCTCTCCTCTCTTGCTCCTCTCCTCTCCTCTCCTCTCCTCTCTTGCTCCTCTCCTCTCCTGCTCCTGCTCCNCTCTCCTCTCTTGCTCCTCTCCTCTCCTCTCCTCTCCTCTCTCAGCTGGGCTCTCTCCTCCCTCCTGGGCTTTTGCAAAGCCAGCCAGTCTCTCCCAGCCCTCCCAGATGAGCAGGATTAAATCCCTGGCTTATTCCTCCTCCACCTGAGCAAGGGCACGAGGGATGGAAGGGGGGTCCTTATCTCGTTCTTATCTCCGGTGCAGCTGCTGTCTCTGGCTGGGAGGGGAGGCGGCCCCAGCCCCTGCAGGTGTAACTCGTGTCCCTGCAGAGCCTGACAATGGCCCTGCCTGTAGGGACACGGCCCTCCTTCCCCACACCTGGCACTGAGGCCTCTGAGGGAAACCCTGAGACACCCGATTGTGACAGATACTGAGGGAAAAGCTCCCCAGCCTGGCTCCTGTGCTGTTCCAGAGCTGCAATCCAGCCGAAAGCCGCAGAACACGCAGCTCTGGCTCTGCTGTCCCTGCTCTCCCTGACAGACAAATAAATTCATAAAGTCTCAGGCTGGGCTGGGTGGGAAGGGACCTTAAAGCTCATGCTGAGTCTCCCTGCCATGGGCAGGGACACCTCCCACTGTCCCAGGCTGCTCCAAGCCCCAGTGTCCAGCCTGGCCTCAGACACTGCCAGGGATCCAGAGGCAGCCACAGCTGCTCTGGGCACCCTGTGCCAGGGCCTGCCCACCCTCAGAGTAAAGAATAACTGTGATTCCTGGTGATTCCAAGCTCCAGAGGGACTGGTTGGTCCAGAAGTTTCTCCAGGTTGCTGCCTTTGATCTCCATCTCTCAGCTGGACCCTCCCACAGCCCGGGCACTGCAGGAGTGCAGCACCACATCCTCAGCTACCCACGCCTGGAGTCAGAGCCCTCCGGGGCTGGGAAAGAATCTCTGGATGCAAACAATTCCCAGCGGCTTAGGGCACTGGTGTTGTGCATCTTCTCCTGAGCAAAGGAGCGTTCTGTTATCAGTGTGTGAGCAGAGCTGGCAGCACTGGTGCTGCTGTTTGTCCCCTCTCAGCTGGAAATGCTGCAGCACCTCCCCAGTGCTGCTGGAGAGCTCCAAGGGCTGCCCCTCCATCTCTAGGACACTTCCATCCAACTGATTTCCAGCTGAAATCAAAGCCAGGCTGATGGAAACCTTTCCCTTCCCTTTCCAGTCTCTCGGCCTCCACCTGGCCCTTGACCCTGTGTGAACTGGGCTCAGTCAGGGTTTTTTGGGCCCTGCAGGGCTCTTGGTGGAGCACAGAGCACCCCGAGTGTGGCCACTGCTGTGTCTGTGCCAAAGCCACCGAGCTCACTGTGCACAGCCCTGCACAGGGTTTTAGGATAAATGTTGTGACCTCCTGGTAAAGCCAGCTCAGATTTCCTGATGGAAGTGCCATGCAAGGACTGGAACAGAATCATGAAATCATTAATGTTGGAAAAGACCTCTAAGGTTGAATCCAAGCATCAGCACAACACTGATGTGTTCACCACTGAACCAGGTCCTCCGTTCCACATCCACCTTGTGAACATTTCCAGGGACGCCGAATCCCTGCCCTGGGCAGTCTGTGCCACCCATGAGATGGAGAAGTGTCCCCAGCAGGGGAGTGGCGCTCTGATCCCCTGGAGAGCCCAGCCACCCACCCATGGGCGGATCCCAGCACTGGGAAGGGAGGAGGTGCCCTGGCCCAGGGTGGTTTGGGGACAGCAGCCTGGGAGAGCTCTGTCACCCCTCCTCGAGGGTGACACATCCACAGCTGCGCTTTGCAAGCAGATCTGGAGCTCCCAGGCTGGATCCAAGTGCTGGGGCTTGGCATGGGCCCCCTCTGGGAGGGGTGAGCCTCCACCCAGCCCTGTGGCACAGGGCCACGGGCAGAGCTCAGCAGGAGCTGCCCCATCATGTTCCACCATCCAGCAGGAGATGGAGGAGGTTAATCCCAGCTGCTGAGATGGAAAATGCTCTCTGGGACCTGGATGGACAGCGAGGTCCACAAAGACCACCAGATCCCCATCCCTGGCATTGTTGGACAGGGCTTGGAGCCATCTGGGATAGCAGAAGGTGTCCCTGCCCGTGGCAGGGGGTTGAAATCAGATGATTTTTAAGGTCCTTTCCAACCCAAACCATTCTGGGATTCTGCTCTCGTTCCCTCCCACCCCTGGAGCCTCGCATTAGCAGGAGTGAGGGAACACCAAAGGATCTGGGATGTCTCATCACTTCTTTGCTTTTTGTCTTTCCTTGGCTCAGAGCAGGTTCCAGGGGTGCTGGAACCACACAAGGGCAGGCGGGGGAGGGCAGAGCCAGGGTGGGAACCCCAAGGCAGAGATGAGACCCCCAGAGATGCTCCAGAGCAGGGACCTTTGGGGGCAGCTTTGGACTCGATGCCATAACACCCCTGGGATCTCGTCTGTGCCCTGGAGGGGAAACTCTGACTGGGAGGCACAGGGAGGGAAGGGCTGAGGGAACACCAGGCTGGAGTTGTGACTCCACCGACACCGCATCTGTCACACCCCCTGCCCCAGGGCCAGGGGGGCTTTTGTTTTGCTTTCAGACGGATTTTTAAAATCCAGTTTTGGCCCTTTGATAAACGTTTGTGCATTTGCACATCAGCATCCTCCCACTTCTAGACATTTTCAGATACTTTGCCATCCCTGGAAATGTTCAGATGGAAACTGGGGGGTCCTGAGCACCCTGGGATTGTGGAAGTTGTTTCTTCTCATGGCAGGGGGTTGGAACCAGATGAGCTTTGAGGTCCCTTCCAACCCAAACCATTCTGGAATTCTGTGATCCCACAACCCCCTGATTTACTGTGCACCCACAGGTTTTGTGCTGACGCCCCTGTGCTCCCCCACATTATAATCTGATGCTGAGGACCTGGGAGGAGAGAGGGGAGACTTTAGAACCTTGAGCCCCAGCAGCCCAATTCCTCCTGCCCTCACACCTGAGCTCCATCTCTCCCCTCTGCCTCCCCAGCACACACATTAAGGGATTACACTGTCATCTTTTCAATCTCTCTGTCAATAGATTTTTTTTTTTATTTTTTTCTTTTTGCCAGCCGATTCTTTTTCCCCGGCTCGAGCTCTTTCACTTCATTAATACACCCAGAAGGGAAGAGCAGCTGCCTGCATTGTCTGGCTATGAAAATTTCTTGCGCTGCTGGATTTGTAAAACAACTGATTAAAGACAATGCAATTAATTATTCCTTGATGAAATAGTGGAAATTATCCTGAAAAATGAAGAAATTTAGCAGTGGAACATTAAATCCCCATAATTATGTCATTCCTACAAAGGGGGCAGGGAGGTGAAGTATAAAAATAAAATCCAGCCGCAGTCTTTGTGCCTTGCCGGGGAACGTGGTGCCCTCCACGGGCTCCTGCCTTGGATGTTTGCCTCAGGATACCCCCGGATCCCCGCAGAGACCCCCTGGCACAGGCAGGGGGCAGGGGCTGAGGGTCCCTGCAGAGCCCCCGCACTCCAGGCCAGGCTGTCTGCTGTGTGCTGGGCTGGGTGTGAGCATCCAGCTGTGCTTGCAGCATCCAGCTGTGCTTGCAGCATCCAGCTGTGCTGACAGCATCCTCTGTCATGGGGGAAGTGCCCACGCCCTGGCACTGCCACTGCTCCTGCTGGGACAGCCTGGAAAGTCTGAGATCCCTCTCTGGAGAGGAAGCTGTGGCCCAGCTGTCCCCACCCTCAGCCCTGCCCCTGCCAGGAGCTGCTGCCAGGCCCCCCACACCATGTCCTGCCCAAGAGCATCCATGGGGACACCACATGGGATCCCAAAAGTGCCCCACAGGGCTCGGCCCATGTGCCCTGTGCACCAGCTGTGCCCCACGCCCTGGGGTGTCACCCAGCCTGGCTCCTGGAGCTGTGCCCTCCAAGCCTCCCAGCACCATCCCCATGGAACTGTGGAGTCACTGT
Source organism: Cyanoderma ruficeps (assembly GCA_008694505.1). Classification (NCBI taxonomy): domain Eukaryota; kingdom Metazoa; phylum Chordata; class Aves; order Passeriformes; family Timaliidae; genus Cyanoderma; species Cyanoderma ruficeps. The sequence goes on along the minus strand of VZDJ01000274.1, from coordinate 1,938,742 downwards.
GGCTGGGAGAGACCAGAGATCACCAAATCCAACGTTCCACTAAAACCCCTCCCCATGCCCACTAATCCATGTCCTGAGGTGACACAGCTGCTCATGTCTTGAGCCTTTCCAGGTCCACCCACCCCCTGCAGCTCCTCTGCCCCATGTTCTCCTCTGGCTCTTCCCGCAGTCCTCCATGGGCCATCCCCTTTCTCACCGCTAATTCCTGCCTCGTCCTTCTCTCCTTAAACTCCGGCGTTTCCACCCACCGGCTCTCTCTGTCCTGGCTGCCCCCCCTGTGCTGTCCCCATCCCTGCCAGAGCCGAAACTCCGGGAGGAGAGCTGGCCCCAGCCCCTCTCCACCCCCGCTGACTCTGCAGCCCCATCCCGTGTGCCTGTGCCCGTCACGGCAGGAGAATCCCGGGCCCGGGAGGAGCGGGCAGTGCTGGATCCCAGCCCCGAGAATCCCCGGGAGGAGGGGGCAGTGTTGGATCCCAGCCCTGAGAATCCCCGGGAAGAGAGGGATCCATCCCAGCCCTGAGAATCCCCGGGAGGAGGGGGATCCATCCCAGCCCTGAGAATCCCCGGGAGGAGGGGGATCCATCCCAGCCCTGAGAATCCCCGGGAAGAGAGGGATCCATCCCGGCCCCGAGCATCCTCGGGAGGAGCGGGAAGTGCTCGATCCCAGCCCTGAGAATCTCCGGGAGGAGGGGGATCCATCCCGGCCCGAGCATCCCCGGGGGGATCGGGCAGTGCCGGATCCCCGGGAGAAGCGGGAATGCCGGATCCCGGCCCCGGCGCGGGGGAGGCAGGAGGAGCGCGTGGCACGGGGAGAGGATGTGCCTCCTCCGCACTCGCAGCTGGAGACTGTTGATTTTATTTATTTATTCTATTCTGAGATTTATCAAACGTGGGACTGGAGCCTTCCCGAGCCTGGTGTGCATGGAAGGAATCCAGGCCCCACACACCACCTGCCGAAATGTAATTACCAGATGCGTTAAATGAATAAATCTTCCGGGCACCATTTTCTGTCGGGGCTGGAAAACCCACGGGGAGCTCCTGAGTGCTCTGAGCCCCCCAAGAGCCCCGGGCACTGGGGCTGGACAGCTCTGCCCTGAGCTCCTCCAGGCTTTTACCACTCTCAGGTCACTTGGGACCAGCTTTTTGGCCCCTTCTCAGCACGACCTGCAATGGAGATCCTGCCCATGGTGGGGACGCTGCAGCTCCAGGGCTGGCACAGTGATGGATTCATGGAATTACGGAACCATGGAATGGTTTAGGTTGGGAGGGACCTTCAAATTCACCTTGTCCCACCCCTGCCATGGGACACGGCACCAGGTCGCACTAAGCCCCATCCAGCCTGGTCTTGGGTGTTTTCAGCCACAGCCTGTCCGGGCAACCCTCCCCTGTGGGATTTCGGGTAAATCACTGGCAAGGGGTGACCTGGGCGTGGGGCAGGTACAGCTGTGGGGAGTGAGGAGCAGAGACAGTCCTCACCTCAGCCTTGGAGACCAGACACAGCACAGGCATCAGGAACAGGCTCTGGGGGATGAGGGATCCCTGGAGATGAGCTCTGTCTCTGCAGGAAAAAGAAACCCGTAACCCCACGAGACTCCATCCTCTGCCCAGAGAGGCTGTGGATTCCCCATCCCTGGAAGTGTCCCAGCTCAGGCTGGAGGGGGCTTGGAGCAACCTGGGGCAGTGGAAGGTGTCCCATGGCAGGAGGTGGAAAGGGATGTTCTTTAAAACTCCCCCCCAAGCCAACCCAAACTGATTCTCTGATCCTGTGTCTTCCCTTTTCCCGAGCACCAACTGCTCTCCTTTCAGAGCTTTTAGCTGGAAACAAAGCATGAAAAGTTCAACTCATCACGTGTGCTGGTTGATATCTTTCTAATTCCAGTTTCAAAAAAAGAAGTCTGTGATCGAAATGGAGGCGTGAGGAGCCGGGGTGTTGAGGACAGCTCGTAAAAATTGTTTTGCACCCATTTTCTGACCATTTCTACTAATCACATACCATGAAATGAACAGTTTGCAAACACCCTATGGGCTGAAATTTGTTTGCATAAACTATTCAGTGAACACTTGCAGATAACAAATTCATTTGCAGAAATCAGGATCAGCTTCTCAGCAACTTGCAAATGGGAAATAAATAAATAAAAAAAAAAAGAAAAATAAAAACCTTCAATGATTTGTGCACAAGGAGCTTCTTCCTGCAGGACCAAAGCTCAGCCATGCAGATGATTTTGGTGGTGGTGGTGGTGCAGAAGGGCTGCAGAGAGGAAGGGCCAGGAGGGAAACAGGGGAATGGCCTCGGGTTGTGTGAGTTTAAAAAATAAAAAACTCATGGGTCACGTCAGAGAATTCCCAAGGAAATGAGTGGGATTTCAGATCCCAGTTACAGGAGAGCTCCTGGGAGGCCGAGTGCAGTATCGAGGGACTGGGCTGTAAATCAGACCTTAGAACACAATCCTCTTTGGGTTTCCAAACAGAGCAGAAATGTTGGAAATGTGACTTTTTGGGCTGTTGGCAGCTGCTCACCCACCCCAGCCACGGCTCCTGCTCTGCAGAACCCCCTGGTTTGCTGCCTCCCTGTGCCAGGACAAGCCAGAGGAGATCCCTGGCGTGGATGGGGCCTTTGAGGCCCCTCTGCCCCCAGGGAAAGCTGTGCTGGGGGGTGTTGGGGCCTGTTCCTGCATTTTCCTCGTGCTCCCCTCAGGTATCCCTGCTCCTGGAGCTGTTCTGTGCTTTCTGTTATTTACAGAAGACAAATGCAACTGGACTGGCAGGGAGCGCAGCTCTCCCAAAGCAGACAAATGCAGTACAAAGTCAAGTTTCCAATCATCATTTTTCCTTTAAAAAAAAAAAAAAAAGAAAAAAAAGGATGATTTTTCTCCCTGCAAACAACTGAATTTTATTTCAGACACTTTTTCACATTGTAAATGCTGCTTGACTCTTCTTGCTAATCCTCCTCTACCGAGCAGAACGTGCTGATGTCCCAAAGCTCTAAAGGGGTGCAGGAAATGACCCACCTCAGATATGGGGCCACAGAGGGACCCCTCTGAGGGTGGGGTGGCCCTGGCACAGGGTGCCCAGAGCAGCTGTGGCTGCCCCTGGATCCCTGGCAGTGCCCAAGGCCAGGCTGGGACAGCCTGGGACACTCTGGGGTGGCACTGGGTGGGATTTAAGGTCACTCCCAACCCAAACCATTCTGGGATCCTCTGAATCACAGACTGGCTCAGGTTGAGAGGCTCCACTGGAGACCTTCTAGTCCGACCTCTCTGCTCAATCAGGGTCCCCAGAGCACATCAGCCAGGGTCCTGTCCTGGCCCCCACCCTGCTGGGGCCGTGCCCGACTTCCCCCTGCCTGTCCTGGTGCCCTCAGGATGGATTCTGTCCTCTGCTCCTTGGATGTTCCTCTGCTGCCACTGGGGCAGAGCTGCTTCTCCTTGGCTCAGTGCATCCCTGGGCAGGTCCTGGGCCTTGGTGTGGCACCCCCAACCCTGGGGTCAGTTCTGGACCCCTCGGGACAAGAAGGACCTGGAGGGGCTGGAGCCAGTCCAAGGAAGGGAATGGAGCTGGGAAGGGGCTGGAGGATTCCTGAGGGAGCTGGGGAAGGGGCTGAGCCTGGAGAAAAGGAGGCTCAGGGGGGACCTTGTGGCTCTGCACAACTCCCTGACAGGAGGGGACAGCCGGGGGGGGGGTCGGGCTCTGCTCCCAGGGAACAGGGACAGGAGGAGAAGGAACGGCCTCAGCCTGGGCCAGGGGGGGCTCAGGGTGGATATTGGGACATTTCTTCACTCAGGGCAGGGTGGCCAAGCCCTGGCAGAGCTGCCCGGGGCAGGGGTGGGGTCACCATCCCTGCAAGAGTTCAAACAATGAGGAGCCACAGCACTTTGTGATGTTTTAGTGACTTGGTGGGATTTGGTGGGTTTGATGAACTTGGAGGTCTCGTCCAGGCTTAAATCCTTCGTTCTGTGGCTCTGTCCCTGTGGTGGGGCTGGGCTGGGGGCAGAGCTGGCTCCCAGCAGCTGCAGCAGAGCCCCCCCCGGCCCCGGGTGGGCACCAGGGCAACGAGGGACCCACAGATGGTGACGGGACAGAAAACAACCAACACCCCCCCAGCACCGGGACCTCCTCCCTCCTCTCTGCCTACCCCTGTGCCAGCCCACAGGACCCCGCCGCCCGCAGCCAGCCCACCCCCCTCTGCCTCAGACTTTCCAGGAAGGAACTGAGCTCCAGGAATTAAAAGCTTCGCAGTGAGATGTGACAAAAAGGAAGAAAATGCCTTCAAACGCGCCTCCTTCATCTCTCCCAGCACTTCACCTTTCCGTCGCCTTCAGTTATTTCACAGCCTCTGGAAAAGAAGAAGGGAAGANAAAAAACCCGGTTAGGAACTTGCTGAATAAATCATATCCATTCCCTCCCCCGCCACCACCACCACCTCCCTCCTTTTCTTTTGTGCAAATCAAAGGCTCGGGAGCTGCCAGGAGCTGACAACGGTGCCCCCAGCCCCCACCTCGCCGTTCCTCACGGCCCCCGCGCTGGGGAACTTTGGGGGAATACGCGGCGGTTTCAGAGGCAAATCAAGCTCTGACAGCGCAGCCGGAGGGACGCGGGGGGAAGCGGCGGCGCGGCGCGGCTGTCGCTCCTGCAGGCGCTCGCTGCCTGCTCCCCGTGGGTCTTGTAGTTTGGAAACAAGGTACCGAACATGTGGGGAAGGCTGATAATCTCCGAAGTGTCTGTGATTAAGTGAAACCAGCAAATTGAGATGCTTAGACAATTAGTAATCTTGGCGTGGAGGAAGGAAGGGAAAGAAAAAAAAAAAAGAAGGAGAAGGAGGGAGAATCAAAGGAGAGCACAGGGTTTGGGGTTTATTTTTATTTGGTTTTATTTATCTTATTTTAGCCCTCCCTCCCCCTCTCCCGTCCTTGTAATTTCCCGAGCTTGTTGCAGTTGGGTTTGAAGGCGGGGAAGGGGAAGCGGAGCCCCCCCTGCCCCGAGCTCGGGCACCGCCACCTCGCAGCTGCTGCTGCTGGCACGGAGGGGACACCGGGGCTCCGGCAGGGCGTGCCCGGGCTGCCATCGCCGCCTCCCCCTGGCCCCGTGCCCACCGCAGCCCCCCGAGCTGTGCCCGGCCCGGCCCGGGGGGATGAGGGATGGCACAGCCGGGGCTGCGCGTCCCGCGGCTGCCTCCCGGCACGGCTGCAGCTCTGGGGGCGTTCGGGAGGATGATCCCGACCGCGGGTCCGGCTCGGCAGCTGCCGGGAGCCCGTGCCAGGGGCTGTCCCCGCAGTGCTGTGTGCCCTCCATGTGCTCCGTGCCACCCCGCTGGAGCTGGCAGCTCCCCGGGGGCTCAGGAGCAGGGCAGGGGCTGGCTGGAGTCACACAGAACCATGGCATGGGTTGGGTTGGGTTGGGTTGGGTTGGGTTGGGTTGGGTTGGAGGGACCCTAAAGCTCATCCCATCCCACCCCCTGCCATGGCAGGGACACCTCCCTCTGTCCCAGGCTGTCCCAGCCCCAATGTCCAGCCTGGCCTTGGACACTGCCAGGGATCCAGGGGCAGCCACAGCTGCTCTGGGCACATGTCCAGGGCCTCAACACCCACCCAGGGAAGAACTCTTCCCTAATATCCCAGCGAATGCTGCCCTCCTTCAGCTTAAGGCCATTTCCCCTTTCCCTGTTTCTCCACATCCTTATGGAAAGGGCTCCAGCCTCCTTATGAGCCCCCTGAGATACTGGAACGGGGCTGCCAAAGTCATGGTAACTTTGGGCAGTTCTGGCGTCATCCCTGTGCCCCTGCATCCTTCAAAAGCCAAATCTGATGTCAGTGCCATCAGCTCTGCCCCACCCAGCTGCCTCTGGTGTGCCAGCTGTGAGTGCACAGCTGCACAGGCCATGTCTGTGGGCTGAGCTGCCCTCCCTGGGCCAGCCTGTACCTGTGAAGGGCTCAGGAGAAGCATCATTCCCTCATCATTCCAGATCTGGAGGATGCTGCCAGCTCCGTCTGCAGCCGAAGCACGTCAGGGCTGTGAGTCCTCAGGGAAGGCCCCGGTTCCCCAGGGAGCCCCGACTCCCCTCAGCAGGGACAAAGGCACTGCAAACCTTCAGGGCACTGATGTGGGCATGGGCTCAGCCCCAGGGCACGGCCCTGCAGTGCCGGGGCTCCCCTGCCTGCAGCTCCTTCCCTCCCGGCCCCTGCTCGGGGAGAGCTGTGTTAGGAACAGGGCTGTTGGCACAGACACCTGCAGCTCACTTCCAGCTTTCACACTGTGTTTGTTCCCTCACCCTGGGGGAAGCTGTGCCTTTGCAGGACCCTCCTAAAGCTGGGGCTGCCCTGGGCTCCCGGGGGACCTGCCAACCCTGCCCAGAGCTCAGGTGGGAGGGCAATATCCCATCACTCCAAGGAGGGGGAGATGCTCTGCTGGGAGCTGCCGAGCCAAGATGTCCAAAGGGGACCCCGGGTTCAACCCAACCTTCAACCAGAGGCACCCAGAGGTGTCAGGGGTGCAGAGAGGTGCCTGACCATACCCACAGCCACGTTCCAGCTTGCCCAGGGAAGCTGGGAGGTGTCCTGGACACCTCTCCATCCTCCCACTCCCCTCTTGGCTGACTTTGTTTTTGCCCCATTTGTGACGCTCGGCTGCCACTTTTCAAAGGCAGCTCAAGCAGCCCTCTGCACATCACTTTCTGACCAAGTTTCATTTCTTTTTTCTTCGTCTCCTGTCTCTTTATTTGTTTAGAGTTTTATCTCTGGGATTCCAATTCCTCCTCAGGAGGTTGTTGCATAAGTAGCCTCCATACTGATTGCAAGGATTTTAATTTGGTAGCTTTCATCTTAAGCTGTTTCTAAGGCACTTCCTCATTTGTTTAAAATCACCCTGCCTAAAGCCTGCAAACTGGTTTTTTTTTTGATACTTCCCAAAGGGCTCTGGGACTTAATCTGAGTCCCTGGTCCTTTGTGGTTCAGTGACAGTTGTCTGGATTAAGTCAAGAGTTGCCACTTCACTCGTGTGCCCCAGACCGGGGTTTGCAAAGCTCTGACATTGGACATCTCCAAGGCAGTTTGGATCCCTCAGCTCACAGGCAGCTACACTCAGGTGTGCTCTGCAGCCTCCCTGAGACCTCCTGTTCCCTGGGCCACCTGTCTGTGACAGCCAGGGGGACACTGGACCCCACGGAGGGCACAGAACCCCACAGAGGGCACAGAACCCCACAAAGGACACAGAATCCCACAGAGGACACAGAACCCCAGGGGACAGGACAAGACTCTTCCAGCCAAGGTGAGGATGACCTGTCCAGGATCCAACAGCCCTTTTTAGGGGATTTTTAGCACGTCCCTGTGCTCTAGGTTGAAGAGAGAGCAAATCAAGGAGTGTGAGCAGAGCAAGGAGGGCTGAAAAGGGGAATTCTCACTTTCCCATCCCCTGCTGCAGCCCCGGTGTCCCAGCACTGGCTGGGATGAGAGCAGAAGGGCAAAGTCAGAGGTGCAGCCAGGCTGAGCCCACCCAAAGCTGCTGGAGCCCCCCAGAGCAGCAGGATGTCCGAGGGGCTCAGCCCAGGGAAGGGGGGCCAGCTAATGGCACAAGGTGTGTCACCTCCAGGGTTCAAGGTGACCCTGTGCAAGGACTCCAGTGAGAGGGATGCCTGTCCCAGCTGGAACCTGGGCTCTGGTGTCCCCTCTGCCCCCTCCACGTCTGGTCCAGGTCCCCACCCCTCCCTTTCTCCTCTCTGGTGGTGCCTCCAGGGTCTGGCTCTCTCCAAACTGGAAGGGAGTCACCCTCAGGCCAGCTCTGACATCCTGCACAGCGGGGGTGTCTGCCTGGGCCCCACCTCTGGTTTACGGGATGTGATTGATGCTGATTTAATTGGTGTTGGTTTAATTGGCTCATCCAGCTCCCATATGTGTTGGGAGGGGGCCAGGGAGAGCATTAAAGGCTCATTACACATTACGAGCATCTTTCCCCATCTCCTCTCTGCTCCTTCTCCTCCCTCACATTTCAGAGCACCACCACACTCCAGCAGGAGGTGGGAAGCTCCTCTGGGAATGCTGGCTATGGGAATCCTGCTGAAAGAAGACAAAATGGACGTGGCTTGGAGCCACCTGGGCTCGTGGAAGGTGTCCCTGCCCATGGCAGGCCGTGGAACTGGGCGATTCTCAAGGTCTTTTCCAACCCAAACCCCAAAAGGGGGGTGATCTACACCAGGCAGGGGTGGTGACAGGGGCTGGGACTACATGTGGGGAGGGATGTCACACACCTGGGCAGCAGGGAGGGACAGCCCAGGAAGGGTGTCAGGATCCCATGTGCTCTCTGTGCTCCAGATATCCGAGTTCCAGGCTCAGCTGTCACCCCCAGCCCGTGTGGGCATCACCCTGGTGCCAGCTGCTCCTCCTGGATGAAACCTGTCCCCTCCCCGGGGCAGGGCTGGCACACATCCCCTTCCTCCTGGAGCCCTCTAGGGATGGGGGTTAAATAAACCACCCCTTCCTTTCCCCTGCTGGAGTGGAAGCCTGGAGTTGAGGAAGAGCCCAGGTTTTGTGGCCCGTGCCTGCAGCACCCTCAGGGAGCCCGGCAGAGGTGGGAGCGCCCTGGGGCTGCGGGGGGAGCCGCTCCATGCAGGGCTGCTGCTGCAATGCACACCATGGGCCCCACCTCCCCTGCAGGGACAGGGAATGCACAGCCCGATCCCTCCCGAGCTCTGCACACCCCTGAGCTGCTGCAGGGTGCCAGGGCAGCACCGGGCACTGCTGCTGCTGCAGCCAGCTGGGAGCTGCCTCTGCCCTGGCAGCTCAGGCCACACCTGGCAGGAATGGGGTTTTGGGGACACCCTGGTGTTGGCTGTGGGCGTCAGGAGCAGCTGGGAGTGTGGAGAATGTGGCTGAAGGGGAGGAGGTGCTCAGGATGCAGGGATGGGGCACAGTGCAAAGGGCTGGGGGTGTCTGTGCACAGGCCTGGACATCAGAGAAGCTTCAGGAGGAGAAAAAAGAAGTGATTTAGTTTAGCCCCCGTTCTTAAAGGGTTCCAGGAGGAAGGGGATGTGTGCCAGCACTGCCCCGGGGAAGGGACAGGAGGAGCAGCTGGCAGCAGAGTGATGCTCACACGGGCTGGGGGTGACAGCTGAGCCTGGAACTCGGATATCTGGAGCACAGAGAGCACATGAGATCCTGCCATCCCTCCTGGGCTGTCCCTCCCTGCTGCCCAGGTGTGTGACACCCCTCCCCACGTGCAGTCCCTGTCACAGTCCATGTCACAGTCCCCACCCCTGCTGAAGGCACCTGAGGGACAGGACAGAGGGGGGGTGATGTTCCCAAGGCTGGGCAGAAAGGTCCCTGCTCTGCCTGCCCTGGGGGGAGGATGATTTGGGGGATTTTCCCCCTCTAAGCAGACCCCGATTTCCTCCCCTGTCGCTGTAGGACACGAAACGAACGACATGCATGCAGTCAGGTCGTCAGGGCAAAAAGAGGGAAGTTTATTTTTTTACTTGGGTTCGTATAGATTTTGGACAACGACCATGGATTGGAGGATGAGGTTTCCACCTCTCCAATCCCACTGTTCAAACTAGAAGTCCATCAATTGTCCCTCCTCAAGAGAGGAACGAAAACATCACTTTGTTTACCTGAAAATCTGTGAGAAACTCCACTACAAAAACGCAAACGTCAGAAGGCTGAAAAAGATCAGGGTGACACTGCCCTGCCCGCGGAGATCCCCTCAGGAGGGGACGCCCAGCGAGGTGAGCTGCAGTCCCAGAGGCAGCGGGTGCTGCTCGGTGTGGGCCGGGAGAGGAGCTGGCTGGGGAGCGCGGCCACGCTGCCAACTTGGCACAGCTCAGGCAGCAGCCCAGTCCCGAGCCACCCAAGCTGTTGGGAGTGGGGATAAAACAGACCCTGCTGGCCAGTCCCCAAGGGGAAGAGCTGGCTTGGGCAGGAAACATCATCGCTGACATTTAAGAGTGGGGGAAGAGCGCCCAGTTGGCAGGTGGGGAGAGCAGAGCCGGGCGCCCAGCACCCTCCTCCTCCTCAGGGCTCCTTCCTCAGGCCTCTCCACTGGCTCCATCTTGCTGGGCTGTGTCCCTTCTGTGTCCACTGATCAGCCCAGGCTGCCTGGCTCCTGCCATGGCCACTTACTGTGGTGGCAGAGAACCACTGGGTGCCACCCCTGCCCAGCCCCGTGGGTCAGAGCCACACCCACGGTGCTACTGCCCCACACCAGCCTGGGACACGCAGGACAAAGCTGGCCTGCCATGGGAGCTGCATTCCTGGGAAGGTTCTGGCTTTTTTTTTTTCCCTGTCAAGGTCGGGATTAATCCATGGGAAATGCAGGTTTGGTGTCCAGACTTGGATGTTTATTATTTCTCATCTATTTACGGACTCACGAGCCATGAGCAAGTTAGAGAAATGGGGTAAAATGGAGATGGTTCTAACTCTTTCCAGGGTTACCTATACAATAACAAGATGACACCTCTATTATTTATATTTCTGACCCAATAATGACCACCCACGGCCCGCAATGCGGACCTTTTCCACCCAATTACAGAAAACCACCCGAAACCATGAGGAAGGTGAATTAAAAGGACAAAGACAACACCCACAATCCTCCATCTTGACTCACATGTATTACTACATACTAAAATCCCCAAATCCAAGTTTCCAGAATTCCAACACACTCCCAGTTCACGCTGATCCTGGGGGAACTCGGGGGACAAGGGTACTGTGCACCAGGCTGCCCTGTGCCTGCAGGGGCCCCCAAACCGAGGCGATCCAGCCCCAGATGCCCCATGTGTGGCAGCCAGCCCGTGGCACAGCCCATCCCGGCGGGCTGGCAGCCAGGGCAGGCTCCCAACGCGGAGCCGTGGGCGGCTGAACCTGAGTCAGTGGGAGCTGCAGCCCCGCGCCGCAGATGGCCCCGGCTGCCGGCGGGCTGAGTCACCCTCCCACCGCCGGAGGCAGAGCTGGCTGAGCAATCCGGGCCCCCCCGGGCAGGGCAGGGGTGTCTGCAGGGCCGGCTGGAGGGGCTGACACAGCAGCTCTGCCCGGTGAAGCCCCCCAGGCACTGTCCCCTAACCCAGGATGTGCCGCCCGCCCCTGGGGACCAGGCTGATGTGGGAGTGTGGGAGCCCTGCAGGCGGAAAATTTCGGGCTTTCTGTGTTAAAAGGTACTGACCCTCAGGCAGGCACCACGTGTGACTCGAGGCCGTGGAACAGGCTCCCAAAATTGTGTGATGGCACTGGGGTTGTGGGTGTGTAGTTTGAATGGAATTGTGTGATCTCACAAGGTGAAAAACTTGGATTTGGGGTTTTGGTATATAGTAATGTGTGTGGGCCAGGATGGAGGATTTTAAGTGTTGTCTAGGTTCATGTTCTTCTCCTTCTCCCTTCTTCATGGATTTGGGTGGTTTTCTGTAACTGGGTGAAAAGGGTCTTCATTGCAGACCTCGGGTGGTCATTATTGGGTCAAAAGTATAAATAATATAGGTGTCACCTCAGTATTGGGTAATTATCTCTTAAATAGCCTTAGTAAGAGTTAGAAGCTCTCCATTTTGTCTCGTTTCTCTCACTTGCTGGTGAGACTGTAAATAAATAAGAAAAAATAAACAACCAGGACTGAACTCGACTCTACGTTTCCTGTGTCTTTCATCCTGACCTCGGCTGGGATAAAGCAAACAGAACCCGGAGCTTCCCTCGTGGAGGATGGGCAGAGGGCCTGGAGCAGGGATGCTGGGCTGGGGCACCCCCTGGGGCGGAGGCTTCTGTGGGGACCTGGAGCTGTCAGAGCCAACCCCACCAAACACAGAGCCCAGTTCAGCCGGGGCAGCCCAAACCTCCTCCTGGGAACACTCACCTGCTCTGGAGGTCAGCAAAGAGCAGGAGGGACATCAGGGCTCTGCTCACCCCAAAGGACCAGGCATCAAGTTTCACCCGATCCCTCCTCACCACCCCTGTGTTTGAAGCTCCCTTCCAGCCTGGAGCCAAGGGCTATAAATCACAGCAATTTTCTGAAGCAGCCTGGCACCAGCAGCGTGGTCTCCCATGAGGAAAGAACCCCAGCCAGGTTTTCCTCAGGAAAATTCTTCACCAAAGCAGAGGTGAGGGCACAAAACTCCCCCATCTCCCCAGCTGAATCTTTCTCAGAAGGACAAGGAGGCTGCACCCACCCCAGTTCCTGCTCTTACCTCCAGTGCTGCAACAGCAGCCAGGGTCTGTCCCCTCAGCCCAGTACAGCCCAGGAGGGAATTTCCAGCCTCTCCAGACACGGGGTGAGAGGAGAGAGTCCCTGCCCTTCCCCTGGCTGGGCTGTGTGTGTGCAGCCACCCTCCTCTGCTCTGCTGAGCACAGACTCAGCCCTGAATCCCAGCCCTGAATCCCAGCCCTGAATCCCAGCCCCGGATCCCAGCCCCGGATCCCAGCCCCTCTCCAAGCACTGAGCCACTGCCGTCATCCAAAGCCAGGAATTTCTCTTTCTGGGCAGGAAGGAGCATCTCCCCAGCACTGCCTCCCTCGCACATTATGAAGAGATACAGCTCGGTAAATCTCATCTTAGCCAAGGGCATCACCCCTCGCCACTTAGCACTAGATCAAACCCAGGTTTATTCAGCCTCCCACTAATCCCTCTGCAACAAGAGCCACCTGCAGCCCGGAGCCCGGGATTTCGCAGGGAGCAGCGTGCAGGTGTCTCTGATTTGATCATCCCTTTGGAAAGGGCTGTGCCGAGCGTGGAGCAGCCCGGGGAGGGGGGAGAGAGAGAGGCTGTGCCTGCAGGGCTGAGAGAGCAGCAAAGTGGGGGCTGATGGTTCCCCCCCACGGACACTTCTGAGAGGCCAAAAACATTGGAAAGAGATGGGGGAAAGACAGAAAAAAAATTTAAAAAAGAATCTTATTTTCAAGAATTCTCTGGTACTTAAAAGCTTGAGACCCGCAGGGGAAGCTAATAAATTTTAAATAGTTTGGAGAGTTGAGACCAGCAGTTTAACTTTGTGCTGCTGCTGAGTTGTTTTCCAAGTGTATTTAATGAAACCCTTCATTATGTTCAGATAATTATGATCTCGGCGTTCCTGGTGCTGCTGGAGTTCACCATCTGTGCTCACAGGTACCTGCTCCATCCTGGCACAGTGGGAACCACCAGGCACTCGTGGGGCGGGGACGCATTTCCCAGGTTTGTGGGCTCAGGGAGCACCCCTGGTTGTAGCCCACCCTGGCAGCCACCAGCCCGTGGCAGGAGCAGAGCTGGCCCTGAGATCCTCAGCTGTCACCCCACAGGGTCCTCGTGGGGTTTGACGCTCCCTGGATTTCCCAGTCCGCTGTCATTTTACAAAATGTGGGAGAACAGAGTGTTGTGGTTGTCAGTGACAACTCCTGGGGCTGCCAGCACTGAAGGAGGGGAAATAGCCAGGTTCACCTGTTCCCTCTGCACCACCCCTGGGATGTTGGGGGGATGAGGGCCTAAAGGGGCTCCAGGAGAGCTGCAGAGGGACTGGGGACAAGACCTGCAGGGCCAGGACACAGGGAATGGCTTCCCACTGCCAGAGGGCAGGGCTGGATGGGAGATTGGGCAGGAATTGTTCCCTGGCAGGGTGGGCAGGGGCTGGGCTGGAATTGCCAGAGCAGCTGTGGCTGCCCCTGGATCCCTGGCAGTGCCCAAGGCCAGGCTGGACATTGGGGCTGGGACAGCCTGGGACACTGGGAGGTGTCCCTGCCATGGCTGGGGTGACACTGGGTGGGATTTAAAGGTCCTTTCCAACCCAACCCAGGCTGGGAGTAGAAAATCCATCTCCCCATATGACACCCGGCCTCGCTGTGCAGCTGGACCCTCCTGCCCCTTTGCCTGAGGCTCAGGGCGGTGTTTGTTGGGCTTCTCCTGTGCTGGGTCAGCTCAGAGAATCTGTCCCAGGGCAGGAACTGTGCCGGGAGCTGGGACACTGAGCAGCATTTGCACAGGGCTGAGAGAGCAGGGACAGCCCTTGGGGCACTGCCTGGCTCTGCAGGACTTTGGGGCAGGGTGGTGGCTCTGCAGATTTGGGAGAGAATTCAGTTACAGGTGAATGGAAATAACCCCAACTCCCCAGGGATGACCAGCAGGGTTAAACCTCCAAAACCTCGGGGCAGGATGAGGAGGAGTTGCTCTCCTGTCTCTTGGAAAAGGACAGGCTGCAGAACTTCCCAGTCCTGGAAAGTCCCAGACATCCTACAGGAGGGAGATGGATGGGACAGGAGGGGATGAGGAGTCCCAGAATCAGGATTTTTGTCATTCAAATCATTCTGAACCCTGGAAAGGGATATCTGGCATTGATGTGACCACAGGGAGGACAGGACAGTGAGTTTGCTTCCACCTCTGGGGCTGCCAGGCTGGTTTGGGGTAGAGATATTGAGCGTGAGGAGAGGAGGAGCCCCCACTGCTGCCTCGGCAGGGCTCTGGCTTTTATTTTGCAGTGCCCCACATCGTGCCTTGCCCGGGGAGGTGGAGCACGAGTGGGGAGCAGCACACATGGAGCAGGCAGCTGCTCCCCAGCCGGGCTGCCCCGGGCACTGTGGCAAGGCGTGGGCATCAGGTGCAGCTCTCTGGCAACACAGAGGGCTTTTCCTGCAGGAATTCACTCGGCAGCAAGGCCAGAGCTGCCGGGGGCTCAAGGGGGATGTGACCTGCAATCCCCTGCTGCCAGGTCACTGCTGCAATGAGCTGCAGGGTCTCAGCCTGCTCCAGCCCAGGAAAGTGGGTCACACACACATCCCCCTCACAGAAACCCATCCATCCATTGTAGGGGTGCCCAGGGGGAAGGAATCCTTAGAATTTCGGGGTTTGGTCACACTCACAAGGATACGGGGCCCCAGTGGGAAGGTCTGCTGAGCACAGGAGATGCAGTGCAGGTTTCTCCAGGTTTTTTTTTGGTCCATTAAATGAGAGTGGGCGGGTCTGCTCCCGTTTTTGTGGGAGCCCTGCAGACAGCAATTTCTCTTCCCTCTTTTAGAACAGCCAGATGAGAGGAGCTCTTTCTTCCATTAATTCAGCAGCTCCGTGCAGTGGCCTTGACTGTCCCCCCTGCTGGAATGGACGGACTGGAGGGAGGGAAAAGTGCCAGGGGAAGGGAAAGTGCCAGGGAAAGTGCCAGGAAAGTGCCCGTGTCCCTCTCAGCAGTGGCAGCAGGAGCCCTGCCCGCAGCTCAGCTCATCAAAGCTGCTCTGCTAAGCAGAAGGGGCAGCTCAGTGTGTGAGACACTGAGTGCCCCGAGCAGGGCACACAGCTGCAGCCTGGCACTGCTCCACGGCCCTGTCCCCACACCAGCCTGGGCCACGTGTCCCTGCCCGCCTGGGCACAGCCTGGGCACAGCCTGGGCACAGCTGAGAGATCTGGGGACGGGGGGGGCTTATCCCAAGGCCTCCAAAACTTCTCAAGGTCTGGACAAGCAGATCAGTGTGGGTGATGAACGTGGGGGAGATGGAGCAGAGAGAGGGGTCACAGGGTGGCGGCTGGACCTGAGCAGGGCACGGATGTCCCAGCAGACAGGGATGGTCCTCCCTGCCCAAAAGCCTCATCCCATCTGTCCCCATCCCAGCAGCTTCCCTGGAGGCTGTGGGATGTGCTGGGGGCTCTGAGGGCTGCCAAGGGCAGGATTTGCAGTCCAGACCTTGCCAGGCTTCACTTTGGTGCACGCAGAGCCCGATCTGTGGCCGGTCAGGGATGAGCCCTTTGCTTCCAGGGCTGGAGTTTCCAGCCCCACGCTGAGGAAGGTGCAGCTGCTTTGTGCCTCCTTTGAAGGTGGCCCACAGCACAAAATTCCTTCCCCATGCCCACCAAAGGCAGGCCAGGGAAGGAGCTCATGCGTTGGCTAAGGCTGGTGCTTTCCAAGCAGAGAGGGGCTCTGCCCTGCCCCAGCTGTGCTGTGTCTGCTCAGGGAATGGCCTGGAAAGGTGGAGCAGGGAATCAGAGAATGTTCAGAGCTGGAAGAGGCCCGCAGGATCCTGGATTCCAGCCCCTGCCCCTGCCCAGAGCCCCCAACACTCCCAGCCTGGGCATCCCTGGAGCGCTGTCCAAAGGCTCCTGGAGCTCTGGCAGCCTCGGGGCCGTGCCCATTCCCTGGGGAGCCTGTTCCAGGGATCTGGAGGAAGACCCAGGTGTGTTCCACAGGGAGGAAGCTCTGAGGCCACTCTGCCTTCAGCTCCCAGCTGGATTTGAGGTGTCAGGGCCATAAATCATGTCAGTGCACACGCGGGGCTCGACTCTGTGCTGTCCATGAGCCTGTGCACGGAGGACGAGGAGAGGATTTTTCCATCTCAATCAGCCCGGGCTCTTTAGCGAGCTCTGACAAAGGCACTGTGGCTTTTCATGCTGCTCTTGATCTCGGGGCCAAGTAGGAAAATCCCGGTGGCGGCTCCCTGGGCAGCGCTCCCTCCTCTCTCCGTCCTCCTGCGGCGGTGCCGGCACCGCTGCGGGCGGTACAAATAGAGGACGGCATTAGCGGTGCGGAGCGGTGCAGAGCCGGCAGGGGAATGTGTTCCCGGAGCTCAGCCCTCCCTCCTTCCCCCTGTCCCTGTCCCGGTCCCGCAGCGGCACGGGCTGGGCGCTGGGTGCAGGATGGGCGCTCAGCAGGCACCTGCAGCCGTGTTTTCCTCTCAATTTCCTGGACAATCCCCGTGGTTGGAGGGGATGCCCAGTGTCAGCAGCACCGCCGCAGAGGGGAAAAGCGAATTGGTGATCAGGAGACAGCGGCTCTGTCCCCAGAGCCCTCGGTGACCTTGGCTGAGGCTCCTCCCGAGCGCGGCTCTGCTGTCCCTCCTCCCCCTGGGTCCTGCCCAGGTGAGGCGAGGCCGGGGCTGTGCCCAGCTCCCACCTCCTCAATCCCCTGGGAGGCTCCAGGATTTCGGAGAGGAGCCATTTCCCCTTCATGCCGCAGAGTAAAAAGGGATTTCACTCATTTTTTATGTTGTTTTTCCTTTCTCCCCCTCCCGCCATTAAGTCTGTGACTAGAACATTGTGGCTTTTAAGTTTATTCCAACTGTTTGATATTTTACATAATCGTATTATTTATGTGACAAGATTAGAAGTACTCTGCATGCTGACAGGCAACCAGCACACACACACAATTTCTTGCCAATCCTTCACGAATTTGCATTGTATTCCTGACTTCTCCGAGGCTGTGCAGATTGTGGCGCTGGGCGGGGAGAGAGGTGCGGATTCCGGCGGAGGGGGAAGGTGGGGAAGAGGGGAGGAAAGCTGCTCATCCCGGAGCTGCTCATCCCTCTCCATCCTCTGGGATCTTCCAGAGCTTGGCCGTGCCACGCTGGGGCTGGTGGCAATACCTGGCCAGGCTTCAAACCCTTGGCCTCTCCCAGCGAGGGCTGAGCACACAAAGGTGTTTGGTTTAATATCCCGCTGCTCGCCCGTGGGATACTTGATTTATTCTATGCCTGTAAACATTCATTTCACACCTAAACAGGGGCAGGTTCATCACTTCTGCAATCATCATTTATTCATGTCGTGAGGGTTGCAGGAAGGAGAGATAAATGGATTTCCGTGAAATTGGTGCTCCAGGCTGCTCAGGAGCCTCCATCCTTCTCACCAGGCTCTGAGCAGGGTGGAAAAGCTTCCCCACTTCAGCTCCTGGTGCTGGCACAGCCTCCTCTGCAGGGCTGTGCTGCGCCTGGAGCCAGGACAGAGGGCTCTGACCCCAAAACCAGCCCGGGGACACTGGGGGCCCTCATTCCCTTGGTCTCCAGGCCCCAGCTGTGCTCCAGGGATGACTCATGCTGAGATTACCTTGCTGTGGGCCCTTGCTTTGCTGCCTTCCCCTGCTTGGAGGGAGCTTTCTGATCTCTGCATCGAGGAAAGTGTTTGCTAAATATCCTGTTTTGGGAGCGTGTGTGTGCGGGGATAAAACCCCACCCTTTCCAGGAGGAAAATCCCTGCCGTGAGAAGATGAGGGGGGTTGTGCACAAGCCCTCAGAGCCATCCTGGAGGCCACAGAGCCTGGGACCTCCCTGGAATAAACCTCCCCAGGGCCTGCAGGGCATCACACCCTGCTGGGGACACCCAGCACCCAGCCGGCCCCGGGCCAGGGGCTGCTCACCCCGCAAACCCCGGGCTGGCAGAGCAAACCCCAAACCACCAGAGATGGATGTGCCCTCCCTAAATAATTCATGACTCCAGCTCGCGCTTGGCTTCCTTTGTTATCTCGTTACGAATGAAAAAATGAACCAAGATTAAAGAGCTCTGGCTCTGTTTCCAAATTTATGGGCATTTAAATGTGATGTCTGAGTCTGTTACTGCTCTGCTGTCAGGCTGACTCAGTCAGAGCCGTGTGTGGGCACCGGGGCAGCGCCGTGCTCGGCTGTGTCACACCCTGGCAGCCTCCTGCACCCCCTGGGGACATCCACGGGCTCACAGCTTCACCACTGCTTCCTCCTCCTCCTCCTCATCACTGCTCTGCCCACTTCCCTGTGCCCTTTGCCCTCCTGGATGGCATTCCTCACCTGGGAGCGTCCCAGATCTGAGCTCAAAAGCCTTGCAGTGGAAATTGTCTCGGGTTTTACCCCCTGGGAGTGACCATTCCTCCCTGCCCAGCCTGGAACTGGGAAGGGTTAACTAAGATTTAACTTCAATAACTCAGATAAATTTATAAATACCTGAAATGAGGTGAGATGAGTGCAGGGTGACCCCGTGCCCCTGATCAATCACTGAGAGCAGAGCTGGGCTCTCTCTGCCTCATGTTCAGCCCCAGTTTTGTGGCAGTGGAGGTGCTGCTGTGTCCTCGCTGGCTCTGCGGGGTCACAGCTGTGCTGGGAACACCTGCAGAGCTCCAGGCAGGACAGGCAGGGACGGCCAGGAACTGCCCCCTGCTCCCCACAGGTGCCACCAGCTGGGCTGGGGCTGGGGCAGGAATGTCACCTCCATCAGGTTTGTGCCAAGGGATGCTCTGCTCGCACAGAGCAGCCTCGGGGAGGGCTGGAATTCCCAGTCCCGCTGATCCCAGCAGTGGGAATGAGCAGGGAGAGCTTCAGAGGGGAATGTGAAGGAATTCCTACAGGACACTGGAAACGCAGGACAAAGAAATGACTCAGGGATTTTTCTGCCGAGGCAGATTTGCTTCTGGAATCCTCAATGTCTGAATGCCCTGCAGAGCCCACACATCTCTCACCTTTCCAGTGAATCCAGCCCGTCCCATTCCCACACAAGGACACTGCAGCTTTTAAAACACAGAACCAGTCCAGGGTGAGGAGGCTGCAGCCACCCTGTTCCCACCACACCTGGGGCCACGTGTCCTCAAGCCCAGCCTGTGCTGTCCCACCTGCCCATCTGCACCCCGTGGTCTGATAACCTTCTCCCAGGCCCAGGGGGTCCCTCCCTCCCCAGGAGGGAGAGTGAATTTTCATGCAGACAGATATTTAATGGACAAAGGGGGGATGGTTTTAAACAGGCAGAGACAGGTTTAAATTCAGTGTTAGGAGGAAATTCTTCCCTGGGAGGGCAGTGAGGCCCTGGCACAGCTGAGGCTGCCCCTGGATCCCTGGCAGTGCCCAAGGCCAGGCTGGACATTGGGGTTGGAGCAGCCTGGGACAGTGGGAGGTGTCCCTGCCGTGGCAGGGGATGGAATGTAATGAGCTCTAAGGTCCTTTTCTAACCCAAACCTGGTGATTCTGTGATTTCTAAACCCACAGGCAATTCCTGGCGTTTGATTTGGAGGTTCTGCCCTGTGCTCCACACTCCCCTCTTTGCTGACTGCAGCGTGGGCAAGGCCCAGGGAAGGGCAGGGAGTGCCCCCCACCAAGGACAGCTCTGCCCAGGGGATGCTGAGCCAAGACCCTCCCTCCCCCAGCGGTTATTATCCCCAAAATTAGCTTTTACTGGGAAGGTTTGTTCATCCTGCATCGATGTCCATCTGACAGGGGCTGAACTGACTCAGAAATAAAGAGCACAAAGCAGACAGGGTGAGAGGAAAAGAGCTGTAATGTAAAAATAAACGGTGTCCAGCCACCCACTGCGCCCAGCTGAGCTCCCAGTGGGGTCTCACACGCCTGACACGGAGCAGCAGCTGCCCTTTCATTAGCAGCTCGCTCGTTTTCTCTCCCTACAGCTGAATTCCTGCTAAAAAAAAGAGACACAAAGTGACAGGAAGGAGACAGAGCCCCTGAGTGGCAGCCCTGAGCCTGGCGTGCTCTGGGCTGAGGGGACGAGGTGCTTGGGTCTGGCTGAGAGTTTGGGGAGGTGACAGGAGCCCTGCCCTGCCCCACAGCCCCCAGGGGTCACTGCCCTCCTCTGTGCCCCATCCTGGCTTCCCCAGGACCCCCCAGTGCTCCCAGGGCTCTGCTCTGTTTGTCTTTCCACACTCAGGGCCACCCTGTGCTTCTGCTGGGCTTGAAAGGCTGGCTGCATTCAGCTGTGGGTTCATCCAGCTGTGGGTGCATCCAGCTGTGGGTCCATCCATCTGCTGGGTTCATCCTTCTGCTGGGTCCATCCAGCTGTGGGTCCATCCATCTGCTGGGTTCATCCAGCTATGGGTCCATCCAGCTGTGGGTGCATCCATCTGCTGGGTTCATCCATCTGCTGGGTCCATCCAGCTGTGGGTCCATCCATCGTCTGGGTTCATTCCCTGCTCAGTGGGACCCTCCTGAGTCCAGGGGACTCCACAGATTCCACCCCTTCAGATCCAGGTTTGGTGGGAACACCCAAATCCTCCTCCAGAGGTGCTGGGAATGATCCCCTCCCTGCTGTGAGCTGGGAGCTGGCAGGAAAAGCAGTGGGACCAGCAAGGGGGTGCTGGGGGAGGAAGGCTCCAGGCCTCAGGAGTCTCTGGGTCTGTGCAGGGTTCAGCAGTGGGGTGAGGGCTCACAGTGAGGGCTGCTCCGACAGCAGTGCCCTGGCACTGTGCCCTGGGAAATCTGCTCCACCTGTGGGCACAGACTCCCCTCTCTGTGCTGGAGCCCCTGCTCGGTGTCCCTCAGCAGAGAGGAGGCCGGGGGGACATTGCTGGGGAACCTCTGGGTGTTGGAACCTGTTGGCCCCGAACCTGGACCGAGGGAACACCTGCAGGGACTGCCCAGCCCTGCTCCAGACCCTCTGCCCTGCCCACGGCCAGCCCTGGGAGAGCTCCCCTGGAGCAGAGCTGTGTGTTTAAGGTGTCCCCCCATCCCTGGAGACCCCTGGTGTTTTAAAGTGTCCCCTCATGCCTGGAGACCCCAGGTCTTTTAAGGTGTCCCCTCATCCCTGCAGACCCCAGGTGTTTTAAAGTGTCCCCCCATCCCTGGGGACCCCAGGTGTTTTAAAGTGTGTCACTATAGGATACGAAATGAAGGACAAGCACGCAGTCAGTGGTCAGGGGAGAAAGAGAGAAGTTTATTTTTTTACTTCGGTTTATATAGATTTTGGACAATGGCCACAGATTGGACAATATGGTTGGTGCTTCTCCAACCACACTGGTCACACTAGAAGTCCATCAATTGTGCCTCCTCCAGAGAGGAATGTAAACATCACTTTGTTTTCATGAAAATCTGTGAGAAACTCCACTACAAAAATGCAAACATCAGAAGGCTGAAAAAGATCAGGGCGACAAAAGTGTCCCCTCATCCCTGGAGAGCCCAGGTGTTTTAAAGTGTCCCCTCATCCCTGGAGACACCAGGCTGGGGTCCTGTCCCTGTTCCCTCTTTCCCCAGGGGAAAGGGCTCTCCTGACCCGCGCCAAGGGCAGGGTGTGCAAACCTTCCCTGCACTGATTTTCTCCTTGAATCAGCCCCGGATGGGCAGGAATCCTGAGCCAGGAATGCTCCCAGAGCTGAGCCAAGGCTCAGAGCCCTCAGAGCCCTGCAAAGGCATCGAGCAGACGGAAGAAGACCTTTAAGCCTTTCCAAGATACTTTGCGGAGAGGTTAAGAGCTCAAATTTCCTGTTTTTTTCCTCTCTCTCTTCCTGAAAAACCCCCAGCAAACCCCGCACTGCCGAGGAGGTGAGGCACTATCATCTTGCTTCAGCTCCCCCCCCCAAAACTAGCCAAGCAGAAGAGAAAAATGATTTAGATGATTTACAGCACTTCGGAAGAGTTGAAAAAAGTGAAGTAAATAATAAATCAAAACCAGCAAAAAGAACAAGAATGCATCCATCTTTTATGAGCTCTATTCACTGCTGTATGTACAGTTCAGACATAAAACAACCGCGCCGTGCAAAGTTGCTGCTGCCTCAGAAGTGTCTGTGCCCAGCAGTTTCAGAGCACTTCCAAACTACATAAAAGCAGAGGCGGAGGGAGGCGTTGGCTGTTGCGTGGAGGAATCCAGAGCCTCCTCCCGGCCTCCTCCTCAGCTCCTGCTCAGCCCAGCGTGGGGAGGATTGCAGCTGCGAGCACGAGGGATCCACGACAGCAAAGAGTTTCTTAATTATTTTTTTTCCCCCTCTCCCTAAACCCCACGTTCTTCCTTTGGGGTTCAAAGTGCACCTGGTGTGTTTGTTGGGTGTGAAGGATCCTCTGGGTCTTACCACAAATCTCACAGGTGGTGTTGTCTGACCAGGATCTCCCAAAAAGTCCCTTTGTCCACCTGCAAGAACCTCTTGCAGTGCTTCCCTGTCGATCTCTTGGGATGAATCCAAAGGGGACACAGTAAATTGGAGCCCCTCTGGAGCCAGGCTGGGAGAGCTGGGGGGGCTCCCCTGGAGAGGAGAAGCTCCAGGGAGAGCTCCGAGCCCCTGGCAGGGCCTAAAGGGGCTCCAGGAGAGCTGCAGAGGGACTGGGGACAAGGCCTGCAGGGACAGGACACAGGGAATGGCTTCCCACTGCCAGAGGGCAGGGCTGGATGGGAGATTGGGCAGGAATTGTTCCCTGGCAGGGTGGGCAGGGGCTGGGCTGGAATTGCCAGAGCAGCTGTGGCTGCCCCTGGATCCCTGGCAGTGTCCAAGGCCAGGCTGGACATTGGGGCTGGGACAGCCTGGGACACTGGGAGGTGTCCCTGGGGTGGCTCTGGGTGGGATTTAAGGTCCCTTCCAATCCAAACCCATTCCAATCCTGTGATTTCCTGGCAAGGGGCTCCGTAGGGCTGTTTCTGGGATGCTCCATCAGTCACATCAGGCACAGTCACTGCTGGGGAGGGGCTGAGCCAAACCCTGATCCCAACATGGGACCCTCCACAGCAGAGCAATAGAAGCAAAAATGTTGGTTAGCACAGAAAAAAACCCTTCCTGTTTTGAAAGACAGAAACTTTTCCCCAAAACCTGGATCAGCCCCACACGAAGGGCAGGTGATGCCATCACCAGAGGCTCATGTTTGAGGAGCAAACCCAGATCAAATCTTCTCCAACATCTCTCCTTGTGGACAGAGTCCAAACACAGGAGGGATTTGTTTCAGGGTCCTGGGCAGAGGCAAAATGTTCCCAAGGCACTGACCCAAAGGTCTCCTCCTCCCAGGGGCTGAAGCCTTGCAGGATGAGCTTTGGGGCTCTTTGAAGTCTTGCTTTGGTGAGATTTGGGGCTTTGGTGCCCCTCTTACAGTTCTCACACCTGCAAAACTCTCCTCAGTCTTATCTGCACGTGTCCTCTTACCAATGCACAGTAAATGCCTTGGTTAATCAAATTAAAATGCTGCCGTATTTTTATATTTAAAGTTTTCCTCCCTCACTCATTTTTCAAAAGTTTTTCTGGTTCTAGGCTGATCTCAAAACCCGTATCTCCATTACAAAAAGGCTACAAAATAAGCAGTAGTGATTAAAAATAAAAAATAAGTTTTTTATTTGAGTGTTTTATTTGTGTGTGCCCTCTTACGGCCAACAGAAATCCCACTGCAGCCCCAAAGGGCAGGGACACCAGCCCGAGGTGGATGGTGAGAGCCTGTCTGGGTGTGTGGGGCACACAATGTTCGGGGTGACCCTGTTCACCCCCAGGCACTCCTGTCACCTTCTGGAGAGCCTGGAATTCTGTGCCAGGGCAGACCCCAGGAGCCCCACACGCTGAGGGCTCCGGGATTGGACATCACTGGAGCAGGAACTCCTCCCAAGCTCCATTCTTCCCACTTTCCAGCTCTTGAAGGGCAATAATGGGGACTTTTGGGGCACACCGGCTCTCCCCTGCTCCTGCTGTGTTCACACCCCAGGACACTCCCGGTGTGCGTGGGTGTCGCAATGGGACACGAAATAAAGATGTTTGACCCCAGTCAGGAGGCAGTAGACATCAGAAGGTTTATTTACAATTCATTCAGCCCCTTTATAACACGCTGTGCTAAAAGACACGTTATTGGTCCATAGGGCTGACACCTCTCCATTGGCTCAGTGACAGAAACAGCAACAACACCACTGTCACCCTGATTTTTCAGCCTTCTGATAGTTTACATTTTTGTACTGGAGTTTCTCACGAATTGCAAGATAAACAAAGTGATATTTTGTAAATATGCATTCCTTTCCGGGGGAAGGACAAATTAGTAGACTTCTGGTTTGACCAGTGGGGTCGGAGAGTTGTCAACCTCGTCCCCCCAACTTCTGGTCAAAGTCCAAACTCTGTTTAAACCCTGAACCCAAAAATAAACTGCCTTCCTTTTCTCTCTTCTCAACCTGACGAGTGAGTGTTGCTTTTCGTGTCCGTCTAGTGACGCACCTGTTGTTATAAGAAAAAAAATATTGTTTACACAAGGTTGTTTGGAGAAAAAGAAAACTGTTTAAAAAGTTTCCCTTAAGAAAAGCCCAGCAATTCTCAAGCTCCAAAAATATCGAGCCCACACATGGGAGTGACCCCGAGCACACGGAAGGACTTTTTGGTGAGCTTTGATAAAGCAGAGCAGGCGTGTCAGGACGGGGCTGCTCACATCTGGGCTCTGGGGCTGCTCACCCACATCAGGGCCTGCATGGCACAGCCGTATTTTATCCTTGCCCAGCGCCCTTGGGGGGCCCGGTGCCTCCCTGGCGAGCTCGGTGCCAGCAGCACCGGTGCCCTTGCAGGGCCAGGGCTGTCTGGAGCAATCTGCAATGCGTGCTGCTTTTAATTAGAAAGGGCTGCACGCCCACCTGCAAGCGCTGTAAATCTGGTGTGCGCTGTAAAGAATGTCCTGGATTTAAGTTGTAATTAGAACTTCTATTGACGGCACCAAGCCTCATTTTTCATGTGAAGCTGCTCATTGCTCCCAGTCAAGAAATCAATCCTGGCCCGTTGAAGAGATGGGGCCGTCAGATTTGCAGGATGGATGGATGGATGGTGGAGAGCTCAGCTTAACCCCTCTGCTGCCCGGGCCCTGCTGGGGTGGGAAGGGGGCCAAAGGGACAGTTCAGGGGTCCCTACACCCCAGGAACACCTCCCTTCCTGCAGGCACTGCCAGGGCACAAAGGCAGCAGCAGCTCTGCCTTAAGGGACAGTCCCTCCCTCCTGGGGTGTGACCCTGTTTGAGCAGCCAGGACCTGAACAGAGGCTTTGGGGCAACCCAGCTGTGGCCTTGCAGTGCCTGAAGGAGCCAACAAGGAAGATGGAGAGAGACTATTTACAAGGGATGGAGTGCCAGGACAAGGGGGGATGGCTTCAAACTGGAAGAGTGTAGGGTTAGATGGGATATTAGATGGGAAGGAATTCTTTACTCAGAGGGTTGGGAGGCCCTGGCACAGGGTGCCCAGAGAAGCTAGGGCTGTCCCTAGCTTCTGGGGAAATGTCCCCTGGAAATGTCCAAGGCCAGGGTGGACACTGGGGCTGGGAGCAACCTGGGATAGTGGAAGGTGTCTCTGCCTCCGGGAGATGGGCTTTAAGGTCCCTTTCAACCCAAACCACTCTGATTCTGTGGTTCTTGGTTGTGTGATTCTCTGGTTCTGTGACTCCATGGTTCTATGATTCTCTGGTTCTGTGATGCTGTGGTTCTCTGGTTCTGTGGTTCTGTGATTCTGTGGTTCTGTGATTCTGTGGTTCTCTAGTTCTGTGATTCTGTGGTTCTCTGGTTCTGTGATTCTCTGGTTCTGTGGTTCTGTGATTCTCTGGTTCTGTGATTCTGTGGTTCTGTGGTTCTGTGATTCTCTGGTTCTGTGATTCTGTGGTTCTGTGATGATTCTGGATTCTGGGATTCTGTGACCCTGCTGGAAGATCAAGAGCTCTTAGGAATCCTTTTGGCTGTTACAAACAGCACAGTCAGTGCTGGCAGCATCCTTCCCACTGAACTTGGACCAGGGTCTTGTGTCTCCCTAGGAAAAGCAGGGCTGGCACTCCTGGGGGCTGCCTGCTCCCTTCCTGGGGATTCTGTTGTCCTGCTGCCCTCAGGATGTTCCCTGTCTCCCTCCTGGAGAGAGAGGGCCTGGGAGATTCCCTTTCCACCTCCCTCCTTTGAGGAGACCCCTCAAAGCTTTTGGAAAGGGGAAGGCAGGAGCCTGGCAGGGCTGGGGAGGTCCAGGGGCTGGGAAGGAGATTCCCTGGCAGGGGACAGCGGGTGAGAGTGGCCGTGATGGGGCAGTGTCCCCGCAGTGCTGTGACAGGATGGCTCTTGCTGTGACAAGTGACAAAGCTACAAAACCACCTTAAAATGACTCCAGGAGGGAGATCCTTGTGCCGAGGCCAGAACTGGATCCCCTTGTCCCCTCCTGGGCTCTGCAGGAGGCTGTGCCTGCTGCCCCTCCCCAGCTCAGGGGCTGCTGAGACGGAGCTGATTTCAGCTGGAGCAGTTCAATCCGCAACAGGAAAAGCCACCAGGCGACAACCTGTGCCTGGCTGGAGCTCTGACACATTGCCTGGCCCTGCTGCAGGGGGACAGCAGGGATTAGCAGTGCCTTTGTCCAAGGCTCTCTGCAGACTGATTAGACTCGTGCCCACTTAATTACAGCACATTACGAGCCTGTGCTGCAGCAGGGATGGCCCAGCACAGGCAGCTGGGGACAGCAGTGAACAGAAATAATTTAGGGCAGCAATGTAGCTTTTCTCAGCCAACATCCAGGGATTTACACTCTCCAGCCCAGCAGCTGACACAGTCTCTGATTTTTTGGCTCCATCCTGGCCCTGCTGGCATCTGGTGCAAACCTTCAGACCTCCCTCAGCACCTCTCCCCAGCTGAGCTTCTGTGGAAAGGGCTTCTGGCTGTCCCTGGCAGCCTGAGCTGCCAGTGCCCTGTTGTGCTGTCC
Source organism: Cyanoderma ruficeps (assembly GCA_008694505.1). Taxonomy (NCBI): domain Eukaryota; kingdom Metazoa; phylum Chordata; class Aves; order Passeriformes; family Timaliidae; genus Cyanoderma; species Cyanoderma ruficeps. Next base: position 1,911,730 of record VZDJ01000274.1, on the reverse strand, counting down.
GGTGAAACCCCGAGCATCACCCCTCTCCTCCTTTCCCTCTCGTTCTTTGCCAAAGCAAATCCCTCCTCCTTCCACGGACCCCAAGGCTCTGCCAGAGGGTCCCAGAGTGGGAATCTCCGTGCTCATCACTTCAGCTTGGCTTAGATGACCCCCCTGGGACCACGGCTTGGGGTCATCAGCAAATCCCTGACACTGTTTTACATCACAGCGACAAAAACTCTGAGATTCAGAAGGGCGAAAATGGCTTTTTTATTTTTGGGATGTGTCTTTTTTTAAATATTATTTTACACAGACCAATTTGATTGGTGAAACAAAGACAAACCTCTTCACTCACATCGGTCAGAGCAGAGGGACAGCAAGAAGAAGTCCCACATGAAGTTGTTCTGAGAATGAGAAGTTCCTTTAACACAACAACCTGTTCTGAGGGTGAAAAATGAGTGCACCTGAAATATAACAAGGGATTTATCCCATAAGAATCAGTAAAGAAAATACATAAACAATCTGAGAACAGATAGATTTGATGGACAAGGAAAATACCTTTTACTAACCAACGGAATAATTAACAAGGAAGCTGTTAACCAATTAGAAATTGCCCTCGAGGTTTGTAATAACTGTATAAAAGACAGCATGGGGCCATAATAAAGAGCTTTTTGGGCCTTCTGAACTTTTACTGCGTCCCTCTGTGTGTCGTGACCACCCCAAGAGTGACAGCAGAGGAGCTGCAGGAGAGCAGGGATGGATGGGATTTTGGGAAGGAATTGTTCTCTGGGAGGGTGGGGGACTCTGGCACAGGGTGCCCAGAGCAGCTGTGGCTGCCCCTGGATCCCTGGAAGTGTCCAAGGCCAGGTTTGGAGCACCCTGGGATAGTGGGAGATGTCCCTGCCCATGGCAGAGGTTGGAACGACCTCCAGCTTTATCAGGATGGAAAGATGTTGGAATTCTGAAAACTTGGATTTTGGGGATTTTAGTATAGAGGAATGTGTGTGAGTCAAGATGAAAGATTTTGGGTGTTGTCTAAGTCCTTCTTCTTCACCTTCTTCTTCCTTCTTCTTCAAGGGTTTGGGTGGTTTTCTGTAACTGGGTGAAAAAGGTCCCCATTGCAGGCCTTGGGTGGTCATTACTGGGTCAAAAGTATAAATAATACAGGTGTCACCTCGTTATTGGGTAATTAGTTCTTAAATAACCTTGGAAAGAGTTAGAAGCTCTCCATTTTACCTGGTTTTCTGGTTGTAGGTTGGGGTTGGTTCTCCTGCAGCATCTCCAGTGGAGGGTCACCACCACACCCTCGTTGGCTCCGATGTCCTGGTCAGGGGCAATGTCCCCAAACACCTTCCCATTGTCCCACCCTGTTCCTGGTGCTGCCAATCCCACAGGAGAAGCCGGATCCCAATGCAGGGATCACACTCATCCCACAGCAGCCCATCTGCTGCCAGCTCCACGTGCCTGGCTCAGATTTAGGCCTGGCTTTAGGGCTGCTGGGTGCTCTCCCACCCTGGGTGACGTGCGGGCTGTCAGGGGACGCTGGACAGCACCTCCCAGGGGGGCAGGAGGCCAGGGGACATTTTTGGAAGCTGCCCTGGGGGCACCTGATGATGGTGACACTGTTGTGTAAATATGAAATATTGACAGTCTGCAGGCAGCCTCCCCAGCAGAGGGTCAGGGAGCTGGAGGAAGGCGATGTGAACTAATCAGAGCCGACGTAAAGCTGCCAAGACCCAAGCTAAGCCTGCTGTGGATTTAGATTCACACTGCAGATAAAGAGGCGGCTCTGGCAGGACTGGCCTCTGGAGCCGGTTCAGATTAACCCGGATTTTCAGCATCATTTCATGCTATTCCAGTCCACAGATCCCAGCAGCTCTGCCAGTGTGTGCCACAGAGCCCTGGAGACTCCCAGAGCTCCTCCCAGCTCCCAGTGCCCGTGCCATGGGCTGGCACCTCCTGGTGAGACAGGGCAGGTGAGGCAGGTGTGGGCTCACCTTACCACAGAGCTCTGTGAGCCGGGGGATGCACAGAGCCCACCTTGGAGGTGTCCCCTTGCTCCAGCTGGGTGGTGACAGGAGACATGAGCCTGAAAAGCCAGCTGGGGACACGTGGGGGTATGGGAGGCGAGACAGGAGCAGAGAAAGGCTGGGGAGTGTCACCAGGAGACCCCTAAACCTGGAAGAGGGGGCAGCTCCCTATGCCCAGACACGGCCTCCACAGGTGCCTGCAAAGGGCCCCAACAGCTTTTACAGGTCCCTGCCTGCCTGGGACAGCCTCTCCAGGTGATTCAGGATCCTCCCTTCATGGGACAGCCTTTCCAGGTGGTTCAGGATCCTCCCTTCATGGGACAGCCTTTCCAGGTGGTTCAGGATCCTCCCTTCATGGGACAGCCTTTACAGGGGCCTCAGGTCCCAGGACAGCCTTTCCAGGTGATTCAGGTTCCAACACCCACCTTCTGAAACAGCCTCAGCTATTACTCTTAATAAGGAATTTCCTAAACTACAGGAATTCCTGGCCAGAAGTGTGGAGCGCCTTGGCCCAGGCACCTCACAGGGCTGGACAGGGCAGCCCTGCCAGGGTGACATGGGGCAAACTCCTCGCTGGAGAAACACCTCACTGGACAGATATCCCACTGGACACACCTCACTGGACACAAACCTCTCTGGACACACACCTCACTGGACAGACATCCCACTGGACAGACACCTCACTGGACACACATCTCACTGGACAGACACCTTGCTGGATGGACATCCCACTGGACACACACCTCACTGGACACAAACCTCTCTGGACACACACCTTGCTGGATGGACATCCCCCTGGACACACACCTCACTGGACACAAACCTCACTGGAGAAACACCTCACTGGGACAGACATCTCAGTCCAGCCCTGCTCCAGGCCTGGGAGATTCCCCTTCCACCTCCTTCCTGAGGAAACCCCCAAAAGCTTTTGGAAAGGGGAAGGCAGGAGCCTGGCAGGGCTGGGGAGGTCCAGGGGCTGGGAAGGAAATTCCCTGGCAGGGGACAGGGGGTGAGAGTGGCCGTGATGGGGCAGTGTCCCCGCAGTGCAGTGACAGGATGGCTCTTGCTGTGACAAGTGACAAAGCTACAAAACCACCTTAAAATAGACTCCAGGAGGGCTTCATCTCAAAGCCTATTATCTGCACTGAATGCCAGATTAGTGAGCAAAGCCCTCCTTGGGCTTTGGAAATGCTCTGCTAAGGAGGGATAATCATGTCACTGAGGCCCTCCAGGAGCCACCTCGGAGGAGCTGGGGACAGCAGTGACCTCAGCAGATGCTTTATGTAAGTGGGATCAGGGGACAGAGGGCATGGCCCCTCGGTTCAAAGGTTGCTTTCCATGGCCCCAGTCTGCAGGGATTGCCCATTTCTCCACACCCCGAGCAGGCAGCACTGTTCAGGGCTGTGTCCGGGCTGGCAGCACCCCCTGGCATGTCCCACCCTCCCTGGAGCTCCACAGGGCACTGCTGGCTTGGCAGTGGTGGGGTGGGACTGGCCAGCTGAGCCAGGATCAGCCAGGCTGGGATTTCAGCAGAACCCCGTGGCACAGCTTTGCCGTGGGCAGGAGAGGCAGAGGGGGAAGTGCCCCCTTCAGCAATCCCACCCCGTTGCTCAGAGATGCTCCCTGCTCCATCCCTGGCTCTCGGGGCTGTTTCCTTCCCCCAGGTCCTGGCAGGGGATCAGATATTCCACGCACTGCCTGGCCAGAACACTTTCACTCCCACTGCCGGTCGATTATTGAGTCCATTAGGGAAGGAGAGAGCAGGAAAGCAGCGTGGCTCTGGCTGCACTTTCCTTCCCCATCTCCCACTCTCCTTCCCCATTCCCCCCTGGACTCCTGTGCCAGCCTCAGGCTGACACGTTCAGCCTGGTGGGAATTCCCTGAATGCCGTGGAACAGGAACAGCAAGGACTTCTGGACAGGTGGGTTCATTTTGAGATCCCCCCAGTCAAATCACACAAATTGTGAGCGAGTTCCACACAAGCTTCCACTGGGCCCTGCCAAAACCATCCCTCCAACATCCACCTGATCACGGGGTCCTCCTGGCCTTTGGGGATTAGGTCTCTGTGCTGCTTTGGCTCTGGGATTTTCTGGATGTTTTGCAGGTTACAGGGAGGAAAAGAAGAAGGTTTTCTCTTTATGGGGCAGCTTTTACACACTGGAGTTTCCACACTGTGTTTTTACTGCTCGCAATCCTAAACCCATCAATCCTGATCCAGCAGGGGAAAGGCTCAGGGATGGCAGCAGGAAATGAGAGCAGGCACCAGGGGGCTGGGAATGGGCCTCTGCTGGCATGGGGAGTGCTTGAGGGACAGGGGATTCCCTAGAGCCAGACAGCCACAAATTCTGCTGCTGCCAGAGCCAGCCCAGGGCTCCTCCGGCCTTGAAGAGGGAACGAGGTGTCCCAGCCTGGAAAAGGCGAGGCAGAGTTTGTCAGGAGGATGTGGAGAGCTGGGCTGGCTCCTCCTGCTGCCCCTGATCCCACCGTGCACAGCTGGGCAGCTCCGCAGAGCCAGCCTGCCTTTGAGAGCCGTCACTGACTGGGGTTTGCCTGTCCTGCCCTGGAACCCCCTCTGGGAGGGACAGGAGCAGCCCCAGGTCCAACTGCTGGCACCCAGGGATGTGCCCAGAGGAGTGGGGAATGACCGCACAGCTGGAGTTCGGAGGGGAGGAGCGCTGCTCTTCATCACCCTCATTAGTGATTAATTGCATGTACCGCAGGGAGGCCCGGCCAGAGCAAGGGCTCCTCCTCAAGGACTGCAGGCACCGTGCTGGGGTCTGTCCCCTTCCCCAGGGAGCAGATAAAATCCTTGTTCCAGCAGCAGTGAATTCCCTGTGCCTTTCTCTAACCTTTCCCGTGGGCAGCAGCTGGTTCCCTGCACATCATCATCACATGTTGCGTCTCACATCAGATAATTTGCTCCACAGCCTCGATGCACATATCTTACAATATTTTGTCACCCTTTATCACTGCAATTTCGCTGCTATCATGGCCTAGTGAATCATTATTGATAGGCCCTTAATATCAGTGCCATTCCTCCAGAGGGATGGGGTTTAATGAATTTTCTCCTCCGCCCCGCAGTACAGCTGCACTCGGATACGGTTCAGGGAGCAGGGCTGGAGCTGCAGGGCTGAGCACATCCCACCCGGGGCCGAGGTGACCGTGTGGAGCTGCCCTGTGCTTTATTCTCCTGCTCAGGGTGTGATTCCCAGGGTGGCTGCGATGTGGGGACACTCTCAGCCACTCGCACGCCTGGGGATGCCTCAGCTCCCACTGCAGCTCCTCTCCGGCTGCTGGAGGGGTCTCTTTGAAGTGTTTTCATGTTCTGTTTTCCCTTCCAGAGGATGAACGACTCCAGGAGGTTCAAAGCAGGAGGTTTGCTCTCCTTTCACACCCTTGTTTTCTGGTGCTGCCTTTGAAATCTCTCCGCAGGTGCAAAGCACAGCTCTGCCCAAACAACTGAGACACCTTGACCTGTCACAGGCAGCCACGGTCACCTCGTGGGGCACAGGGACAGGCACAGCAGCTACAGCCACATTTCCCACCTGGAGATGGATGCTCAGCTGAGGAAGGGGTGTGTTTTTGGAGTTCTTTGGACAGGTTTGTTGGAACTCTGGATGCTGAAAATTTCAGGCTTTCTGTGCTAAAAGGCACTGACTCTCAAGCAAACACCACATTTGACCTGAGGCCGTGGAACAGGCTCCCAAAATTGAGTGATGGCACTGGGGTTTGGGTATGTAGTTTGAGGACAATTGTGTGATCCCAGGGTTTTGTACCCTTGTTAGTTAGAGCACAGCAGAACTCACGCCTTGTGAGACTGTAACATAGACAAATATTAATAAACATCAAAATCCGAACACCAAACTACGATTCCAGAGTATTAATCCCAACTCTGATGGAAGGTAACAAACCCACACGGGTTGAGGAGATGTCCTCCTGCAGAGCCTCCCCGGCAGCTGGGCTGGCTCTGTTATTCCTGGCCTGCTTTCAGCCCCAGCCTAGGCTGAGCTCATCCCCCCGCCTGCTCTGCCCCAGCCCCGGCTCAGGAGACAGGGTGCTGAGCCCTGTCTGTCTGGCAGCTTGTGAAGTGTCTGTCACTGCGGGACGGTGACAGCTCGACGGGCTGGATGCACACAGCCTCTGGCTGCTGGCAGGAGGGGCTGGGGGCTGACAGCTCCGCAAACACCCGGCCCTGGCACTCAGACAGCCCCGAGTGCCAGCTCTGCGGCTTTCCCTGCCGAGCCACCTCCCAAACACACCTCAGGGTTTCTCCCCCTGCAATGCAAACTTGGCTTAGGGCAGAGCAAAGCAGCCACTTCCTTTTGTCCTATTTGCACATTAAAAAAGTCCCTGAAGCGCTTTGCTGCTTTCATCTCCCGTGTGGAAATTCCCGAGGGACAGCAGGAAGGGATGAAGGAAAGGGTCCAACCTTGCACCCTTTTGGCAGTGGAATGAGTGCAGTGCTGCTTTAAAGGGTCCTGCTGCGGGGTACAAATCAGCCTGAGCAGGAGCCTGACCTCTGGGGAGCTTGGCCGTGGAGCCAGGAGCAAAGTGAGCCAGGAAAGGAGAGGGAGAGCCAAGGCAAAGCCCTGGGAACTCCTGCAGGGAGCTGGGCAGGGTCGGACAGGGCTGTGCTGCCCCAGCCCAAGGGGAGCTCTCCGGACTGGCCCTGTTTGCACCAAGAGCTGGATGATGCACTGGGTGGTTCCCCAGAGCTCAGAGAACTCGAGCAGGGCAGGCTGTGAAGGGCAGCAGCAGCTCCTGTGCAGAGCAGCTCTTCCCGTGGAAATGGGCTTTTCCATGGGGATGGGATTCTGGGAGGGAAGAGAGCCCTGGTTCCGTGTCCGAGGTGTTCTGGTTTTCTGAAATTCTTTTCCCAGGGAATTTTCTGCAAACAGGAGAAATGTTTTTGTAACTGTAACTTTGTTATTCATTCCTTTCCCCAGGAGGGACTTCTTCTTGCTGTCCCTCTGCTCTGACCAATGTGAGTGAAGAGGTTTGTCTTTGTGTCACCAATCCAATTGGTCTGTGTGAAATAGTATAAAAGGGAAACACATCCCAAAAATAGAGGAGTCATTTTCAGCCTCCTGAATCTCAGAGTCTGTGTCATTGAGGTGTAAAACAGCATCAGAACACCACGGGGAAAAGAACCAGAGACTCAATTATTGCTGTGCACAGAGACACAAATTAATTAACTGAGTGAGGCGCAGGGGGACATTTCCCATGACCCACAGAGAAGAGTTTTGGGGAGAAATGGCTGATGATTAATGCTCTCCTGTTCCTGCTGCATCAACAGGATCCTGGGGAGGGCTGCCTGGCTAAGGGAGCTCTTTAAACACCTTCAGCCTGTGGCAGACACTGTGTTTAGTTTGCTACCCCTTTTCACCAGAATTTCACAATTTCTGATGTCACCCAGGGTGTCACAGCCCATGTTTTCATCCGTGGTGAAAGAGCAGAAAGTGTGGCCAGAGCGTGGAGTTTTGAAAGAGTGAAGTTTTTAAAGAGTCAGAACCAGTCCAGCTCCTTGCTTTGAGCTCAGCAAGGCGAAATGACAGCTCCTGTTCTGCAAAATAACCTGTTTGGAAATGAATTCCCACTGCAGAGGATGAGGGAAGGTGAGGGCTGGGTTAAGCCCCTCACTGCTGTGGTTGTAGGGTGGTTTAAAGAAAGGAAAAATCAACACAGCTAATTGATACTTCACAAACCTGCTGTGTAATGATAAATGTGGAAAAAAAAAAGAAAAAAGGAAAAAAAAAGGGGATGTCTCTGCTTGTTTTTAAAGGGTATTTCAGGGCAGTTCACTCACCACCATGCAGGAGTCCAGCAGCTCGTGTGCTGCAGAATGAACAAAAGGAAAGATGTGAATACTCCACAATAAAAATGAAGTTCATGGTCATGGTAACTCGATATCTAAAATTTCATATTTAATCGTGATGAGCAGCGCCTGCTGAAAGCAAGGATTGCTAGAGGATGGTGTCAACACTCCCCACACACAGAGTGAATGGAGGTTTTTTTTTAATTTCAGCTATAAAATGTAAGATTTCAATACTGAATCCTCACCTGGAGACCACCGTTGGCTGGGGGGATCTCGCAGAGCGTCAGGCAGAGCTCGGGGGAGCAAAGGTCAGGGCTGGGGCTTGTACCTGTCACTTTGATAGCAGAAAATCTGTCTCGTCTCCCCGGAACACGGGCTGTGATTGACAGCACTGCTGCTCTGGATGAGACCCTGCAAACAGGTCTGAGAGGGGCTGGTGCTGCACCTCCCTGAACCAGCACAGGGAACCTGCTCAGTCAATGGTTTGGGTTCTGCCTGGCTCTGGGAGCACCACTGAAAATTAAAACTTCCAAAAGGAAGGCCTGGGTCGTGCTGCTCTGGTTTCAGATGAACAGTGATGCCTTTTTGGGGCTTACCTAAAAACAGAGGCCAGACAGAATCCAGGGAATAAAAACAGTTCTATTTATTGAAGGGCCTTCAGGTACATTTAGGGTAGACAAAGACCCCCAGGGGCTGCACCCAAAAATAGACAATGGGTCACAGGTTTTCACACTTTTATCAGTTTGGTCCATTTGCACATTGGGGGTTAATCCTCCAATTGCAGCTTAAGGTAATGAAGTCATTTACCCCAAGTTTGCTGCTCCCAACTCACTTTTGTTTCCATCCCTCAGGGCCTGAGGCAGTGAGGTGTCCTTGATCCCCAGGCCTGGAGAGGAATTGTTGTGTCTGCCCAAAATGGGGAAGCAGCAGCTCACACTGTGTGTGGAGTTCAGAGTTACACACTAAAGAATTGCAGGATTACAGGTATATGAAAAATATAAAAGCTAAAATCCCACGGCATCAACAAGAAGGGCGTGATGGTTTCTGCCAGCAACAGAACCGAGGTGGCTGAAAGGGAGAAGTGAGCCTTTGGTCACAGTGGTGGTGGTGATGATGGCAGAAACTCTGGTGGTGGTAAAAACCTCCAACAGTTCTTCATTCCTGCTTTTCCAGGCTCAGCTGTACAGGTGGCACCGCTGCTGGGGAGGTGACAGTGCCCACCCACCCCACCTGTGCCAGGCTGGGGGTACCTGAGCGGTGCTCTGCTCCTGCAGGTGAGAGTGGTCACATATGAGTTTTACCCACACTGCTGAGGGCCAGCCTGGCAGAAACGTGGCTAATATTAATTAGTGAGACGGCAGGATCGAGTGTGCCTTGAAAAATCAAAAAGGTTTTAATAAAGAAGGAAAATAATACAAAAAATACCCCAAAGCTGAGCACAGCACAGAGACAAGTCTCCTACTTGCTACACCACCTCGAAAAGCGTGGAGTTCCTTTGTTCTCTCTCTTTAGTCCGTAACAGCCTAGGTGGGCTTTTTGGCCCTTGGCCCAATGAGATGAACAACAGACTTTGAGTTACACCCTCAGAGTCCAATCCACACTTCTGTGCTGGCCCCGAGCCGATTACAATGAGAAACCCACAGAACTTTCCAGCTAAACTCCCTAAAACTGAGACTCTTCCCCTGTTTGTAATCACCTGCTGGAGGTGTGGGGAATGCATCACTGCAGTCAGCCACAGATTAAAGCAGTGCAGAAGGAAACCTGGGCATGGACAGGTTGCCTCTACGCTCTGGGGTCTGTATCAAATAGAGCCCAGGCCAGGTTCTAAATCTAAAAGTGGTGCCAGGCTCTGATCCCTTCTTAACTCAGTTAAATTATGGAGCAGCACCAATGAAGGCTGTGTTGTCACCTGCTCTGACATTTTATTTAACAGATATATGAAAACAAGGATGCCTCCCGTGCTGGAAGCTGCTGTCGGAGTCACTGGGGACTTGGGGATGCATAAAGAGACAGACAAGGCAAAACAAACAGCTCAATCTGCCTCACAGCCCCGGGAGCCGGCGGAGCTCCGGGGGAGAGCGGCGAGGGAGGAGCCGGGATGATCCGGGGGCAGGAGGAGCTGGGATCCTCCAGGATCAGAAGCTGGGATCCTCCAGGGGCAGGAGCTGGGATCCTCCAGGTGCAGGAGGAGCTGGGATCCCTCTGGCACAGGAGGAGCTGGGATCATCCAGGTGCAGGAGGAGCCGGGATCCCTCTGGCACAGGAAGAGCTGGAATCCTCCAGGGGCAGGAGGAACCAGGATACCTCTGGCACAGGAGGAGCTGGGATCCTCCAGGTGTAGGAGGAGCCAGGATCCTCCAGGATCAGGAGCTGGGATCCTCCAGGTGAGGGAAGAGATGGGATCCTCCAGGTGCAGGAGGAGCTGGGATCCTCCAGGGGCAGGAGGAACCAGGATACCTCTGGCACAGGAGGAGCTGGGATCCTCCAGGTGAGGGAAGAGTTGGGATTCTCCAGGGCAGGAAGAGCTGGGATCCTCCAGGTGAGGGAAGAGCTGGGATCCTCCAGGTGAGGGAAGAGCTGGGATCCTTCAGGTGCAGGAGGAGCTGGGATCCCTCTGGCACCTCAACCCCTGGTGCCAGACCCTCCTCCAGGCTCAGGGCTGGGTGTGGGTGTCCCCCTGACCTGATCCTGGGGGAATTACCCTGGTACTCTCCACTGCTCTGGAGCCTGGAGCAAAACCAAAGGTAAGGATTTTCAAAGGTCCTCTGTGAATTAGGAGCCTCTTGGCTCTGCCAACACCAGCTGTGGGCAGTTGTGAGGTTCTTTAGCCTGGGTAGTTTATTCGCCAGAAAAATAAAATAATAATTGAAAAGAAATCACTTTGCTGTGACTGAATCTGTCTTCAAAATACTCTAAAGTAACAGAGAATCGGAATCAATTTAGCAACAGGAAATTGTAATGAGGTCTTGATTCCCCACTTAAAATCCTAATGTTTTCTTTTCAAAACCATTCCCATCTGATAAAAACAAAAAGTAAATAAGCTTACCTGTTCACAGCACAACAAGCCTTTGGCCAACCACTTTGCCGTACCCTCGGTAGTTCTTAATTCCTTTTCCAGTTTAACTAATGAAGTGGAGAATCAATTACTCTCACAGCTTCCAATCTGCAAAGTTATTAAAGTAATCTGGGGCCAGATCCACAGCAGCATCCCCGTGCCTGGCACTGCACAGGCACCTGGCAGAAGCCACCAAATGCTTTTTGCAGGTGGATTGTTTAGAACTTTTCCAAAGACTCATCACAAGTCTGAGACTCGCGCTCAGAAATCTTGTGATGGGATGTGGTGTTAATTGTCCCTCATCATCTGCAGGAAAAAAACCAACCCCTTGGAGGTTCTCTTTGCTGAGAGCTGAAGGTGACCAGCCTGGATCCAGGCCAGGGGAGGGACTGGGATTCTCCTCCCTTGGTTCTGAGATCTCTGCTGTTCTCTGGTGGGAGCTGGGATAAGGGATGGGGGGAGACTGAGGGGCTGGAGCGTGTCCAGGGCAGGGAATGGAGCTGGGAAGGGGCTGGAGAATTCCTGAGGGAGCTGGGAAAGGGCTGGAGAATTCCTGAGGGAGCTGGGGAAGGGGCTGAGCCTGGAGAAAAGGAGGCTCAGGGGGGACCTTGTGGCTCTGCACAACTCCCTGACAGGAGGGGACAGCTGGGGGGGTCGGGCTCTGCTCCCAGGGAACAGGGACAGGAGGAGAGGGAACGGCCTCAGGCTGGGCCAGGGGAGGCTCAGGGTGGATATTATGGGAAATTTCTTCCCTGTGAGCAGAGTTAATCATTGGAATGGGCTGCTCAGGGCAGGGGTGGGGTCACCATCTTTGGAGGCATCCAAAAATGGGTAAACGTGGCACTTTGTGCCATGGTTCAATGGGCACAGGAGGATTCAGTCAAAGGTTGGACTCGATGGTCTTGGAAGTCTTTTCCAACCTCAGGGACTCAGGGATTCCCTGATTCATCCCTGCTGCTCCAAGAATAGTGGAGAAGAGCTCCACTCCTTTCCAGCCCTCCCCAGATTTGGGGCACACTCCACAGGTTATCCAAACGCTGCTGCTGCACGAGCAGGAGCCACCGAGGGGCAAAAATCCTCCTGTCACCTCCGTCCCCGACTTCCATCCGTCTCGTCCTTGTCCCAGCCCACGGGGCCCGCGGGGCAGGAGCCTCTCCCCACGGAGCCTTGTCAGGGCTCGTCTCGGCCACCCAAAGGTCACCTCTGCCCGTGCCCCCCGTGACATTTGTGCCCGAACACCGCCGAGAACGGAGCCGGGCGAGGGAGGGATGAGGCGGAGATGGCCTGCAGCCCCCGCTCCGCTCCGTGCCGCCTCCCCGGCGGCGGTGATGGATGGCAGGAGCGGGGAGGCTGACTCAGCTCCCGGGTGACCTTCGCGGGTCCCTCCCGTCCCTCGCTGTTGCGCGGGGCCGCGGCTCCCGGGCAGATTGATGGCGGCTCACGCTCAATTTCTCTGATGCGCTTTTTGCGGAGAGACGCTCGTACATCTTCCCCACGTCGTCTCTCCCATATCTGAGGTCAGGCTTTCAACAGGCGAGAAATGTTCCGAGATAAATCACGGGCAGCCCTCAGGCAGGGCCCTGCCAGCGCCGGGGGACTGCGGTGGGGAAGGGGCTGGGAGCTGGCGAGGGGAGCCTGGCACGGGCAGAGCCTCCCCTGGGACACAGTGGCACCGATTGCCCCTCCCGTGGGACCCAGTGCCACTAAATGTCCCTCCTGTGGGATCCAGTGTCACTGAATGTCCCTCCTGGTGGGACCCACGGGACTCCTGGTGGGACTCAGTGCCATTGAATGACCCCCCTGTGGGACTCAGTGCCACCAAATGTCCCTCCTAGCAGGACTCAGTGCCACCAAATCGCCCTCCTGTGGGACCCAGTGTCCCCAAATGTCCCTATTATGGGACCCAGTGCCATCAAATCACCCTCCCATGGGACCCAGTGCCACCAAATCACCTTCCTGTGGGACCCAGTGCCACCAAATGACCCTCCTGTGGGACCCAGTGCCACCAAATCACCCTCCTGTGGGATCCAGTGTCACCAAATCGCCCTCCTGTGGGACCCAGTGCCACCAAATGTCCCTCCCATGGGACCCAGTGCCACGGAATGTCCCTCCTGCCTTGGGGACACACCCACAGAGGCACCAGAGGCTGCTCCCAGTGATTTTTGCAGGCTCCCCATGGAAATGGTTTTCTCCCTGTGTTCCTTGCACTGGGGCTCAGCATTTGCACGGAGCGTATCGGGGTGCACAGAGCATCACATCCCCCCGAGGCAGGGGGAACAATCCCCAAACTCCTCCTCTGGGCCGGCTTGGAGCAATCCTGGCAGAGCTGGGGCTCAGGCTTTACCACACATCCCCTTCCCCTGGCAGGTGTGACCCTGCCCTGTGTCCCCAGAGCTGCAGTTTGGAGAAGGTGCTCTGACGGTGTTTGACACCACGACACAGACTCCGACTTCAGAAGGCTGAACTTGACTCCTTTATTTTTGGGATGTGTCTCCCTTTTATACTATTTCACACAGACCAATTGGATTGGTGACACAAAGACAAACCTCTTCACTCACATTGCTCAGAGCAGAGGGACAGCAAGAAGAAGTCCCTCCTGGGGAAAGGAATGAATAACAAAGTTACAGTTACAAAAACATTTCTCCTGTTTACAAAAAATTCCCTGGGAAAAGAATTTCAGAAAACCAGAACACCTCAGGCAGGGAACCAGGGCTACAGTGCCGGTGCTGGAGGCTGAGGGGAGCACGGCCCTCCCAGCTCCCAGCTGCCTGCTGAGGGCTCTGCTGATGGATTTTGGCATTCCCAGGAGCTGGGGGTGAGGGTGAGACCCTCCCAGCAGAGGATCAGGGCCCTTTGCTGCTGCTCCGAGGTGCAGATGTGCTGGAGAGCTGCACACACCCTGCACATCTGGCCCTGCAGCCATCCCTCACCTCCCTGCCTGAGCTCCAGCAGCACTCTGGGGCTGGGCAAGGGCATCCGGAGCTGTAAGGGAACCCAGGGGATGAGTCTGTGTGTGCTCTGCACCTCAGCTCTGCTCCAGGAGCTGTGAGAGGGCCCCGAGGCTGTGCCAGCACAGGCACGGTGCCAGCACAGCCCCTGTGCCAGCCTGCCCTGGCTGCAGTGCTGCTGGGACAGGTTGGCATTACCTGACCTGATCCCAGATCCAACCTCTGCCCCGTCACAAGGGGGATGAGCTGGCACAGAGGGAAAAGATCTCCAATGGTGCAGGAAGATGTGTTGATGGCCTCATTGAACAGGTGGGATGATGGCCTCTTTTAATAGGTGGGGAAACTGAGGCACGCAGAGGCCAGGGAATTTCCCAGTTGTTGAGGCTCCAAAGCCTCATAACCCCAAGGATATGAACCCCTTTCTCTGGACATTGCATCTCCACACCCCAAAAATGCTTCTCAGGGCTCAGCAGATGTGCAGTGAGCCTCCAGAGGACTCAGCAGCTCCCCACAGACACTTCCAGGACACATCAGCCTCCCCCTCCACACCCCAGAGCCCAGTGCAGCCTCATCCTGCTCCCCTAAATGACACCTCTGGACACGGTGGTGGCCCCAAAGGCACCTCCCAGGGCACAGACCCTTCAGCAGGGAGCAGCTGTACCAGGGGGATGCTGAGCTGTGTGCACAGCCCGGCCCCAGGGCCTGCTGTGTCTCCCTGTGAGCTGCCTCTGGCTTTTCCCAGGGAATCCCACCTCCCTGGGATTTTGGTGTTGTCAGCCAAGCTGCAGAGCCCAGGGAGAATTGGGATTTACTTAATGAGTGGCCACACTCTCGCCCTTCTGGTGGTGCCCAGCCAAGTTGGAAATAGAGACTGGGACCGTGCCAAAAGCTTTGAACTGGAAAACAAAAGTCAGCCTTGAGCTCTGTGCACTCTGTCATCTTTCCCAGTCATCTCACAGCAGGGCCTGGTGGGTTTTCTCAGTCTGTCCCCAGTCTGGGAGGGACTCCTAAAAATGTAGTTTCAAAGTGCTGAGGTTTATTTCACAGTGGGAAAGAGGTCTGGAGTTGACCTCAAGCTTCAGTGGTTGAACTGATCACGATGGGAACACCCAGCTCAGCTCTCAGCAGCTCCCGGAAAGGTCTCCTGCAGCCACGTGTGTCTGGCAAGGATTGTACTGGGGGAAAATATCCTCAGAACTACGAGAGAGTGCGCAGGATCTCTCAGGTAATGGTTTGGAATTCAAGCTCAGTTCAGGCATCCTAAAAAAAGCAAGTGGCAGGAGGGGAGCAAGTGCCAAGGATGGAGCAAGCAGCTGCCCAGGAAGGAAAGAGCTGCGGGGCCAAACCTGCCCAGCCTGCACCTGAGCTGAGCAGAGGCCCTGTGCTGAGCAGAGACAGGGACAGAACACACCTCTGCGCCTGCAGCTCCTCAGAGCACAAAGAAAGGTCACTCGGGAGGAGGAACATCCCTCGCTGCTCTTGAAAATCATCTCTGAACCTCTGCCAGGGCAGTGAACCCATCCTGAGCTGTAGCTGCACGTTTTCCCTGCTTTGCTGGAGATCTCAGTGCTCTGGTGTGGTCCTCGGAGCCTCTCAAACTCCTCCCTTTTCACAGGGGAGCAGCACCAGGCACTGGAGCTCATCACCATCCCTGGGTGCCACAGGGCTGTGACTCCTCAGGAAGGTGCTGCTTTGCCCTGAGATATTCCTCAGTGAGCAGGCAAAGGGGAGAGAGTTGAACTTTCTGCAGGAAAGAGCAGGGTTGAAACAGGGGAGGTCTCCAGGAGGCTGTGCAGGAGCAGGAACACCCAGCTGGCTGCACGGCCCTGTGGATGCTGAGGTGAGAAAGGTAAGAGTGGGAGGAATCTGCTCCACATTCCCACCTTTGCTTTGCCTACAGATTTCACTTTCCCATTTGTGAAAGAGGAAAAAAAAACCCTCCACCAAGCTCCTTTCCCTGCCAGAGTCTCCATGAGGATTCACTCACTGAGCTCAGCTCCTTCAGGAGGTGTCCTTTGATGATCCTTGTGGGTCCCTGCCAGCTCAGGATATTCTGTGACTCTGTGATTTATGCTGGAGCAGAAACGTGCCAAATGCTGTGTGGGCACAAACTGCCGGCTGCACTGGCACTGCGCCCACGCCGTGACACACCTTGGAGAGCCTTTCCGGGACACTGCCCTCACAGTCCCCGGGCTGTGGCACCACGGGGACACTCCAGGCATGGCACAGCATGGAACTCACCCAGGGGACAGCGAGAGGAGAGGTGGCCAGTGAGGGGGAGGGAGTGTGGCTGCCTGTCCAAATCATGGGACTTGTGGTTCTTCTAAAAGCAAAACCCAGCAGGAGTGGGGTGGGATTAGGGAATGGTGTCCCAAAACCCAACAGAAATGGGGTGGGATAAGGGAAAGGTGTCCCAAACCCAGCAGGAGTGGGGATAAGGAAATGGCATCCCAAAACCCAGCAGGAGTGGGGTGGGATAAAGGCTGAGTCTCCCGCACCCTCTGGACGCTGTGGGGATTTGAGGCTGTGACTGGCACCCCCCTCATTTCCAGGATCTGCTTTCAGGGAGGTCGTTCCAAACCCCCGCAGGCCCCGGGGGTGTTTTCTGTGCCGTGCCCGGGCTCCGCACCAACCTCGCGGCGTGTTCTCCGGGGACAAACAGGGCAGGGCTGGCCCTGGGGACAGCGACGATTCCCGGGAGCTGCCAGCAGCCCTGCAGGACACCGGGCACCGCCAGCAGCCCGGGATGTCCTTGCGAGTCCCCAAAGCCAGCCAGCCCTGGCGGGTCCGCGGGCTGCCACCACCCTCTGCTGGGGGGACAGGGACCGGAGCGGGACGGGGACAGTGCGGGACGGGGACAGGGCAGAGTGAGGACAGGGCAGGATGGGGACAGGGCAGGATGGGGACAGGGCAGGATGGGGACAGTGCGGGATGGAGATGGTGCAGGGCGGGGACGGGGCAGGATGGGGACNCTCCGGCCCGCCGCGCTGCCTGCCGAGGGGACCGTGGCTCCCCGGCACTCGCAGCTGCTTAACTCCGGCCGGCACGGCCCGTGGGCAGCAGCCGCTCCGTGTGCCGGGGGTCACCTGGGCACGGCCGGAGGAAGAGAAGGGGCCCGGCCCTTGTGCACCCTGCGGGGCAGCCCAGGCTCCCCCCGAGCTTTGGAGGAGGTGGGAAGGGGAATGAATTAATTAACGGCACGGAGGAGGCTGTCCGCGCTGCCCCAGTTTCCCGGCTGCCCCGGGGTGGGCTCTCCGGAGGGTCCGTCCTCGGAAGGCACCAGGCACCCCGGAGCCACATCCCATCCTTCAGAATCCCAACCAGTCGGAGCAGGGTTTTGAAGTTGGTTCAGCGAGGCGCTGTGTCTCAGACCTTCTCTCAGGGCCTTATTAAAATGCAGACTGCAAATTCAGATACTGTAAACAAGGTCACTGGAGAATGAAGATCAACAGAGTGCAAGCACAAGGAATGCAGAGCATTAATATTCTGATGTGTGAGCCCGTCCTAAATATTTTATCAGGCTAAGCTTTTTTGTACTGAGGCATCCTTCCCCTTCTCTTCCTCCTCCTCTTCTGCCTGCTTCACGTCCTTTTCTCTGGCGTTCACAAAAAGCACTTTGTATTTTGGCTGAGCCTTGAAATGTATGCAAACCTTCCTCTCCCCCCTCCAAGAAAACCCTCGCCCTCTTCCAGGAGGGGGAGAGATTTCCTATCGGGGTTTCTTTTGTTTCTGTCAACATCTCACTTAGGCAGCAGGCTCGGGGACTTATTGAACGCTGCCAGGGTCTTATCGCCCACGGCTGCTTCCCCCTCCCCGCAGGAATGCAGGGATTCCCTCCCACCTCCGGGCGCCCTGCGGATCCTCACCGGGGGCGCTGGGCCATCGTCCTGGGGGCTGGGTCATTGTCCTGGGGCTGGGTCACTGTCCTGGAGATGGATCATTGTCCTGGGGATGGGTCACTGTCCTGGAGATGGGTCATCGTCCTGGGGCTGGGTCATTGTCCTGGAGATGGGTCATCATCCTGGGGATGGGTCATCGCCCTGGGGATGTGTCATGGTCCTGGGAATGTGCCAGTGTCCTGGGCCATGATCCTGGGGTTGTGCCAATGTCCTTGGGCTGGGCTGTGGTCCTGGGGATGTGCCATTGTCCTGGGGAAGTGCCACTGTCCTAGGGACATGCCCTGACCCTGGGGATGTGCCCTTGCCCTGGGGGTGTGCCACTGTCCTGGGGGTGTGCCACTGTCTGAGGGATGTGCCCTCACCCTGGGAATGTGCCACTGTCCTGAGGCTGGGTGGTCATCCTGGGGCTGGGCTATGGTCCTGGAGACGTTCCATGGTCCTGGGGATGTGCCCTCATCCTGGGGATGTGCCCTGGCCCTGGGGATGAGCCCTCACCCTGGGGATGAGCCCTGGCCCTGGGGATGAGCCTCCATCCCTGCTCCCGGTGGGTGGTTTTGGCCCAGGGAGATGATGCAGACCCTCCTGGCCCTTCGCTGGCTCCTGCCCCGAGTGGAGAGCGCCTGGCAATCTCATCCTCAGTGAGAAATGAGCTGAGATGCAGCCTGGCCTCAGCTGGGGCTGGGAAGGGCCTCCCTGACCCTGAGAATGTTCCCCATGCCCTGTGGCACAGGATTTGATTTTCCTTATCGAGACACTCCCGGGCACAGCTGCAGCTGCATCACACGGTGCTGAGGGATCTGTGTCTTCAGAAATCCATCACGGGCTTCATTTCATCTTATTGTCACTTTGGGTCACACAGTCCTGAAAGGATCCAATCCCCCAAATGGTGATTTTATTTTTTTTTCCCCTTTTGCTTCAGAACAAGCAGGGAAATCTGGCCCTGGTTATCAGTTCCCCCCTCCTGGAGTCACTGCTGCAGGGAGGACTCTCCTGGCCCAGAGTGCAGCAGTTTTCTTGCTGCGCCTCTCAAATGACACCCAGAGCTTCAGGGAAATGTTTCCTGATCCTGAAACCTCCCAGATCTGATTATTTTTTTCTTTTTTTCAATCCACATTTCCACCTGGTGGCTGCGTTCTTCCCTCTGTGCTGCCCACTAACCCAGAATCTCTCTGGTTTGTAAAACCCCACTCACCCAATTAACGATTTTACCCTGCAAGTGGAGGGGCCAGCCACACATCCCCGGGAATAAATAGCCCAGGATGGAAGGGAACAGTTTGGGAACAGTCAATTGAATGGGAATTATTCATGCAAACTGTATCACAGGCTCTTACAAATACCACATGCACTGCAGAAAACGAGGGCATTTATGTAATGACATCTCATTAAAAAAATAATCATAAGAAATTGATTATTAATAAAATATTGAGGGATAATTAACATTTTTTTTTCTCTGAGCAGAAGATTCCAGAAAAGGGACTGCTTCTCCTTTTCAACTTCAACTCTGGCTTCCAAAGGACTTGAAAGAGAATCGTGTGCATTAACCAGAGAAATCTGGCCTAAAACGAACATTTAAATGCAACATGAATTAATGGGTGAGCTTTTTAGTAGGTGAAATGTTGGAGTCTATACAAATTGACATTTTTTGATCATAAATAATAGCCTGGATCTGAAACTGTTGTATAATTAGCAGCCCTTGGATCTGAAACCATTTTGCAATTGTGAGGAGTAGATTTTATTTTATTTATTTATTTATTTTTTTTTTTAAACTCTCGTAGCAGCAGCGCTATTGCCCAGCTCCCAGCGGGATAAGGAGCAGGGAGGATGTGGCTGGAGGCATCATCTGGCTCCATCCCTGCCCTGTGGAGGGGGTTTTGCTGACCCCCATGAGCGCTGCTGGGCTCACCCTGTGTGGGCATGGACTGACAGGAGTGACAGGCAGGAAACCTGAGAGGGAAAATCCGAATTTGTTGCACAGATTATTGGAGTCTGGCAGGAGGAGCTGAGTCCCTGCTCTGCTCAGTGCCAGGTCCAGGGTGGTTTTCAGCCCTGGGGCTCACCCAGCCCTGCAGGACACACTGCAGGGGGGCTGCCCTGGGCCTGGGGGCTCCTTGTGCTGCTGCAGCCTCAGCCCGAGCCCAGGGGGATTTCCAGGAGAGACTAAAGTGGGAAATGGACTCTGGAGAAGGGATGGCCCAGGTTCGCCTGCACCCCGAGGCCCCTGGCAAGGATGGAGGGACCAAGAGCTGGGGCAGAAGTGCAGGGGAGGCCCTGGCTGCTCCTGCAGGGTGTGAGGGGCTGAAGATGAGCATCACACCCTGGTCCTGCAGCACACACAGGGACAGAGCCCTCACCCATGGGACTGAGGGAGGGAAAGGCGAGATCATGGAATCCCAAATTGGTTGGAAGGAACCTTAAAGATCATCTGGTTTAACCCCCTGCCCTGGCAGGGACACCTCCCAGTGTCCCAATGTCCAGCCTGGCCTTGGGCACTGCCAGGGATCCAGGGGCAGCCACAGCTGCTCTGGCAATTCCAGCCCAGCCCCTGCCCACCCTGCCAGGGAACAATTCCTGCCCAATCTCCCATCCAGCCCTGCCCTCTGGCAGTGGGAAGCCATTCCCTGTGTCCTGTCCCTGCAGGCCTTGTCCCCAGTCCCTCTGCAGCTCTCCTGGAGCCCCTTTAGGCCCTGCCAGGGGCTCGGAGCTCTCCCTGGAGCTTCTCCTCTCCAGGGGAGCCCCCCCAGCTCTCCCAGCCTGGCTCCAGAGGGGCTCTAGCCCTGGAGCAGCTCCAGGGGCTCCTCTGGGCTCTCTCCAGCAACTCCAGGTGCTGCTGATGTTGGAATTCCCAGTCCTGAGGCAGCTCTGCAGGTGAGGAATCACCTGAGCAGGGCAGAATCCCCCCTTTCCTGCTGTCCATGCTGTGGGATTGCCTTTGGCTTTCCGGGCTCTGAGCAGACACTGCTGGCTTGGCCTGAGCTGCTGCAAACCCCCCCCAGGCTGCCCAGCAGGGACTGGGATCAGCTGTTCACTCCCAAACTGGGCCAGTTTGGCTCCCAAGGGCGCAGGTTTCTCCCCCAGGAACGGGGCTGGTTCCGTGCTGCTGCAGCCTCAGCACGGAGGGAAAACCCTTCCATGGCTTCCCCGGGCTCTTGGCACGGCTCTCTGGAAAAGCCTGAGCACGTCTGCTGTCCCTGGGTGCCTGTGAGCTGCCGCCCTCCAGGCCGGCCAGGGCACCCCGGGGAATGAAGACATTTATAGCGCACATTGACCGGCCCCCGCTTGAAATACAGCGGCTTATTGATTTATATTTAAAAGGGATGAATGCAGCATATATCAGTATATTAGACACACTCCACACAAACAGAAAGGGCAGCGCTGCCTCCCCTCCTGAGCAATTCATCACCTTCCACGGCTCTCCCAGGGAAACCACGGGGCAGCCAAGGGGGAGAGGGGATTGCTCCCATGTGCCGCATCCTGACGCTGTTTGACACCACAACGACACAGACCCCAAGATTCAGAAGGCTGGAAATGACTCCTTGATTTTTGGGATGTGTCTCCCTTTTATACCATTTCACACAGACCAATTGGATTGGTGACACAAAGACAAACCTCTTCACTCACATTGGTCAGAGCAGAGGGACAGCAAGAAGAAGTCCCTCCTGGGGAAAGGGATGAATAACAAAGTTACAGTTACAAAAACATTTCTCCTGTTTGCAGAAAATTCCCTGGGAAAAGAATTTCAGAAAACCAAAACACCTCAGGCACGGAACCAGGGGTACAGCTTCCTGCCATGGGTAAGGGGTGACATGAATGCACCACCTCCAAACCCCAGGAGCTTCTCTTTTGGTGCTCCCTGTAAAGGGTTTTTCCTTCTGGCCTCTGGAATGTAGAGCAGAGCCTCCATCCATGTCATCCCCTGGGGAAACTGAGGCATGGGACAGCAACTTGCCTCAGGTCACATTGCAAAAGAAGCCAGGATTTGAATTTTTGAGGTTGTGAACTCCCCATCCCTGGAAGGGTTGGACAGGGCTGGGAGCAGCCCGGGACAGTGGGAGGTGTCCCTGGTCTGGGGGTGTCTCCTGGCCCCTCCAGCTCTCCAAGGGGGCCAAGGTGACCCTTTGGTCAGAGGGCTCTGTTTGCAGGATTGACCACAAGAATCCTGTGCCAGGGGCAGCCCGGCATGGGGACTGTCCTTTGGGGCTGTCCTTTGGGGTTGTCCTTTGGGGCTGTATTTGGGGCTGTCCTTTAGGGTTTCCTTTGGGGCTGTCCTTCAGGGCTGTATTTGGGGCTGTCTTTTGGGGTTTCCTTTGGGGCTGTCCTTGGGGCTATCCCTCAGGGCTGTCCTTTGGGGCTGTCCTTTGGGGCTATCCTTTCGGGCTATTCTTTGGGGCTGTCCTTTGGGGCTGTCCTTTGGGGTTTCCTTCAGGGTTTCCTTTGGGGCTGTCCTTTGGGGCTGTCCTTTGGGGTTTCCTTCAGGGTTTCCTTTGGGGCTGTCCTTTGGGGCTGTCCTTTGGGGTTTCCTTCAGGGTTTCCTTTGGGGCTGTCCCTTGTGTCTCTCCATTGGGGCTCTCCTTTGGAGTTTCCTTTGGGGCTGTCCCTCAGGGGTGTCCCTCTGGGGGATGCTTCTCCCCACATCTGACTGCCAGGGAAGAGGAGCACATCCCTGCCCAGGCAGGGTGAGGAGGATTAACCCCCTCAGCTCCTGATTCCCACCCTCCTGCCCCAGGCCAGGCACGCTGGTGGCACCAGCCGAGCCAGCTCCTCCCCCGTGCAGGAGGGACATGTCCTGCCCCGGCTGTTTCCCCGGCCATAAGGACCTTGCTGGAACGGGAGCGTTTGGCCCCACACTGAGCTCCAGGTGTCCTGGCCATGGCATGCTCCCTCCTCATCCCTCGGGCCTCATTCCTGGGGCAGGAAGGGTTAATTAACCCTGTGTGTGACAGGCTACAGGAGGGTGAGGCTCGTCCCCACCACCCTGGGCCATGTGGGAGTGGAGCAGGCCAGGGCAGGAAGGGGTGTGGGGTCCCTCATCAGCAGGGTGTGACAGGGACTGTGCCAGCCCTGCCGGGAGTGTCACAGAGCCTCGTCCCCCCAGGGGACACCAGAGGCTGCTGGCAGCTCCAGCCTGGCTCTGAGCCGCAGTGGCATTTGTGACAACCCAGCCTGAGCAGGAGGAGTGACAGCAGCAACCCCATTTCTAATGTGCTCTGGGATCCGTCTGCTGCAGGATGCTGCGGGGAACCCAGGCACAGGGATATTATCATTAGTATCATTATTNTTATTATTATTATCATCACTATTCCCCTGCTGCTGGTGGTGGCTGCACAGCAAACCCAGCCCGAGCTGCTCTGGTGGCATTTCCCTCCACCCACCCCAACTCCCCATTGCTTTGACAAGACTAAAATTGCCCCCAAGAACATCTCGGTTTTCGCAGTGCTGATTTTCTGTTTAGTTAATTAAATGCTTTTTAGTTCTAGTTTTCAGCTCTCTGCACTTCCAGTGCAAAAAAAGCCAGTCGGTTGTTGGGGAATTAAATGATGTTGTCCCAGAATTCTACAAGGAAGAGGGAAAGGAAATCTTAACAAGGGCACGTAGGGACAGGACAAGGGGGGTGGCTTTACATTAACAGAAAATGGGATTAAATTAAATATTAGGGGAAAACTCTTCCCTGTGAGGGGGTGAGGCCCTGGCACAGGTGCCCAGAGCAGCTGCGGCTGCCCCTGGATCCCTGGCAGTGCCCAAGGCCAGGCTGGACATTGGGGCTTGGAGCAGCCTGGGATAGTGGAAGATGTCCCTGGTGGAAGGTGGAACTGGATGAGCTTTAAGGTCCTTCCATGCTGTGTTCTGATGAATTCTCAGGAAGGAAATTGAAGTTTTGAGCAGCTCTACAGCCACAGAGACTGATCTGGGCCCACTGCCACAGGGAAAGAGGAGAAAGGGGCAGCCCTGACCCCAAATCCCCACTCGCTGACACTTTTGGTGCCACCTCCCCCCCGGAGACAGCAAGGGTGATAATCACCTCCCTCGGCATGGGGAGGGTTAATTAGGCACTGTTTGTTCAGCGCTGTGAATAGGTAAAAACGCTGTCTAAGTGCAGAGCATTATGATTAATAACATCCAGCCTGCTAAGGCAAAGTGCTTAGAAGGATTCAGAAAGGATTATTCATTTATATGAATACAGAGGATATCTACAGTTACATTAAATGGGATAAAAATCTGCAGGGGACCTAAACCCTCCTGCTTCAGGACATAAACCAGCCATTAGCTGCCTGGGCTGGGGAGGAAGAGCTCTCGGAACACTTTAGCAAAGTGTCACAGTGCTCAGCAGGAGACCCTCATCTTCCTTGCCAGCATCCAGGACCTGCTCCTCAGCCCAAATCTGCATCTTCCTGGCAGCTCACAGGCCCAGAGCTGCAGGATCATGGAATATCCTGAGCTGGGAGGATCCCGGCCGTGCCCAGGACATCCCAACAATCCCACCCCGTTCCTGGGAGCGTTGTCCAAACCCTCCTGGAGTTCTGGCAGCCTCGGGGCTGTGGTAAATAACGTTGTGATCACAAATCCTCTGCTCCAGGGAGATATTTCCTATTTCCTGCCTCCCCTGGCTCTGCCATCACTCACTGGTGCCTCTCTCTGTGCTGGACCATCCTGCTGTGCTCCAGGGCACTGGGACAACGTGGCAGGAAGGCAGATGACCCCGGCTTCACCACTTTGTGCTCCTCTGTTAAAACTGAGCAAAGGAGGGACCCTGGCTGGTGATTGTGATGCTGAGAGCAGGAAGGGGGAGGCCTGACACTGATGGCTCTCAGCACAGGTCCTGGCACTGCTGTGTCTACTCAAAACACTCCCTGCACCCCCAAATTCTGCATTTTGTTCCTCAAACAGGAGCCCCTTAAGCAGAAACTCCAATTCTCCCCTCACCTTCAGAAGCTGATCTGCAGTGCTTTACTTGGGATTGTTCAATATTCCTCCATGCCTTTGCCAGGATATTTTTGTGGGGGTTTTTTTTCAGTGTTTTTTGGGCTTTTTTTGAGGGGGTTTGGGTGGGTATTTTTGGTGGGGGAGGACAAAAATGATGCTGAAGGTGCAAATGTATTGCAAAGCCTTGCAGGGAACTGCTGGCTGAGCAGTATTTTTGGTCTCAGCAGTAAGAAGAACAGACCCCAGATCTGCTCTTGGACAGCGATGAGAAAATAAAGATGGCAAGAAATTAAACTCAGGAAACGCAGAAAATCAGAATGCAGGAAATTAAAAGGCAGTGAATTCCGAACCGACACAAGTTCTCCTGCAGCCTGTGGTTAAGCTGCAGAGCTCATTGCTGTGAGATATTAAAATAGGCTGGGGCTGCCTGTGAGCAGCATCTGCAGTCGCTGTGAGCACGACCAAGGACTTGAACCCTCCTCCTGCACGGCTCAGCCTGACCCTGCCCCTGCCTGTGGGCACCAAAGAGCTTCTCCAGGAGGGATTTGAGGGCACCAAAGAGCTCCTCCAGCAGGGATTCGAGGGCTGGCTGACAGTGCTAAGGATTAATGAAAGCCTCTGTCCACCCTGCACCTCCAGCTGTGGTGTCCCCACGTTCTGCCAGGTCCAGCCCTGTGATCCCTGTGCCCAAAGGAGCTCCCTGGGTCTGCAGGATCCTGGGAAAGAGGCTAAGGATGAGGTGATGAGGTTTTTTTGGGTAGAACAAAGTGGGAACAGAGCCTGTGGAGCTCTGGTTCTGCTGAGGCTTGGCTGCAGTGGCTTTGCTCTTCAGCAGCAATGCCCTGCAGCCCTGCAAAGTCTCCCACTCAACAGCCTCGTGCCTGAGCCCTCAGTGCCAGACCTGGGATATCCTGGCATTTTCCTGGGGCAGCCAGGCCCCTGTTAGTGACTCTGTGCATCCCTCATCACCAGAACTCTGCATTCCTTAACCCCAGAACTCTGTGCATTCCTTATCCCCAGAACTCTGTGCATTCTATATCTCCAGAACTCTGTGCATTCCTCATCATCAGGACTCTGTGTATCCCCCATCACCAGAACTCGGTGCATTCCTCACCACCAGGACTAGGATACGGGATTTGGGATGGCCCCGTGAGCCCTCCTGCTGCCGGGGGTTCCCAGAGCAGCCCTTCCAGCCCGTTTTGCAGGTGACAGTGCCCAGCAGCAACACGGGACTTGCTCTGGGTGCTCCAGCCCCGAGGTCCCCCCCGCGCCAGGAGGTGACAGGGACACCCTGGCCGTGCTCATGACAGCCACCGAGGCCTCTTGGCGCGCTGAGAACGAGCCAAACCCAATCTGTGTCATCTCCTAATGCGTCTCTAATACCTTACATTGGATCCAATTAGGCGATGGCAGCCCCGGCAGCGGCGAGGGGGGGCTCAGCCTTCATCCCGACATGGATCCTAATGAGCGGCGGGCACGGGGGTGTCCCCCCGAGCCGCTCTTTGTGCTCCTGCAGCCGCTCGGCGCCGCTTAACGTGCACTTAACACCGAGTGTTACCTGCGAGGGGGGCTCGGCGAGAGGGAGCCGGCACGGGGCCGTGTAATTTATGCCTCTGGAATAGGATCCTCCACGGGCATTACAACAGCGCGCCGGGGAGGACTCGGCTGCCTGCTGGAGAAGAAAGGAAGGCTTTAAGTGAAGATTTAAAGAAGGGGATGGAGCAGCTACAAAGGAGGGGAACACACGCCCTCCAGCTGTGGAAGAAGGCAGAAGGGAGGCTGAGATAAAAGGCGAGCTTTGATCTCCCCCATCCATCGGGCTTCGATCAGCGCGTCCCGCTGTGCCGGGGCTGGGCTCCGAGCGCCTCGGTGGGAGCTGCCCGTCGGGAAAGGCACATCCAGCCCTGCCCGGCCCGTCGGGAAAGGCACATCCAACCCTGCCCGGCCCGTCGGGAAAGGCACATCCAACCCTGCCCGGCCCGTCGGGAAAGGCACATCCAGCCCTGTCCGGCCCCTCGGGAAAGGCACATCCAACCCTGCCCGGCCCGTCGGGAAAGGCACATCC
This sequence comes from Cyanoderma ruficeps, assembly GCA_008694505.1. Classification (NCBI taxonomy): domain Eukaryota; kingdom Metazoa; phylum Chordata; class Aves; order Passeriformes; family Timaliidae; genus Cyanoderma; species Cyanoderma ruficeps. The sequence goes on along the minus strand of VZDJ01000274.1, from coordinate 1,885,021 downwards.
AGCCCTGCCCGGCCCGTCGGGAAAGGAACATCCAGCCCTGCCCTGCCCCGGCCCATCGGGAAAGGCACATCCATCCCTGCACATCCATCCCTGCCCTGCCCCGTCGGGAAAGGCACATCCAGCCCTGCCCTGCCCCGGCCTGGCCCATCGGGAAAGGCGCATCCATCCCTGCACATCCATCCCTGCCCTGCCCTATCAGGAAAGGCACATCCAGCCCCGCCCTGCCTGGCCCAGGATGGGCTCCCTGTTCTTTGGGATCACTGCGTGGTCCCGGTGCCGCTCCCCAGTCTGTCCCTCCAGCCATGCTGGAGCTCTGCTGCAGGGGAGGAGGGAAAGGAGAGGTTTCCCCACACCAGGAACTCCCAAGGGTAGCTGGATATCCTCCTTAATGGTTTAAAAGTAGTCAAATCCACTCCTTTCCCCACCTGTATGATCCACAGGAGTTCAAGAGCCACATTTGCCCCAGGGTTTCTGCTGCTGCAGTTTTAGGGAAGGCCCAGAGTGCAGGAGAAGTGATGAAATGTTGGGTTTGGCCATGGTTCAGACAACACAGGAAACCTGGAGCACAGTTCAGCTGCCCAGTGTCAAACAAACCCTCAGGCACACATTCCTGCGAGGAGCTCAGGGCAAAACTGAACCCCTGACACATCAGGGACAGAGCCAGAGCTCCCAGTGCCACTGCCTGTGGCTCCTGGATGCTCCTGGGACTGGCACAGGTTGGACTGCAGAGTCTCCTTAAAGGTGGAGGATGAGAGAGGATGTCCCACCGCTCCAGGGAAACTGTCAGGAAGTTCCAAGGCCAACAGAGACGCCCCTGCTCAGAGATCAGAAGCAGGTGCACGAACTGAGGGGGTTTTACAAGTGTTTTCCAATGTTTTTGCTGGCCTGCAGTGACAGGGGCCTGTGCACACCAGTGACAACATGTGCTGCTGGCACCAAACCCACCCAGTGCTGTTCAGTGCCTGAGGGTGGCCTCACAGCACAGCAGGGATCTGATGCACAAAAACCTCAAAAGGAGAAGTTCTCACATCCTTTAAGCCACCTTGGGTTAATCAAGGCAAGTCCAGGATATCCCAGGACATCCCCTTGCCTGTGTTGGTCATTCACCAGAATCCCCAGGGAATGAGCACAGCCCTGCGGCTGCCAGAGCTCCAGGAGGGTTTGGACATTGCTCCCAGGGATGCCCAGGGTGGGATTGTTGGGTGGTCTGGGCAGGGCTGGAAGTTGGCCTGGATCATCCTTGGGTGTCCCTGCCAGCTCAGAATATTCTACAGTTCCATAATTTCTTTTACTGCACACAGGGAAAAGATTGGAACTCTGCTTGTTCATCCCACTCACACCTGGCGTGGGGTCCCAGATCTCTCACAGCCCTGGCGCCCTCTGTCCTCCCCAAAAGGCCCAGAGTCCCTGCTTGGTGTCACTGGCAGAGTGGCTCAGTCACACTCATAAATCCTCTTCGCAATTTCATTCATCTCCCTGCTCCCTGTTACCAGCTCCAGCCCTTAATCCCACACTCCATAAATCACCCGGGGAGGTGGGAGCAGAGGGAATCAGCTCCTCCCGCCCTGGCTGGGCACGGCTGGGCAGCTCCTGCAGAGGGTGTGGGGCTGGGGGGGGTCTCTGCCACAAGGCGCCCTTTGTGCGAGCCAAGGGACACTGGGGAGCCCAGGGGGAGGAAGAAGGATGGAGAACAGGGAAAGGTTCTTCCCCCAGAGGGTTCAGGCACTGCCCAGGCTCCCCAGGGAATGGGCACGGCCCCGAGGCTGCCAGAGCTCCAGGAGCCTTTGGACAGCGCCCCAGGGATGCCCAGGCTGGGAGTGTTGGGGGGTCTGGGCAGGGCCTTGATGCCTTGAGTTTTCTCTTTCCTGTATTTCAGGTTCTGTGCTGCCCAGGGGTGCAGCTCTGAGCTCACAGTCAGTGTCACTCAGCTCTGCACACAGCAGGGACACAAAACAAATCCTTCTCCTGCCCCACACCAAGGACAACACTCAGCCCAAAAGCACAAACAAGGGTGGCTGGAGGGAGGGACAAGAAGGATGGGACCTCACAGCCTGGAGCTGGAATTGGACAATTAAACCCCAAGATGCAAATGGACCAAAACTTATAAAAGTGTGAGACCTTGTGACCGTTTTGTCCGTTTTGTGACCATTTTGGGTCCACCTTGGGTGTAGCCCTGGTCAGGCTCTTGTCCTGCCCAAGGTGGATCCTGGAGGCCTTTCAATAAATCTCTGCTTTATTCTCCAGCTCTGTCCAGTCTCTGTTCCAGCTCAGCCGTCCTGAGGTTGGGGTTGGACTGGGCAGGGCCCTGGTGGGTTCTTTCACCTCAGGACATTCTGTGATCCTGTGAATCCCTGAAGAGCTGGCAGGGCTCTGCCATGCCCTGGGCCAGCCTTGGACTGGTTTGTGGGGGCTAATTAACCTCAAACGCAGCACTGATATTTGGGGGATGCTCAGTCCCGTCCCATCCCATCCCATCCCATCCCATCCCATCCCATCCCATCCCACCAGTGGAGCAGAGCATCTCAGTGTTAAATAACAATAATCAATAAATTTCAATAAATCCTGACTTTATTCTCCAGCTCTGTCCAGTCTCTGTTCCAGGTCAGCCTTCCAAGTCACCACCAGAACCTTTCCAGCCTGAAGACCCAGCCCTGGGAGCGAGACCCACCCTGTGGGGATGGATTTTTTGGCAGGGAAAGGTCCCTTTGGTGCCCATGAAGCCCACACGGGGTTTAGATTTGTGACAGGGTACTTTCCCATCTCACCTCTCATTCCACATTCAGTGGAATGAGGCCGGTGGAGGCTCCCAGGCAGGAAGGGAAGGACAATTATCCATGGGGATATCCCCTGGCTATCCCATGGAGGGGATGTCACCCAGATCAAACCAGTGCAGACCAGTGGGGACCTGACAATCTGCCTCCAGAGGTGCACCTGAGCGTGTCCCAACCGTGTGGCTGAAATTCAACTACAAAAAATTAGGGATGAGAAAAGGCTGCTTATAAGGAGAATGAATGGATTCATTTTTGCCTTGGAATTCCCATTTTTTCATTCTTGGAAGGGTTTTTTATTTTTCCCCTCCAAAAGCCACTCTGGGAAGGAGGTTAACGAATTTTGTTCCATGCAATTTTTTTATGGCGGAGACACGAGTGTGTCAGCTCTTGAAGTATTTTGTAAAATGATGGTGAATTTGCCCAGTTTTGTTTATTGAAAAAAAAAAAAAAAAACATGTGAAAGCGTTTAAAATGGCCAGTTTTGACATGTTCAGAATGAAATGTTTTGATTTTCTGGGCCTGAAACATTTTTCAGTTTAAAAACTCCCTTTCATTTAATTTGGAAAAATCCAAAAGCTTGATTGAAGCAAAGTACTCTGATACTGTCAAACGAAATGTTGACTCCAAACCCTTTGAAAATCAATTTGGCAATAGTTTGGGAAACCTTTATCTTTGTTCCAGGCTTGAATAACGTAAAACAAACAAACAAACAAATGCACAGTTTGCAAATGAACCGAGAGAAATCTTTTTCCTCTGTGCAGCTCTTGTTGCACAAAAAAATACAAAATTCCGATTGCTGTGGTTTTCAAAAAAAGGCCAAAACCCCTTTCCAAATCTGAGGGAAAATCTGGATTTTGCAGAGAGAGGCAAGAAAGTAAAACCTTGAAATGGATGTTGGGGATAATGAACAAAGCAGGAGCTCCAAGGCGCCGCTGCCAGAGCTGGAATGGCTCTTGGATCCAAAAGCAGGGAAATAAGCGTTTGCAGCAGGGACAGGGATTTCCTGGGACATGGATTCCCTTTGGATGTGGATTCTCTTTGGACATGGATCCCTTTGGACACGGAATTCCCTTGGACATGGATTTCCTAGGACATGGATTCCTTTGGACATGGATTCCTTTGGACATGGATTCCCTTGGACATGGATTCCCTTTGGACATGGATCCCTTTGGACATGGATCCCTTTGGACATGGATTCCTTTGGACATAGATTCCCTTTGGACATGGATTTCCTTGGACATGGATTTCCTTGGACGTGGATTTCCTTGGACGTGGATTCCCTTGGACATGGATTCCTTTTGGACATGGATTTCACTGGACATGGATTTCCCTTTGGACATGGATTCCTTTGGACATGGATTCCTTTGGACATGGATTTCCTTGAACATGGATTTCCCTTTGGACATGGATTTCCTTGGACACAGATTCCCTTTGGACATGGATTCCCTGTGGGCATGGATTCCCTTTGGGCATGGATTCCCTTTGGGCATGGATTCCTTTGGACATGGATTCCATTGGACATGGATTCCTTCTGGACACACCTCACCAGAGCAGCCCCTCCGTGCCCTGTCTATACCAAAGGCCCACATTTTTAAAAGTACAAATTTGGAAATCCCCAGAAAATCACTCCAGGGATGGTCTGAGGTGTTATAATAGTATTGTGTTAATACTGTATTGCTAGATTATTAATATTATATTATTAATTAATTAATATTAATTTAATGACTTAATAACATTTTTCTTTTTTTTTGCAATAACACCTTTAGCCGGAGACGCTGAATAATTTTGGGAGTGAAACAAGGGCCGGTTGTGAGGGGCTGCCACAAGCCTTGGTGACGGGAAGAGACTGGTGACAAAATGGCAGATAAAATTCAGAGGAGAGAAATGACAAGGGAGGTGCGGGGGAAAACACAGCTCCTAACTTTATGAATTAAATAAAGCCCCATGAAGCGCCTGTCAGTGCTAAAGAACAAGGCCTCAGAGTTACAACAGAGGCAGCTTTGAAACTGTCAGCTCTGTGCTCGGCAGTGGCTCGGAAAAGCAAATCAAGTGTTAGGAATTATCATGAAGGGAATAAAGACCAGGAGTGTGAAGCCCAGCTGTCAGTCCGTCCTTGTGGAAATCCCTGGGGGCTTTGCCACCAAGGCTGGGCCGTTCTGGGGGATCTCCTGAGGGATGGGTGGCAGCAGGCAGGGAAATCAGGGGTTGGTCCTGCAGGATCCTCCCTCTTCCCACAAGGGCCATCCCAGAGAGATGGTGGTGCCACGTCCATGGTCAGCAGGAGGTGACACTGTCGTTGTAGGACATGAAAGGAAGATGAGAGACTCCAAATACTTCAGAAGGCAAAGAGCACAGAAAAAAGCCTTTATTGCCTAATTCTTACTCCCTTTTATCAGGTGTTCCCACACAGACTGAACACGGTTGGTGAACAGGAACGACACCGCTCTGATCCCGTGGGTTAAACCAGAGAAACACCAAAACACCCCCTGGAGAAAGATTGTTCTGAGAAAGGAGAGTTGTTTGCCAAGATTGTTTTGAGAAGAAACTTCCTTGAGAAATTTTTCCTTGGGAAAAAGTCAGCAGCTGCCAGCAGGCTGAAATCTCTGAGACCCAGGAATATCAGGCCCATAGTGACACCTCACATGGACCATGGTGGAAATGTCCAACCCCACAGCAACGCTCTTCAGAGGAAAATTCACCAAGGGATGTTGGGTTCCAAGGTGCCTCTGGGTCAGGAGTCGTGGTGGGACACCAGGAGAGGGTCACTGTGTGCTGCCCCTGCTCTGACACACAACCTGCTGCTGCTCTGGGAGGAGAGGGGCTGGTGCTGCTGGACTCAGGGATTTGGTGTTCAGAGTCCATGGGAATGATTTGAGACTCCGAGGTGTGATAAAACAGGAGGGGAAATTCAAGTCAGTGCCCTCACAATGAGAAAAATGGAATCTTGGAATCACAGAATGGTTTGGGTTGGAAGGGACCTTAAATCCCACCCAGTGCCACCCCAGCCATGGCAGGGCCACCTCCCAGTGTCCCAGGCTGTCCCAGCCCCAATGTCCAGCCTGGCCTTGGGCACTGCCAGGGATCCAGGGGCAGCCACAGCTGCTCTGGCAATTCCAGCCCAGCCCCTGCCCACCCTGCCAGGGAACAATTCCTGCCCAATCTCCCATCCAGCCCTGCCCTCTGGCAGTGGGAAGCCATTCCCTGTGTCCTGTCCCTGCAGGCCTTGTCCCCAGTCCCTCTGCAGCTCTCCTGGAGCCCCTTTAGGCCCTGCCAGGGGCTCGGAGCTCTCCCTGGAGCTTCTCCTCTCCGGGCTGCAGCAATGGCTCCAAAGCAGAGGATGTGACAGCACTGAATCCCCACACAGGTGTCCAGTGAGGACTGTTCCACCCTCAGGATGCTTTGATGGCTTCTCCCTCCCCATGAATCCACACAAGAGCAGAGGCCACGGCTCCACTGCCCAGAGGAAAACTAATTTCCAGCAAAGTGGGGAAAAAAAATGGTGAGGCTGAGGAGGCAGGGAAGAGCAGGGGAGGGGGAAGAGCAGGAGAGGTGGAGGCTGTGGGGGCGTGTTGAGGGAGGAAGGCACTGGGGTCCCCCCACAACCTCTGGGGGCTCCAGTGCCCCTGACCCACCAGTGGCTCCCACTTTGATCCTTTCCCACCTCTGTGTGCTCTGAGGGGGGTGTTCCACCCGGGGATGGAGGAGCTGACACAAATTAACACCTCAGGGGTCATTTTTTGGAGCTGTGAGGATGTCGCAGCCCTGGCCCAGGCTGGTGAGTTCAGGGTGTCACAATCCCAGTGCCCTGGGTGCTCCCATGGGTTTGGGGGCACTCCAGCATCATCCTGTAGAATTCACCCTGAATTCTGGTGTTTTCTTCTTTCCCTTTCTGGGCACATTTGTGGTGGGTTTCGTTGGCTGTGAGGGTGGAGGCGCTGCTGGGCTTCCCCTGCCTTCCCCCAGTGCTGCCAACGGGACATTCCCAGGGCATCCCTCACTCATTCCTCATGGAATTCTGCTCTCCTGGGGGATTCTGCCATGCCTTCAGGTCACCCAGGAATCTCTCACCGCTGCACTTTCCCCTGCCCATGGCGCCCCTCTCAGCCACAGGTCTGCACCCAGGAGGGATTTCAACTGCAAGAAACCTCTTTAGATGTTTTGGGGTTGGGTTTATTTTTTTTGTTGTTGTTGTTGTTGTTGCCTTTT
>VZDJ01000274.1:1820333-1865090 GCA_008694505.1 Cyanoderma ruficeps | reverse complement strand
TCCCCCCCTTTTTTTTTTCTTTTCTTTTTATTAAAACAAGGCTGTGAAAAACAAGTATTTTGGTGTTTAGCTTAAAGCCAAGCAGTTTTAACAAAAGAAAAAAAAAGTATTAGAATTATCATGGAATACTACAGGAAGAGAAAAAAACAAAGACTGAGAATATCCTGCTAAAAAACCTCGGATTTTTTTTTTCGGCACTTTTGCCCCCGGAAGGAGCCACTGCGGATCCTCGGGCTGCCCGTGCAGGGGGTGGCTGAGGGCGCTGCTGGCTGGGTGAGGATGAGGAGAGCCGCGGGAGGGGAGGCAGGATGCTCCCAGAGGACGAGGAGGAGGCTCCGTGCTCCCAGGGGAGCGCTGGTTGCTGGGAGATGAAGGATCCCCAGTTCCCCCCGCCGGTCACCCCTGCAAGGAGCCCCGTCCCGGGTCAGGGACCCTCCCCAGCCGTGCCCGGCGCAGCCATCCCCGCACCCAGAGCCAGCCCGGGGGTGGAATTCCTTTATTTCCCTCCTCCATCCCATCCCGGCTGCCCCAGGCAGGGCTGAAGGGACGCACAGGTATCCCCATGGCACGGGGAGAGGGGCGGAGCTGCTGAGCAAACCCCGAGCAAACCCTGAGCAAACCCTGAGCAAACCCTGAGCAAACCCTGAGCAAACCCCGAGCAAACCCTGAGCAAACCCCGAGCACCTCCGCAGCCCCCGTGGGTGCTCTGGGGGCATTTGGGACCTTCCCACCCCTACCTGCCCCAGGGCTGTCCCTTGTCCCCAGAGGATGCTGCGCTGTGCCGGGATCCCCTGGGTTCCCTGGGCTGTGCTGGGATCCCCTGGGCTGTGCTGGGATCCCCTGGGCTGTCCTGGGATCCCCTGGGCTGGGCTGGGATCCCCTGGACTGTGCTGGGATCACCTGGACTGTGCTGGGGTCACCTGGGCTGTGCTGGGATCACCTGGGCTGTGCTGGGGTCACCTGGACTGCCCTGGACTGTGATGGGATCTTCTGGACTGTGATGGGATCCCCTGGGCTGTCCTGGGATCCCCTGCCTTGTGCCGGGATCCCCCGGGCTGTCCTGGGATCCCCTGGACTGTGCTGGGATCCCCCAGGCTGTCCTGAGATCTCCCGGGATCCCCTGGGCTGTCCTGGGCTCCCCTCGACTCCCCGGGCTGTCCTGGGCTCCCCGGGCTGTCCTGGGATCCCCCGGGCTCCCCGGGCTTTTCCCCACGGCTGAGCTCCGGTGTTTCCCCCCAGCTCAGGGACCACAGGGGCAGCCCCCCACATCCCTCCCCACGGGGGGCTCGGCCCCTCGCCGTGCCGAGCTTATCAGGGTGCGCGGATAATCTTTTACTCCTCAGCACAAATAATTTATTACATTAAAATAACGTTTTTAAAAAATGAGTACTTTGGGAATAATTCAGGCTCGCCCGCGGAGGCATTTTTCAAAGTGCCATAATAGGCACTTAGGAATGGGTGGTTATTTTTATTCTCCGAGCCTGTCAAGAAGCTGATGGATCGAATTGGCTGATGACAAGGCAGCCGAGAGCTCCGAGACCACAGCGGGAACGCCGAGCCGGTTACAAATGAGCCGCCAGCCCGGGCCGGAGCCCCCCGGAGCTCTGCGGCGAGACCCTGGTGACAGTGACACCGCGGCCGTGTCCTGGAGGGCACGGGGAGCCTGCCCAGCCCCCGGCACGGCCCCTCTCTGCCCCACAGCTCGGCCCCGTGCCCGCCCCTGGCCCGGTGACATGCCCTTCCCACGGCCACCCCTCCCGCGGGTGTCCCGGGGGTGCCCCGTGACAGCTCCGTGGGGACAGGACACGGGAGGGGAAGGGCAGAGCCCTGCTGGCATCAGCTCCAGCTGGGAGAAACACCTGGAGCGGGCTGGGAGCACCTGGAGACAAGGGGGGATATCCTGATAACCCTGATTATCCCCTGGGGATACCAGGGACACCCTGATCATCCACTGGGGATACCAGGGGGGGCCTGATTGTCCCCTGAGGATACTCTGATTGTCCCCTGGGGATACCAGGGATGCCCTGAATGTCCCCTGGAAACACCAGGGATACCCTGATTATCTCCTGGGGATACCAGGGACACCCTGGTCATCTCTTGGGGATACCAGGGATGCCCTGATTATCTCCTGGGGATACCAGGGATACCCTGATTATCCCCTGGGGATACCAGGGGTGTCCTGATTGTCCCCTGGGGACACCAGGGATACCCTGATCATCCACTGGGGATACCAGGGATACCCTGATTATCTCCTGGGGATACCAGGGGCGCCCTGGTTATCTCCTGCTGACAGGGCTCTGCTCTTATCACCGTGTTCTCCCTCCTCAGCCTCTTCCCTACAGCCAAAAACAAACCCTCTGGCTCTGTCCCACCCACGGGCCTTGCACCCCTTCCCTGTCTGTCACATCAGGGCTGACTGAGCAGGGGATGAGCTCGGGGACATTGGCTGTCCTTGGAGCAAGGCTGGTGTGCCCAGGAGCATCCCAGCATGTCCAGGAATTTCCCAATGTGCCCAGGAGGATCCCAGTGTGTCCAGGAGCCTCCCAGTGTGTGCAGGGGTCTCCCAGTATGGCCGGGAGCCTCCCTTTGTGCCCAACGAGAAGGATGGGACCTCACAGCCTGGAGCTGGAATTGGACAATTAAACCCCAAGATGCAAATGGAACAAAACTGATAAAAGTGTGAGACCTCGTGAACCACTCAGCCATTTTGTGACCATTTTGGGTCCACCCTGGGTGCAGCCCTGGCCAGGCTCTTGTCCTGCCCAAGGTGCATCCTAAAGGCCTTTCAATAAAAATCTCCTTTATTCTCCAGCTCTGTCCAGCCTCTGTTCCAGCTCAGCCTTCCCAAGGCACCAGTGGCACAGCTCATCCTCCAGGCATTTGTGAGAGCTCCTCTGCAGGGAGATCACCCCATGAGGAGGGGTCAGATCCGTGCCTGGCCTCAGCCCCCAGCTCCTCATGATCTCAAAGCAGGGCAGATGTCTCCAGGAAAGCTCCCGACCTTTTCCCAACCCTCCTGTGCCCTCTGGCAAGGAGCGGTGCCTTTGCTGGCGCAGGGGACATAACTCCAGGAGACAGAGCTGCCAACGAGCTGAGCTCTGGCTCCCAGCACAGCCCTCCCCAGCCCCTGGCCGTGCTCTGAGACATCCCCTGAATTCCTCCCTGCGCTGGAACAGCCGCCTGAGCACGTCCTGAGACAGAGCAGAGGTGAGGGAGGGTGAGCTGCAGGCGGCCCGTGGAGCTTTTGAGCTCTGTGAATCATTGATGAGGGTTTGCAGGGCCCAGGGCTGCATTCCTCCTGCCTGAGCTTTCCCGTGCTCAGAGACCAGCAGAGCATCCCTTGGAGCTGCCTGAGGACCAGCCTGGACAGCAGGGGAGAGACCTGCTGGGGAAGCATCATCAGCAACAGCTCCTGTGGCTGGGGGGATAACCCTGGGGGAGTGGGATAACCCTGGGCTGGAGGAATAATCCTGGGCTGGAGGAATAATCCTGGGCTGGAGGAATAACCCTGGGCTGGAGGGATAAACCTGGGCTGAGGGAATAACCCTGGGCTGGAGGAATCACCCTGGGCTGAGGAATAACCCTGGGCTGGAGGGATAACCCTGGGCTGGAGGAATAATCCTGGGCTGGAGGAATAACCCTGGGCTGGAGGGATAAACCTGGGCTGAGGGAATAACCCTGGGCTGGAGGAATCACCCTGGGCTGAGGAATAACCCTGGGCTGGAAGGATAACCCTGGGATGGTGGAATCACCCTGGGCTAGAAGAACATCTCTGAGCTGGTGGAACAATCCCAGGCTGGAGGAATCACCCTGAGCTGGCCACTGGGGCAGAATCTGCTCAGCAGAGGCTTGGACAGGCTTCTGCAGAGCTGGTCCTGAGGCCGTGAGNCGACCCTGGGCTGGGCAAAAAACCCTGGGCAGGGGGAATGACAATGGGTTGGAGGAGTAACCCTGGGCTGAGGAATCACCCTGGGCTGGAGGGATAAACCTGGGCTGGAAGAATAACCCTGGGCTGGAGGAATAACTCTGGGCTGAGGAATAACCCTGGGCTGGAAGGATAACCCTGGGATGGTGGAATGACCCTGGGCTGAGGAATAACCCTGGGCTGGAAGGATAACCCTGGGATGGTGGAATGACCCTGGGCTAGAAGAACATCTCTGAGCTGGTGGAACAATCCCAGGCTGGAGGAATCACCCTGAGCTGGCCGCTGGGGCAGAATCTGCTCAGCAGAGGCTTGGACGCGCTACAGCAGAGCTGGTCCTGAGGTCTGAGACAAATCCATTCCTTAAGGATTGAATTTGCCCAGAGCCAGCCGTCCCTGCATTCCTCCAGCCCCTCCTGAGCCCGGCTGCAGCCCCTGGCAGTGCTGAGGACCTGCAGCAGTGGCTGAGGGGCTCCCAGGAGACCTGGGAGGTGCAGGAGGGGAGGCACTGATGGATATCCTGGGGGGGCTGCAGCCCTGATTTTCACCCACTGAGCAGGGTGGACAAGGGGTATTTGGGGGGGGGGAGATATGAGATCCTCTAATCCTGTTTTGACCCCACTGAGCTGGGTGGACAATGGATATTTTGGATGATGGATATTATTTCACCCACTGAGCAGGGGGGACAAGGGATATTTGGGGGCGAAGATATGGGATCCCCTGATCATGTTTTGACCCTACTGACCAGAGTGGACAATGGATATTTTTTGGGGAAAATATGGAACCCTCTAAGCCTGTTTTGACCCGTTGAGCAGGGTGGACAATGGATATTCTGAGGGGAAGATATGGAACCTTCTAATACTGTTTTCACCCACTGTCCAGGGTGGACAGTGGATATTTTGGACAATGGGTGTTATTTCACCCGCTGAGCAGGGTGGACAAGGGATATTTTTTGGGGAAAATATGGGACCCTCTAAGCCTGTTTTGACCTGTTGAGCAGGGTGGACAATGGATATTTTGGACAATGGATATTTTGGGGTGAAGATATGGAACCCCCTGATCCTGTTTTGACCCCACTGTCCAGGGTGGACAGTGGATATTTCGGACAATGGATATTATTTCACCCCCTGAGCAGGGTGGACAGGCAGCCCCAGCAGCAGCTTTCTGAGGTTTCTGGGATTTCTGGGATTTCTGGGGGTGGCAGTGGGAGCTGCTCAGATTCCCCCACCCTGCTGGCACAGCAGCTCCTGCTCAGTCCCACCATCCCCAGCCCTTCCCAGCCAAGCTCCAGCCCCTGCCTTGGAGAGGAATCCCTGCTGCAGACACAGAGGAGCTGCTCTGTGCAGTTTAGGCTCTTCTCTGATGCTCCAGCCCCTCAAAGCCTGGCTGGCTGTGGAAGAAATGAAAAGAAACACGACTTTGAATTTCAGAGCCCAGAAGTTGCAGCATCTCCCTCTCCCACAGCCTCCTGCCTGCAGATTCAGAGCTCTCCTGAGGCTCCTGAATGGATTCCCTGTTCTGGGAGGCAGGGAAGGTTTACAGGCTCATCTCCACCCCACTGTGGCCCAGAGCCGGCAGGATCCGTGCCCAGGGTGGTATCAAGAGCCAGAGGCAGAGCTGACAACTCAGTGACTCTCTGTTCTTCTTCCTCCCACTCCATCCTTTAAACGTCCCAGTTTCCTCAGGGGTTCGCTTAAGGTGAGGGGAAAAAAAATCACACCTGGGATTTTTCTAACAGTCTTGGCTTCCTTTGGGAGAGCATTTCAGGCTCTGAGAATCTCATTCCCCTGCAGTGCAGCCTGGATGTCACCCCTGGCTGGCCCTGCTGTCCTGCAGGGTCACGGGGAGCACGCTCACACCTGACCCCGAACCTTCATCTCATCCCCATCTCCCTGCTCCCAGGGCATGTCCAATTAGACACAATGAGCACTTCTGACCCTCTTTGGTTTGAAAAGCCTCATTAAGTTGGATTTTTTGCTGCTTCAGATCCTATATCTCCTCCCGGGCTGAGAGTGTCCGTGCTGTGGGGGCTGCAGGGGTCAGCCTGGGACGTGCTCTGCAGCTCAGAGGGGACAGGGCAGAGCTGCTGCCCCGGGCCAGAACAGTCCCTTCCCTGGAATGGCTTGGGGAGGCTGGAACAGAGGCTGGACAGAGCTGGAGAATAAAGCAGGGATTTATTGAAAGGCCTCCAGGATCCACCTTGGGCAGGACAAGAGCCTGGCCAGGGCTACACCCAAACTGGACCCAAAATGGTCACAAAATGGACAAACAGTCATGAGGTCTCACACTTTTATAAGTTTTGGTCCATTTGCATCTTGGGGTTTAATTGTCCAATTCCGGCTCCAGGCTGTGAGGTCCCATCCTTCTTGTCCCTCCCTCCAGCCACCCTTGTTTGTGCTTTTGGGCCTGAGTGTTGTCCTTGGTCCTCAGCAGGTCCTCAGCATCACCTGCTACAGGGGCAGGTGAGGGATGTGCCCACCAAACCATCCTGGGGGAGGCCCCTCTGCAACAACCCAGGATACTCTGTCTGTCCCGTGTCCCCAGACTGCTGCAGTCTGGAACAGGGGTGACAGGACAAGGACAACGGCTTCAAACTGCCAGAGGGCAGGGAAAGGTTTTATATGAGGAGGAAATTCACCTCTGTGAGGGTGGTGGGGCCCTGGCACAGATTGCCCAGAGCAGCTGTGGCAGCCCCTGGATCCCTGGCAGTGCCCAAGGCCAGGCTGGACTCTGGAGTTTGGAGCAGCCTGGGACAGTGGAAGTTGTCCCTGACATGGCTGGGGTGGCACTGGGTGGGATTTTGACGCTGTTTGACACCACAACGACACAGACTCCGACTTCAGAAGGCTGGAAATGACTCCTTTATTTTTGGGATGTGTCTCCCTTTTATACTATTTCACACAGACCGATTGGATTGGTGACACAAAGACAAACCTCTTCACTCACATTGGTCAGAGCAGAGGGACAGCAAGAAGAAGTCCCTCCTGGGGAAAGGAATGAATAACAAAGTTACAGTTACAAAAACATTTCTCCTGTTTGCAGAAAATTTTCTGGGAAAGTAATTCCAGAAAACCAAAACACCTCAGGCACAAAACCAGGGCTACAGGATTTAAGGTCATTCCAACCCAAACCATTTTATGATTTTGTGCAGAGACCACAGCCAGGAAAGCAGCTCTGCTGAGTGCTGAGCACAGCAGCTCCTGCTCAGAGAAAGCCTCAGCAGGATGCTGGGCACAGGAGCTGATTGCAGTTTCCTCCAGAATCCTGTTGTGGTTGCTCAGATGAGCAGTCTGGATCAATGCTGCTGTGGCCTCCACTGGCAGGTCCAGGAGAGCAGCACGTTGGGCAAAGAGCAGTAAAACATCCCTGGAGCAGAGCAGACTCCGGGTTTGCAGACTCAGAGGAGCCATGGGCAGAGCCCCGGTGTGTCCTCATCACCACCTGGCTGTGCTGGCAGCCCCTGGGGACACGGACAGCCAGGGCAGGCTGAGGCTGCAGAGCAGGGAAAGGTTCTTCCCCCAGAGGGTGCTGGGCACTGCCCAGGCTCCCCAGGGAATGGGCACGGCCCCGAGGCTGCCAGAGCTCCAGGAGCCTTTGGACAGCGCTCCAGGGATGCCCAGGCTGGGAGTGTTGGGGGGTCTGGGCAGGGCCTGGGGCTGGATTGATGATCCCTGTGGGCTCCTTCCAGCCCAGGATATTCCATGATTCCACAATCCCTGAACCCTGGCTGCCGGCACCTCCCAGTGTGAGGTGCTCCCTGCAGTTGTGAGTGCACAAAGCTGTTGCTGCTCCCTTGCAGATGGAGCCTGTTGTCATCCCTGTGATTTAGGGAGGCTCAGAGGCGCAGGCTGAGGCTGCAGCCAGTGGATTAACACGAGATGCCTCCAGGCATTCCCAGGAACAGATGCAGACACGTGGGCTCAGACCCCCGTTTTTCCAGCCAGGAAGTGGAGAGAGAACAGTTCATGGGCTCTGGTTCAAACAGGATCTGAAATATCCTCCTAGCAGAGTTTTCCAGAAATAAATGAGATGTCTGAGGACTGGAAGCAAGGGAAGAATTAACACATGGGGAGCTGCAGCTGGACACCCCGTGATGCTCAAAGCAAGGGGCCCTGCTGTGTCTCTGTCCCTGGCACCTCTTCCCCAAGCTCCTGTGGGTCAGGGCAGGGAAGTCTCACCCTCTGCCACACAATTTGGCAATAAGGGAAGGGAAATTGCTTTCTCCAGGCACCTCGATCAGGGCATTCCCAGCAAGGGCTCACTTATGGGATTCTCACAGTTCCAAGGAGCTGCTCTAAGCAGGGCTTTGTTCTTCACCTGACCCATGTTGTGTCTCTCTGCTCCAGTCTGGAGCTGTTCAGGTGTTCAGATTTCAGATCTTTTTCCTGTCTGTGCCATTTCCCAGGATGTTATCTGGACCCCTAGCAGCTCGTTTGGAGGATAATCTGTCTCATGAGGTGGTTGGGAGCAGGGACAGAAGCAGAACCAGTCCAAAACACACATCCCTGCCTTTACATCGAAGGTTTGGGGCTGGGTCAGGCTGGGGCTGTGGACGTTCAGCCCATTTCAGTAATTTGTTTGTGAAATCTTATTTCTGGGTGTTTGATGCTGAGGCTTTGTCAGGCCCCAGGCAAAATGCTCTTGTTTCCAGGCTGTGTGGTGGAAACCCCATGAAGAGGAGCCCTCCTGGAGCCCAGTGTGTCCCCAAGTCCTTCTGCCCATCAGTGGAGTCCCCGGACACAGCCCAGTGGAGCTGGATGTCCCTCATTGTCCCCGTGTCCTGTCCTGGTTTGGAAAGACAGGTGTCTGCCTGGGAAAACCAGAGCTTCCCTTGGAATGGAGAAGGGAAAACCCCTCCCTCCAAAATATTATAATTTTACAATTAAGGGGCTTTCAGGCAAAGATATGGAAACAGGAATAACAGTTATTTACTGGGAATATTAAAAAATATAAACATAGTAAAGCAAACAAACAAAGAAAAATCCTGGCAACGCTGCCAGGGTCAGAACTCTCCTGCCCCCGTGTTGGTCAGGCTGTTGGTGTCAGCCCAGCCCAGCCCTCCTGCAGGGACAGATGTGGTTCTGGTGGAGCAGAGATGATCCTGGAGAAGGGTCCAGTGGTGCTGGGATGGGTCCGGTCTCCCTCTGGGAATCCAGNGCCCCACACTGAGCAAAAAGCTCCCCCAGGGGGTGTCCAGGACAGCCCTCCCCGATGGGAAACCTGCCCTGGGTGTCTCCTGGTGTGGGGAAGATGGTGAAGGTGCCTCCTCCAAGAACAAACCAGAGAGAAAAGAGGAAACAGGTGCCACATCTCACAGTTTTGTCTCTTTTGCAGGAGAGGTGCAAACCACCTTTGAGCTGTGGGTCACACAAACACCCAGGGACTGCCCCAAACCCCTTCTGCCACCAGCTTTGTCCCCAGGCTTTCTGCTCCAGGTGGGAAGACTCAGTCCACCTTAATTCCTCTGTGTTTTCATACAGCCTCGATTTTTATCCACTGTCCTCAAAGCCCAAATGGCCTGGGGGTGTTGGGGGAGCCTTGGTGCCCTCAGGGAGGTGTCTGCAGTCCCCAGCAGTGTGACACATTTGTGACAGCCCACCCAAGTCATCTATCCCTGCCTAAGCCAGGCGTGGCTGGGTGAGGTGAGCCCATCCTACAAATCACCCAGGATTAGGGGTTCTTTTGGGGGTGTTTTGGGATCCTTGTTCATCAACTCTTTTCTCTTGTCATGAGCTGAGTCTGAAGGATGACAGAGGGGGACTCTGGGTGCTTTGGGAACAAACAGAGGTCAGTGGGTTGCTGAAGGTTAATTCACAGCATCTTCAAGGGCTTTGGAGGAGCATCTTTCCTCCTGAAAACACAAAACCCAGTTGGAAAAGGGACCTGCCAGCCCAGCTGCACCCTGGAGGGTGCCCAGTGCAGCTGAGGGGGGCCCTGGGTGGCCAGTGCAGCAAAGCTGAGTGGTCACATCCCTGGGGGCAGGGATGGAAAGCTTTTCTGTGCTCCCAAAGCCTGCCTGGGGATTTGGGGTATGAGAGCAGCTGTCCCTTGAGCTCCCTGTGTCCCCACGGAGATGGCCTTGCCAGGACCTCGGCTCCAGCTTGGGCAAAGATCGGGGATGGGACAGGGGGATTGGCTCTTCTCCATCCTCGGACACCAAGCTGCCCCTTTCAGGCTCAGCCAAGCCCAAACTGCCCCTGTCAGGCTCAGCCAAGCCCAAACTGCCCCTTTCAGGCTCAGCCAAGCTCACAGCTCGCTCTCCTCCCGTCCCAGGAGCCCCTCAGAGGGGAATTCCCCCAGGATGATCCCCGAGGAGGTTCCCACGTGTTTGATTCCTGCTGAAGCAGAGGCCCACCCTTGCTCCCAGGCCGTGCAGGGGATGGCCAGGACACGCTGTGACCTTCCGGGAACCAAGATTTGGGCTGTTCAGAAGTTTGTGGTACTCCTCCGGCTCGGCCGGAGCTGCCCGGACCGCGGGAGGTGTGAGCAGGAGGGGACCCGGCTGTCCCCGTCCCCGCAGCTCCTTCCTTTTGTCCCTGATCCATCTCCATCCTCCGCAGCCGGAGCGAGAGCGGCTTCGTGCTTCCCTCTAGTGGTGCCGGCTCCGGAACCGCCGTGATCCCAACCCGGGGATCCCACTGCTCACTGATCCCACTGCTCACTGATCCCAGCCCCGGGATCCCACTGCAAACTGATCCCAGCCCTGGGATCCCACTGCTCACTGATCCCAGCCCTGGGATCCCACTGCAAACTGATCCCAGCCCTGGGATCCCACTGCTCACTGATCCCAACCCTGGGATCCCACTNCAAACTGATCCCATCGCAAACTGATCCCAGCCCTGGAATCCCACTGCTCACTGATCCCACTGCACCCTGATCCCATTGCCCACTGATCCCATTGCTCAGTGATCCCACTGCTCACTGTGATCCCACTGCACACCCTGATCCCACTGTGCTCTGTGATCCCACTGCACCCTGATCCCATTGCTCACTGATCCCACTGCTCACTGTAATCCCATTGCACACTGATTCCATTGCTCACTGATCTCACTGCTCACTGACCCCATTGCTCACTGTGATCTATTGCTCACTGATCCCATTGCACACTGATTCCATTGCTCACTGATCCCACTGCTCACTGATCCCACTGCACCCTGATCCCATTACTCACCGATCCCATTGCACCCTGATCCCACCCTGTCCCACCCAGGTCCCCACTGCCCTGGCCAGAGCAGCCCCACAGGCAGAAGGTCCCTGGGCCAGGCGGAGCTCAGGGCAGGATGTCCCAGCTGTGAGCAGAGAACTGTGACACCCCGTGAGGTGTGACTGGGTCTCTCCTCACCTCATGGGGGATTCCTCCCCCCGGGGGTGTTTGGGGGTCCTTGTCTCCTACCACGGTGCCACAAACCTTGGTCAAACCCAAATCCTCAGGGCCGGTGGTTAAAATTTACTCTTCCTTGTTCCCCTGAACGATTTTGCAGTCATTTCCAAAATGCTGAGGCAGCTTTATTTGGTGTGCTGGGCTCACACACGCCGTGCCCTGCTGGGAGACCGTCCTGGGAGGGCTCCTCTTCTCCTGTTTAAGAAACCGGTTGAGCCAATTGTCTAAAGCCAAAGCTTTGGCGGAGCAAATCCATCTTTTTTAGAGCTGTGACCATTCCGTGCTGCCTGGGCAGGGCAGCTCAGGGCTCTGGGTTCTGCTTTAAAGAAACTCCTGATGCTCCAGGGAGCTGTTTGGGCTGTCACCTTCATTTGGGTGCTGAACTCGAGCCCAGGTGTGCCCAGGTGGCCAAGAAGGCCAGTGACATCTGCGCTGTTCCAGCAATAACGTGGCAGCAGGACCAGGGCAGTGACCGGTGTGCTGGGCACTGATGAGACACCAGTTTTGACTCCAATCCTGGGGTCAGTTTTCAGCAGGACAGACTTGGAAGGGCTGGAACACGTCCAGAGAAGGGAACGGAGCTGGGAAGGGTCTGGAGCCCCAGGAGAGGCTGAGGGAGCTGGAAAGGGGCTGAGCCTGGAGAAAAGGAGGCTCAGGGGGGACCTTGTGGCTCTGCACAACTCCCTGACAGGAGGGGACAGCCGGGGGGGTCGGGCTCTGCTCCCAGGGAACAGGGACAGGAGGAGAGGGAACGGCCTCAGGCTGGGCCAGGGGAGGTTTGGGTTGAATTTTGGGAATTTCTTCACTGAAAGGGTGGTTGGGCATTGAAGCTGGGCAGTGGTGGGATCACCATCCCTGGACGTGTCCGAGAAACAGCTGGAAATGGCACTTGGGGCATAGTGGAGGTCAAAGGTTGGTCCTGGAGGTTTTCTCCAACCTTAAGGACCCTGTGATTCCACTGCCAGGATGCACAGAGGTTACCTGGAGTGAGCCCTGCTGTGGAGGGATGGATCCAGGTTCAGGAGTCAAAAGTGGACCAAGTGCTGCTCTGAAGAAATCCCCATCACTGGCCTGGCTGGAATAAGGAGGAGGAAGGAAATCCCGTCTCTGTCAGAGTGATGGTTGTCCCACCCCAGGAGCATGAACTCACCAGCCACCTTTGTGGCGGAAATGAATCCCATTCCTGCAGGGGCAGAACAGGGAAAACACCCTGGCAGCTCCTGAGTGCCCAGCCAGGGAGGAGCAGGCTGGGTTTTGACGCTGTTTTACACCACAACGACACAGACTCTGACTTCAGAAGGCTGAAAATGACTCCTTGATTTTTGGGATGTGTCTCCCTTTTATACTATTTCACACAGACCAATTGGATTGGTGACACAAAGACAAACCTCTTCACTCACATTGCTCAGAGCAGAGGGACAGCAAGAAGAAGTCCCTCCTGGGGAAAGGAATGAATAACAAAGTTACAGTTACAAAAACATTTCTCCTGTTTGCAGAAAATTCCCTGGAAAGAGAATTTCAGAAAACCAAAACACCTCAGGCACGGAACCAGGGCTACAACACAGGGCAGGGTCAGGGGAAAGAAGGACAGCTGACCAAAGCTTCCAGAGCAAGAGCAGGATCAGCAGAGATGGACAGAGGGACAGGGGAGGAGATACCTTTTGACAGTACCTCATTTATTGGGGTGGGGAAGCAGGGATGACCCACTGGGATACAGAACTCCAAAACAGCTGAACACTACCCACCCCCACAGAGGAGCTGCTTCAGCCCGTGAAAAATTCCACCTCTGTCCCAGAGCAGCCTGTGGGGTGCAGGGCTGGCTCCTGCAGCCGGGCTCAGGTGGGAAGGGGCAATCCTGAGCCTCTCCACGCCTTTCCAGCCTGTAGCACATCACCCAAGGGCTCTGCTCATTCCCAGTGCAGAGGGATTTCCTGGGATTCCTAAACCTCACTGAAAACATGGACAGAAATTACCAAACCCTCTCATTACTTCGTTGTTTCAAAGATTTGGAAGGCAAGAGACACCAATGAAAGGTTTGGGGCAGCCCACACTCAGAATTTCCTCTGGGAACTCTCTTGTCGAATCCAAGTGTTTGATTTTTTTAACTTTGGGAATTCTTCAGGAAAACCGCCCTGCTTTTAAATTTTTTTTTTCCCCCCCTCTATTTTAGTTTATGGATCAATTCACTGCAACTTCATTGGCAAAAAACAGCTGCTGCTCACGTGTGAGCCACCGTCCTTTCACAAAACCACTGTCGTGTTGTTATTGTGATATTGTCATTCCGTAAAGTGACTGAAAACACAAAGGTTTTGTGGGAAACGCCTAATCCAGATACTTGGGACTATTAACTGAAGGGGGCTCGCAGCAGCATTTGATGCTATTTTTATTTATTCAGCCCCCCAGCCCTTTCTTCCCTGAGCTCCCAGATGACATTTCTCAGCCTTATCGCGGCCGAGGACAGCGGGGGCTGTGCGGATGCTGCTCCTGTGCCGTTCCTCTTGCGGTGGTGTGTTCTGTGCAGTAAGTTTGCTGTAAGTCCAGGGTTGCACAAAACGGCTTTTCTTTGTGCCCTTGTTCAGTTTGCTGTACCCCGGTTTCTCTTTGTAACCCTAAGTTGCCACTTTTCCCCACAGCCTTCCCCAGACACAGCTCCTGATTGGTTTGCTTTTCCCGCCTTGGCTGCCTGTCCCTCAGGTGTCAAGAGACTTTCCCGCCCTGTCAGTCACCCCAAGACCTGCCCCCAAGGCCAGAAGCTTCTGAGAGGGACCTTTGGTGACTGGCTGGGTTGGAACCTTTCCCCTCCTGTCTCCATGTGTGTCAGTGTATGTTCACAGCCACTCCATGTTGTACCCCACTGGCTCTGTTCCTACCCTCCCTGAGATCTCACCTCCTGAACAAAACCCCCTCTCCCCTCGTGCTCAGGGTCGATCCTGAGGTACCGGACACGAGGTGAGGGGTCCATGCTGACCCCAATAAACCCGGTTTCACTCTAAGCCTCCGGAGTGTCCCTTCTTTCTCCTCTTGCTGTCGTCTTGCTGACATTTCCCAGCTGCCAAGAACCCCAAGATTTGCCGTGGTGTCAGGGCCGGCCGTGCCGAGGGTAAAATAACACACCGCCGCATCCTCCCTCTTCGCTTCACGTTTATTCAGGGTAAAGCATAAAAAAATCTGCATTCTTGGCCCTTCCTGGTGGAGCAGCGGGGTCACACCCCTGGTTCCACTGGCTCTGAGCGCTTCCTTTCTTGCAGGAAGCTGTGAAGCACTTGTGGATCACCCCGAGGACAGTGACAGGAATGATCAGAGGCCGGGGATGACATTCTCCAAAGGAAGGTGGCGTGTTTAGCTTGGGCACAGCATCGATCTGAGGGCACGCAAAGGATTGCTACAGCAAGGACAGAGGTGTGCTCTGCGTGCCTGGGGTGCTTCAGGCGGCAGGAAAGGAATTTAGGCTGCACAGGGGAGATCCCTGGCAGCACCTGGAAAACGCTTCTGGCAGGATGGATAAGGAAGCACTGGGTAAAATGTGGAGTTTTCATCACTGGGAGCCCAAGAAAGGAAGGAAATCCTCCCAGGGGTATCAGAGGCATCCCTGCTGCACTGCTGCATTTATCAGAGCTGCCTGGCCCAGCGTGGACACCAGGAGCAGGAGTGTCCTGCAGCCAGGACAGGCCCTGCTGCTGGCAGGGGACAGCACAGGGCCCGCCCTTTGCTCCCTGAGCCAGCCAGGAGCAACAAATGGAGAAAGTGGAAGACTGGAGACAGTTTGTTGTCGGATTATGCCCTTTTCTGACTTAGAGATGGGGCAACTGAGAGGCATTTAAAAAACTTTTACCCCATTTTCAGTCTCATGTGAAGGGTGAGACAGTACAGATGTTATAATTTACACCGTCGCAATCAGAAGCCCCCAGTTTGTGGGCAGAAACACCAGGAAGAAAATCTAGAGAGTAAATCCCTGCCTCCAGCCTGGAGAAAACAAGAGCTCAGCGAGCATCATCAAGGCTGGGTTTGTGGTGTTTGCACCCAAGGGCGGCCCCAGTGCGGGCAGAGCCCTCCCTGCCGTCCTGTCCCCTCCCTGGGCACAGGTCACACACAGGGTGTGGACACAGGGCCCCCATCTGCTGTCCCAGCTGCCCCTTCCAGGGCCACCACACCAACCCCAACCCTTGTGGGCGATCTTTTATTCCACACGACCAACGATGGAAGCGAATTTCCTGCAGCCCACCGCGGCCATGAAAACCTCCAGCCCTTTGCGGTAACGTGCAGAGGAGCGGGCCTGGCTCAGCGCAGCCTGGAGAATTCCAGAGGGGCACATTCCTGCCTCCTTCCCGAGCCCCCGAGGGGCGGAGTGCCCCGGCAGCGCTGCAGGGACCAGCCCGCAGGGCTGCAGGGCTTGTGGCAAGGCCAGCTTGCCCTCTAGTGGCCCCGATCCCGAATGTCCCTCCAGCCGCAGCGACAGCGATGTCCCGCAGCTGTGGGGTCACCAACCTGGGGCTGAGGGTAACAGGAGGCGCATCTGCTTAACCCCTTCCTTCACAGAGGGGTTCAACCGCCTAAACCGCGCACAGTTCACTGCCTTTGGTACCCGGCTGAGCTGCTGCCGCCTCCTCCTCTTCCTCTTCCTCCTCCTCCTCCCTCCCCTGTCTCCCACGGTGGCTCTGAGGAGCTTCAGTGACCAAAGAGTGGCTTTGTGGGGCTGGAGCCTCTCCAGCAGCAGGGAAAGGGGTTTATTTTGCAGCCCAGGCAACCTTTGCTGCCCCTCCCAGCATTTGTGGAAGTTTGGCTCAAGTTTGCCCTTTCCCATCTCCATGATGTAATTCCGTGTGATCTGGAAGAAGCTGCAGCCAGACTGAAGGACAAGCACCCAACAGTGAGAATACACAGATTTCTGCTGAATCCACTGAATTGTGGATCTAAGTGGAGGATGAAAAGACAAAGCTTGGGCAGCAGGACGAGAGGACACAGCTCCCTCTGTGCTGCACACCCGTGGGCTGGATGAGCCTGTTATGGGTTTTACCCACACTTCTGGGTAAAGTAAAGGTAAACTTCTTTTACCCACACGTTTCTGGCAGAAACATGGCTATTAATTAGTGAGACTGCACGATCGACTGTGTCTTGAAAAATCAAAAAGGTTTTAATAAAGAAAGAAAATAATACAAAAAATAAAACCAAAGCTGAGCACAGCACAGAGACAAGTGCCCTACTTGCTACAACACCTCGAAAAGCGTGGAGTTCTTTTGTTCTCTCTCTTTAGTCCGTAACAGCCTAGGTGGGCTTTTTGGCCCTTGGCCCAATGAGATGAACAACAGACTTTGAGTTACACCCTCAGAGTCCAGTCCACACTTCTGTGCTGGCCCCGAGCCGATTACAATGAGAAACCCACAGAACTTTCCAGCTAAACTCCCTAAAACTGAGACTCTTCCCCTGTTTGTAATCACCTGCTGGAGGTGTGGGGAATGCATCACCAAACCCTCGCTGCAGACCCGGGGGCAGGAAGGCTCCTGGTTTGCAGATGGATTTTTCCCAGCCCCTGCTGTGTAGTTCCAATCCCTCCAGCCCCAAATCCCTCTGCCTTTCCCACCGCGGATCCCCGGAGCAGCCCCTCCACAGGTGCCCGCCCTCCCCCACCACACCTGCAGAGCATCCCCGGCAGCAACACCCCAATCCCCCGGGAGGAAAGGGTTAAAGGAGGCAATCCGCCTTTCCCGGCGAGCAGATTCCGCTCCGCTCTGCCCGCAGCCCTGTTTATCAGCAATTGCAGGCTCTAAAACCCGCACTTTACAAGAGCAGCATAACCTGCCAGTTATAATTGGTTGAATTATACCTCATCCCTGATGCAACTCCTGATGAGCCGCCGCCTCAGCCAAGAGAACCGATAGCAGACAAGTTTATGGCTCTCCTGGAAAACACAATTATAAATCGCATCCCCACCACAAGCCCTGGGAAAGGTTAACCCTTTCAGCGCAGCTGCCGAGGCTGGCAGGATTCACTGGCAGCCCTTTCCCAGCAGGGAAGGGGAAGAGGAGAGAGGAATCGCTGCTGGAGAGATCTGAGAGGAAATATTGGATAGGAAAAGAGGGATGCAGTGGCCTCGTTCCTGTTTGCACCAGGGCTTTCCAAGAAATGGCATCAAGTTTTGGCAGGGAGCTGCAGGTCAAGGAAAATCCAGGGGATCCACTGGATTTGTCCATCCTGTGCTCCACAGCCCTGCACGGGTCAGGTTATGCCACCATCCCAGACCTGCTGGAGGTGCCCTGAACCCAAATCCTTCACGGGGATGTGTGACCTGCTCACAGCTGCTCTTCATATTAATCTTCTTTTCATCTCTGCCCAGCTGGAATTGGGAAATAAAGATCAGCAGGACTGGGCAGGCAGTGCAGTCAGGACCAGAGTGGACACCGTGGACTTTGGGACATCCTGACAAGGATCAGGTGTGATGGTTTCCCACAGCAGAGCAGCCCAGCACAGAGAAATCACTTCCCTGAAAGAAATCACACCTGGGAAAGGTCCCAGAGCCTTTCGCTTGTCTTTGGGTGCAGCAGCACCTGCTTCTGCAGCCCCTGAGGCGTCCTGAGCTGTGCCCAGCCACTGCAAGGGGTTAAATCCTGCTCCAAGGGCCAGTCCAGCCCATCACTGATCCTGGCATCAAAAGGCTGCTGCTTCTCTGGGAACAGAGGGCAAACCCTGCAGCCAGGGGTGATCCCAAACTGTTCCCAAAGACAGAAACACCTTTCAAAACCAGAAAAGGAATAAATGTGTCTTGAGTTGACTTTAGCCATTGGAAATAGGCCTAGGAGCTGCTGCCTGTCCTGGCCACCTCCTGTGCTCTGTTTTTGGTGCAGAGGGTTATCCAGAAAAGCTGTGGCTGCCCATCCCTGGAAGTGCCCAAGGCCAGGGTGGGGAGGGCTTGGAGCCACCTGGGACAGAGGCACCCAGGGCAGAGGAGTTGGATTTACACAATCTTTAAGGTCCCTTCCAACCCCAACCACTCTGTGATTCCAGGATACCATGAGAAAACCTGGACAAATGCACCAGGTCTAGTTAATGAAGTGAGTTAAGTGAAACCTTTGATAAAGCACTTCAGTAATTAATGTGCCTTGTGCTGGGGGATGTGCTGGGCCCATCTCAGCCATAAACCTTTCCTGTGAAACCGTTTAGAATTTGCTCTGCAAATATTCCACGATTAACTCTGGGATGGAGCTGCCCTTACACCCTGGAAAATCCTGCATCCTTCTGAAGGCGTGGACAGGGTCACCAAATGAAGGACGAAGCAGGCACAGCAGAGGTTCAGGGAAACTTCCTCCTTCTTCTTCCTTTATTCAAAATCTGACTCCGTTTATATACATTTGTACAAAGGTCAAGGGATTGGCTACACAGGTCACCACCTCTTTAACCTGGATGGTGGACATCACCATCAATCACATTTCTCCTCCCAGAGGAGAAATATGTAAACATTGTAAAAATACACATTGTTTACATGAGAATCTGCAGTACAAAGTTACAAGTGCTCAAAAGCAAGAAAACCTAAGGTGACACCCTTCTCCCACTGAGCCCCAAACCGGGCCCACGTGGGCACCTGAAAGACCTTGGTGGCTCCAAGCGGGTTGAGAGAAAGCTCTGGAAAGCTTTTCCTGCTCCTGGCCCTGCCGTTCCCAGGCTCCTGTGGCAGGCTGCCCTTCCCCAGGTGCCAGCTCTGAGCCTGGGGGCAGCCAGGGCTCCCCAGGCACTGACCAGGATCCTCCCCTGGGGCAGGGCAGGGGGAGCAGGGAGGATTTCGGGGGTTGTTGGGCCACTGGCCAAAGCAGCCAAAGTGGTGCTCCTGCCCAAATCCCCAGGGGAAGGAATGGGCCAGACCCAAAACGTCACTTCCCTGCAGAGCCACCTCTGACAGATTCCTGCAGCCACATCCAGGGCTCCCTCCTTCCTCCTGCCCTGCAGGGAGGAGCTGCAGCCCAGGCAGAGGATCTGTGGAGCCGTCCTGGCTCTGGCTGGTGCCCACCAAGGGGCAAAGCCAAGGGCTCAGTTAAACCTCCTTTCACCTTGGAGCTTTTATCAGGAAAGATTTTATTTAATTTTAATTTTAATTTTAATTTTAATTTTAATTTTAATTTTAATTTTAATTTTAATTTTAATTTTAATTTTAATTTTAATTTTAATTTTAATTTTAATTTTAATTTTAATTTTAATTTTAATTTTAATTTTAATTTTAATTTTAATTTTAATTTTAATTTTAATTTTAATTTTAATTTTAATTTTAATTTTAATTTTAATTTTAATTTTAATTTTAATTTTAATTTTAATTTTAATTTTAATTTTAATTTTAATTTTAATTTTAATTTTAATTTTAATTTTAATTTTAATTTTAATTTTAATTTTAATTTTAATTTTAATTTTAATTTTAATTTTAATTTTAATTTTAATTTTAATTTTAATTTTAATTTTAATTTTAATTTTAATTTTAATTTTAATTTTAATTTTAAAAAATTTAATTTAAAAATTTTTAATTTTTAGTTTCAGGGGTTTTAATTTTTTTTATTTTTTGATTTTAATTTTAAGTATTCATTTTCATTTTTAATTTTCATCTCAGGGAGAAAAAACTTCAGGAATATTTCCCCAGCCTCTCTAACCCAGAGCATGGTTCCACCAGGCTGGGATGGGATGAGTCCCAGAGGTCTGGAGCTGACCTCCCCGGGCCAGGAACTTTGTGGCCATTCCCTTGCACTTTCTTCCCTCTCCACTGAGCTCCTGCTGACTCAGGGCACAGAACCAGCTGGGAGCAAATCAACCCATCCCCTCTCTCCAAATCCCCTGAAATCTGGGCTCAGGAATATTTACAGCCTCTCTGTGTGTCCCTGACCTTCAGCTTTTATTTGTGTACGTAAATTTTGTTCTATTCTGGGGGGTACAAGTTTCATATCAGGGCAGTTCAATCTTTATGAGGATAAAGTGTTTGCAGGGCTCTTAAGCAGCTTAACGTAAGCATGTGTGTGAAAGATTAACAGCTTTGTGAGTCGGAGCAGTTAAGTGACAATATAAAGAGAAAGGAAAGGAGAAAACATCATCAATCTTAAGCAGCACCAAGAATATTTGAGATGAGTTATTGAGGGGAACAATGCCAAGCCCGGCAGGGTAATGATGACCAGAACAGGAAAGGCAGAGTGACTTGAAAGGATTCATCTACGGCTCCCAAACTTGGAAGACAAAGGAAATGTTAATTATCCCCTGGTATTTGTGTCCATGGCTTGGTGTTGTGTTCAGAGCAGGCATTGGAGGGCAGGAAGGAGGAGGCAGACTGAGCTCAGCTCAGTCTGTGCTTCTTCAAGGCCCTGTCAGCTCAGAGAACAAACCCACCCCTCCCTCCCCACAGGAATCATCTGCCCGGGGCACTCCCCTCCTTGCTGCTGAGGCTGAGGAGAAGCTCCCAGCTGGTTTTTACGGCTCTGATGGACAGGGACCATCTCACCGTGCTCTCCTCAAAGCATGAGGTGGCAGAAGAGCTTCCAGAAATGCTGGAAGACCAACCCAACACCACAAAGGGTTTGTTTTTTATTTGAGTGTCAGTCACTGCCCCCGCACAATGCTCCAAACACCTGTGCCAGGTTCCACCTGCAGAGCACAAGGTTGTGCAAGGACAGAGATTTTTACGACCTCTGGCAAAGCAGCTGATGTCCGTGTCCTTGACTTCACTGACAAGGGATAACTCTGCCTGTTTGCCAAGGCAGGTCGTTGGTTTATCAAGGAATGGTCGGAAATGTTCCGAGATCCTCTGATGAGGCATCCCTGGAAGAGAAAACACGATGATGCCCACGGGAATTGGGTGTTTGGGTCTGGATTTTCACTGCAGACACAAAGAGAAGGCCACAACAGCAGGAATGAGGCATCAGGAGGAGCAGGGGATGGCACTGGATGTCAGGGAGCAAATGCTCAAGCTGCTTCTGCTGAAATCAGACATCGTGCCTCGGTCGGGAGGAGGAGACACCTTGGGGCTGCACTGGAGAGCTCCTGGACGGGCCCCTGGGATGAGATCCCCCATGAGATCATCCCCTGATTCCCCATGGACTACAGAATGAACCGACCAAACCATTGACATTCCCATTTTCTCAGGGATTTTTTTCTGTTTTCAAAGCCTGGTAGGAGGCCTGACTCTCCTGGACCTTGTCTTGGTGCCTGGATTTTTAACCAAGCATCCGATCCTCTCCAAACGTGTTGTGCACGAGTCATTCCTGCCTTTCTGGGATCATCCATCCAGGTTATCTCCAGGTTAGTGACACATCTGCTGCCTGGAAACTTGGGCTTCAACGAAAACATCCTGTGAAACACCATGATTAGGGCCAGGGAATGTTTGGGAATAGAAAATATCTCTCTTGGAAACTGCCTACACATCAAAGCTGAACTCCTTCTCCAGGGAATTGCTTTTGGCAAATTTCAGTGCTGGATAAAAAGATCGAACCAAAATATCTGGGTGAGGTCAGAGGGCTCCACTCCAGAGCTGCTGGAATTTCCTTTCCACGAGGAAGCCCAGAACTGCAGCAGCACCCAAACATCCAGATTACATCAAAATGGAGAATTTCATTTATCCTGATGGGGGACCTTTTCCTGTGTTTTTGTTTTCTTTTTTACTCAGGCCCAAAGAGATCCCTGCCAGTGGAATGGGAAATCTGACTTCAAAGCAAATCCCGACTGGATCCGTGAAGAACTGCCCAGGTTCACAGCTAATGGAAGTCCCCAGCCATGACAGGGAGGTCACCAGGGCAGAGCAGTGGGGCTGGAGGTTGACAAGCTCCAGAAATGCATTCCCGTGCCTGGTGTGCTCCCTACACCGAGTCCAGGCTGTTTTCCAGGGAGAATAAAATCCCTGCTCTGCGCATCGAGGGAAATCTGCCCTGTGCAAACAATAAAGATAACAGGGGAAGATAACTTTGCAGGCTGTTGTTTTTACATCTTGGCAGGGATGTAAATAACCCCGAAGAGTTTCCTTAGAGACGGGAGAAGCCTGAGGATGGGACTGGGAATGAATGTGGCAGGCAGTGGGTCCCACTCAGCTCCCTCTACACGGGCAGGAATCCCTCTATCCACCCATTCATCCATCCCTCATCCATCTATCCATCATCTATCATCCATCCATCCATCCCTCATCCATCCATCATCCATCCATCCATCCATCCCTTCATCCCTCCCTCCCATCCCATCCATTGAATAAAACCCAAATCCTTCTGGGATATTTTCTCCATGTTCTATTCCTTCCCTTTCTTTTCAGACCACACAGAGTTGGGAAGACGATCCCACCTTGGTGACGCTGAATTTCAGCCCAAGATTTTTCAACACGAGCCTTTCTCTAGGATGGATTTGTTCTCACAAACAGAATTTGAATAGGTGTAAAACTAAGAATGTCAGCACAATCCCCTGTGAGGAAACCCACCCAGACCCTGATATCCACTCTAGGCCAGATCTTCTGCTGTGCTGCACTGTGAGAATTGAATTTTGAAGAAGACAGAAGTTCTTACTGAGTTATTTACATAGAATGTGGTTTCCCGAGGATTTCTCCTGGTGATTGGCTTCACCCACGTCCTGGGCGCTGCCCACCAGCAGCAACACAGGAAAGCTGTGCAGAAACCTGCAGAAATTCTGTGATGACATCCAAAAGGGTGAGATTTTTGTTAAAATGAGGTGTCTCTGTGCCCTGGAATGGGGTTAGGCTCTGATGGGTCCTTTCACCTGCCCCAGGATTTTCCAATCCTCAGCAAAACCAGTCTCTCACCGTGACCTGTGCTGCTGGTCCATCCCAGACCACACAGATGCCCAGGGGACACCCTCCGCTCCAGTTCCTCTGGGGTGTCCCTGTCCTGGCTGTCCCCAGGAGGGTTGGGGGGACAGGGCTGGCAGGGACCCTCCCTGGAGCAGGGCACCACCCCAGCACAGGGTGTCCTCTGCCCTTCCTCCTCCTCAGCAGATTAAAAGGTCCAGGGAATAAAGGGCAGGGGTAGCTCCAGGAGCAAAGTGCTCAGGAGTTTTCCCAGTCATTCCCTTGGAGCACTTCAAAAGGAGCTGCTGGAATATTCTCCCCTGGGAATGATGTCCTTTGGCAGCAAGCTGCTTTTTGGGAACAGCTCTTGGAGAGCTGGGCAAGAACCAACCCCCCCAGAGTGCCCCCCCACAGAGGAGGGGGTGGAGGGGGGGCTGCCCAGAGGGTCTTTGGGCCAGTGGAGACCTGGGTGCTCTGGGGACTGTCCCAGCCCGGACACAGGACACAAACAGGGATTTCCCCCTGCCTTTGGAGAAGGGTGGAGATGCTGAGAGGAAGGAAGGGACAGGAAAAGGCCCGAAGGCCCAAAGTGAGCATTCAGCCGACAGGGAAGAAGGGTTTGCTCCAGGATTTATTGCTCAGTCCTGGCTGTGATCCAGCCCTGCCGAGACCATCACACCCCCATTCCCCCCATCCCTCCTGTACCAGCAGATGCTGCTGGGGTCCCCCAGGCTGCCCAGCCCTGCCCTGGCTCCTCTCCCGTGGAGCTGACAGGGCTTTGCTGCTTTCCTGGCTGGAAGGGAGGGAGCTCAGCCTCCCCTGGGAGTTGCCGAGGAGCCGGGGCTGCCCCTGGGGCTGCTGTGCAGCTCACACACAGCGGGTTTCTCCGAAAGCTGTCACCGGGAGCCTCCCGAGGCGGGAGCAGCGTGTTCCGGCTCCCCGGGAGCTGTGCCCTGCAGGTGACAAGCTGTGGCTCCTGCCCTTGGAGAGGAGCCAGCTCGGAGCATTATGATTTAATTAAATTACTCCAGCAGCTGCGAGGGAAGGAGCTCTAACAAGAGACAGAAAGGAAAACAAGGGTTTGGCTGTTCCCCTCTGGAAGGGGGAATGTGGGGGCAGCTGTGAGGTTCTGGCTGCCCCTCGGGATCCCCCATTGTCACAAGAGGACATGAAAGGACCACACTCACCGTCAGGTTGAAGTGAGGAAAAGAAGGGCAGTTTATTATGATTTGGGGTTTAAATAGGATTTGATCAAGGATTGGGAGATGAGGGGAACACCCCTCTGACCCCAGTGGTCAAACCAGCAGGCCATCACAGACAGGGATGAGCAGACAATCTATTTTTGTTTATGTTACATGTGTGGGAATCTCCAGTAGAAAGTGTGTAAACAATATCAGAAAGCTAAAGAATCAGGGTGCCAACCCATCAGAGTGAAATGAGGGGTAACAGCTTTGGAAGTCTTGGGCAGCACTGTGGGGCTCTCCTGGGCGAGCCCCAAGGCTGTGGGGTGTTTTTCTCTGCCCACCCCGAGGTCCTGTGTCTCAGCCTGACCCCTCCTCCAGGCCCAGCCTTGCAGCTCCATCCTCCCCTTGGAGAAGGGGGAGCAGCCACTGCGGGCTGTGTGAAGGGGCTGAGGTGCCCCGTGGCCACAGAGAGCCAAGGAAAAACGGGAAAACAGAGTTTTTCACACCCACCCTGTCCTTGTTTCCCTCTGGAGGATTTGCTGAGGACTCCTCCTCCCTTTATCCAGATCCCACCCCTGTGTTTGTCAGCTGATCCAGCAATAAAGCCAAACCTTTGCCCCCAGTTCCATCCCTCTCTGAATCCCTCTGTGTTTTCCCTGAGCCCTCTGAGTGTTGTGGATTTTTGTGACAGTGCCACCAGCCCCTGCCTGCAGACTCTTTCTCCTGCTGTCCCTCCCAAGGGAATGTGTTCACTGAAACCTCCAGGGAGAAAGGGAAGGTTACAGCTCAGGAAACCAGAAGAAGATCCCAGGAAAGTCTCTTTACCCCTTTATCAGCTGCAGCACCGAGTCCTCCACACCAGCCTGGTGGGACACCAGAGCTCAATACTGAGCTGAAATCATCACAGAGGCTTCAGCAACACCAGAAAAAAATGGGATTTTCTTGATAAGGAGTGAAAATAAATAAGGACAGCGAGGGTGATGTGGGAATGAAGCTGCTTTAGATGCACTGAGATGAGATTTCATCACTCCAGCATAGAAAGGGGAAAAAGGCAGAGAGACTGGGAAGCAGAGCTGGTGGAAATCTGAAGGAGTTTGGGAGCTGGAGGGTGGTGCTCAGGCTCTTGTTGAAAGTCCTGAAAATGCTGAAGCAGAGAGACCCCATCAGGGCAGGCTCAGGCTGCAGAGCAGGGAAAGGTTCTTCCCCCAGAGGGTTCAGGCACTGCCCAGGCTCCCCAGGGAATGGGCACGGCCCCGAGGCTGCCAGAGCTCCAGGAGCCTTTGGACAGCGCTCCAGGGATGCCCAGGCTGGGAGTGTTGGGGGGTCTGGGCAGGGACAGGGTGGGACTGGATGATCCTGGTGGGTCCCTTGAGCTCAGGAGATTCCACTGCTCTGTGACTCTGGTTTTCCTGCTGAGGAGGTGCTGGGGGTGCTTTTCTGTGCAGGAGGTACCAGGGTGTGGCTCCTGCAGCATCTCTGTGCTCCCTGCCCTGCCCTGAGCCCTCCCTGCTGCCCTGGTCCTTGCTGTGGTGCTTGTGCAGGGCAGATCTCCCAACCCCTCCTGCCCCAGGGGCTGCTTCATCTTTGTGCTGAGAACCTTCCATGGTGGCTTGCCTGGACTTCTCCTCACAGCTGATTGGGGCTCCTTATCCTGCCAAAATCATTTCCCTCTTCCATCTCCTGGGCTGCCGTGACTGTGGAGTGCAGTGACTCTGCCCTGAGCACATGGAGACTCTCCCTGACCACACAACCCTGTCCTGTGCCTTTCCCAGCCCATTCCTTGGCCACCCTTCCTGCAGGGACAAATCCAGCTCCGGAGCCAGCTGAGCAGAGCCCTGGGGCTGGATTCTCCTGGGTGGCAACAAGGCCGAGGTGAGGAGCATCCATTACTGGAGGGTGGTGATGGCACCTCCTTATTCCTGAGGTGTGGGAGGGGGCTCTGGGGGTGCAAAGGAGATCATCCATCCCCTCTGCTCCCGTTTCTGCAGGCCCAGGGATCAGCCCATTATCAGCGTGGTTTGATATTTAAATCACCCACGGGCTGGGTCAGATCCCTCTGGGTGTGAGAAGGAGCTCCCTGAGCTCCACAGGCTGCCTCAAAGAGAAACCAGCATTCCCAAAGGAGCTGCCATTCCCTCCCAGCCCACTCAGGGAGCAGACATGGACCTCATGCCTCTGCTGGTGCCAAGGTCTGGCTCCTTCCTTTCCCCCGAAACTGCGGCTGCAGGAACCGCAGGGATGGTTTGAATGGAGGACCCTCAGGAATTCTGAGATTCATTCCTGTTGTCACCTCTCCCAGTCCATGATGTGACACAAAAACGCACCTGGAGGTGCCACTGGCTTCCTGAGGCAGGGAGGACACGGTGGGTGTTCACCTGAGGGGTCTGCAGAGGGAAAATCCATCGGGAAATGGGCAGAATCCACCAGCCAAGCGCGTCCAGTCCTGCCCCGTGCCTGAGCTGCCAGACACAGCCTGTGGCTCCAGACACTCCTGTCACCCTCAGAAACACTCATGATAAAGGCAGGCAGTAAAAGCCATGCATGGAGGAATAATTATCCAGGGCCGGGAAGGGGATAAAAAGGGAAAGAGCCTTGATGTAACACAAACATCGTAAAAGGCCATAAAAGCAAAGCAAAGGGAAGTGTGAAGGAGGCTGAAGGTTGGCAGCAAATGTACACAAACACAAGGAGCAGGGCTGGAACGGGCTGGAAACGAGGAAGGTTATGGGTGAAATGGAGAAAGATGAAGCTGAGATGAAGATAAGCATGGAAATGGATTGATGGAGTAGATAACAGCAGAGAGCTGCAACCCAGAGCTCCGGGGGACACCCTGGGGAGGGACACTGCCAGGAGGATGAGTGAGGGGACAGGTGGGTGGGAATGCTCCCCAGTGACAAGATGGGGAGCAAGGCCACGGTGGGCAGGACAGGCTGAGAGAGCTCTGACCGATGTCACACACCCAGAGCAGGAGATGTCCCTGCTGAGGAAGCTCCCACAAGAGCAGGACCCACACCAGGCTGTGCTGGGGGCTGCAGGGGAGGCTGAGCCAGCACCAGCCTGGAAAAGTATTGGAATTGTCTGCCTGGGGAGGTGGTGCAGTCACCATCCCTGGATGTGTTTAAAACAGACTGGATGTGGCACTCGGTGCCAGGGTTTAGTTGAGGTGTTGGGGCTGGGTTGGACTCGATGATCCTGGAGGTCTCTTCCAACCTGGGCATCCTGTGAATTCTGTGATTCAGCGATGTTCCCTGCCTGAGGGGGACTGTCCCCTCCACGCTGAGCCTGTTCTGCTGTCCTCAGGGCCCCTCAGTGCCAGGAACAGGAGGCAGACGGCGAAGCAGAGCAAGAGGAGCCTGCAGGCACTGCTGACATCAGCCCGGAGCCCCGGAGATGCTGCTGGGAGCGAGGGGGGGAATCGTCCTCCAGCTGCTGCCGGCGCCAAGCATTTCTCATTGCTCGTGTGCTCTGTTAACACCTCCTCACGCCGCAGAGCTGCGAGCAAGGTCTTCCTGAGCCCTGCTAATTATTAACCACACTCCTGTGAAGTTTAACCAGACGCGCCTGTCAGCTGCTGGCAGGAGCGGAGCGGCGGGAGAGCCTCGGGAACAGGCGGGGATGACTCAGGGGAGCGCTGCCAGCCCCAGCCCGCTGCCTTCAGGTGTCGTCGTGTACCTGGAGATGAGCCCGGACCTGCTCCGAGCTGGGGGTCAGGGGCCGGGCAGGGGCTGTGCTGGCACGGGGAGGTGTCTGCGGGCTCCAGTCCCTGCTCTTGGCCACACCGAGATGCTCCTTCTGTTTGCAAAGTTACCCTCTGAAACTTCTTTCTAGTTCCATTTCTCTCTCGACGATGTCTGTCCTATTCCACGGCCTTTCTGGGCATTTTTTATCTCAGAGTTTGCACAAAACTGTGTGAGCTTTCCGTCAGGCTTTGGGAATTCTCTGCAAATCCAATTCCCACGCTTGAGGAGCTGGGCTGCCCTGGGCTCCTGGGGGTGACCTGCCCATCACAGAGGCTCCTGGGGGTGTGCCTTGGAGACTTTGGCTTCTTCTCCAGAGGTTGGGTCTTGAAGGAGCTCAGGGAAGGGGAATTTGGGCTGGCACAAACCGATCCTCACTCCCTGAAGGCCACTTCAGCCCCACTCAGAGCACAAGGGCTGCTCCTTTCCCTCCCTGCCTCGGGTGCCTTGGGAATTCTCGGCTCCCTGGTTGTTTTACAGCACTAAATTCGTGGTGAGCTGGGGAAGGATGGGTGGGCTCTCCTCAGCCCATTCAGAGGTAAAAAGTCATATATGCATAGATCAGCCAGTCAAAATCTGAAAATCTCAAACACTTCAACTCTTGGACTGTGACTTCTCCAGTGAGAAATGCTGCAAAAAACCCCATCCTGATGGGTTCTTGTTTGTTCTGATCAGATTTTCTGGAAATAAATGGATCTTCCTGCGGGCTGGCTCTGGGATCTGGAGGAGCTTTTTGCTGCTGTCAAATCCACCTGCACCACTGGGGCATTTTACCCCTCACTAGAACACAGGGATTGGGAACAATCTGGGAACACAGGGATTGGGAACAATCTGGGAACACAGGGATTGGGAACAATCTGGGAATACAGGGATTGGGAACACTCTGGGAATACAGGGACTGGGAACTGTGGGAACACAGAGACTGGGAACTGTGGGAACACCGGGATTGGGAACTGTGGGAACACAGAGACTGAGAACTGTGGGAACACAGGGGCTGGGAACACTCTGGGAATACAGGGATTAGGTAACTGTGGGAACACAAGCATTGGGAACACAGGGATTGGGAACAATCTGGGAACACAGGAACTGAGAATTTTGGGAACACAGGGATTGGGAACACAGGGGGATTGGGAACTGTGGGAACACAGGGATTGGGAACACAGGGGCTGGGAACACCTGTGGGGAAGAGAGAACATCTCCCCTCCTGCTGTGTGGGACAGGCACCCAGGACAGAGCCCAGGGGTGGACAGACCTGGCTGAACCCCAAATTCATGCAGAGGGCTGAAATGCAGACTGTTGAGAGCTTTCCACAGCCCACGCCAGGGAAAGTGAGAGCTGGAGATGCCTTCATCCATCAGATCCCTGGGGATGCCTTCAAGAGCAGGAGCCCCAGCCTTGGGGCAGTGGTGCTTCTCCAGCCTGTTCTGGCTGCAGTGTCCCCATTCCTGGCCCACGGGGCCAAATCTCTGCATGTCAATGCTTTGGTCAATCACAAATGCAAATCTGAAGTGTCCTGGGTGCCTTCATAATATTAAAAATAAGCACAAACCCAGAAACAGTGTAGGGTCTGTGGATGGGGTTACCCAAGTTGTCCAGCTCTGCTGCAGGCAGAAATTAAATTATTTAAACCCAGGTTCTCTTCTCCAACTTAACTCTTCACCGTCTAGTCANTTAAGAAAAAAAAAAAAAGAAAAAAGAAAAAAAAACACTAAAAAAAAAAAGAAGTCTGGTGGTTGTGTTAATTGGGATAATTAGGCACAGAGAGGAAGGTCTGGGCCCTGGTGCAGTGTGTGTGTCGTGCCTGAACCTGGAGAGGTGGGAGCCCAGGGAATTCATCCACACAACCAACAAAGGGCAAATCTCATCCAGCCCCGTCCCCAACAGTGGGAGAGAAAGACCAGGGGAGGACAGCAAAACAATGAGACACTTGCTTTCCCATTTTCCCCCATTTTTATAAATGTCTGTATATATTTCTCAGAAGGAACGGCAGCTCCTCTCGGTGAGGAGAGTGGATTTCGCCTGCCTTGCAAAGTTCACCCATTGTTCAAAGCGAACCCTCCTGTCCAACACAAACAGGGACTCTAAAAACATTCTCATCCAAAACAATTGCCAGGACTTTTGATGTTTTCACGGTCCTCGCTCTCCCCCACTGTTTGATCATTATGTTTTACAATATTTTTTCCCCTTCCTCGCAGGCGCCGTTCCAGGTGCCCCAGCTCTGGAATTCGTGGCTTCATCATCCAAAGCTTCTGCATTCAGTGGGATACAATGGAAAGAATTCCACGGGATTTATTTTGTCTGGGGAGGCGCTGCCCCCCGAGCCTGTTTGCACACCCTCAGCAGGGCTCCCAGATGTGCCTGGGGCCGGGCTGGAGGAGCTCAGCTCCAGAGGATCGTCCCTTTCCTTTCCAGGAATCCCATCCCGGGCTCTCCTGCAGGTCACCTCTCCCTTGGCATCCCAGGAGAAGCGCTGAGCACTTTGCTGGAATTGTTATAAATGAACCTTCAGGAGCTGGCCAAGGCCAGGACATGCTGGGCCTTCCATTCCTGAATGATCCTTGCTCCTGCAGGTGACACTGACAGCGCAGAGGGCACACTGGAATTGTTATAAATGAACCTTCAGGAGCTGGCCAGGGTCAAGATGTGCTGGGCCCTGCATTCCTGAATGATCCTTGCTGCTGAAGATGACACTGACAGCGCAGAGGACACACCAGGACACAGAGGGAAGGTGGAGGGAGGGTGGGAATGCTCTTGGAGAGCTCTCTCCAGAGGAGCAGCCCCCCCCAGCCAAGCCAGGCTCTCTCCTGACCATCCAGACTGAGCTCAGGAGCGGGCAGAGCTCATCCTGAATGAGTTAACATGGAAGGGGAGGATTAAGGTTAGGGTAGCTCTTCCACTCTCAGTGTGATTTTGGGGACAGCAGCACCCTGCTGTGGGGTGTCCCATCCTACACTTTGTCCTGTGACTTTGTGTAGCCCTGGTTCCGTGCCTGAGGTGTTTTGGTTTTCTGAAATTCTTTTCCCAGGGAATTTTCTGCAAACAGGAGAAATGTTTTTGTAACTGTGACTTTGTTATTCATTCCTTTCCCCAGGAGGGACTTCTTCTTGCTGTCCCTCTGCTCTGAGCAATGTGAGTGAAGAGGTTTGTCTTTGTGTCACCAATCCAATTGGTCTGTGTGAAATGGTATAAAAGGGAGACACAGCCCAAAAATAAAGGAGTCATTTTCAGCCTCCTGTGTCATTGTGGTGTAAAACAGAAGCAACTTTGTCCCTGTGACTTGCCCTCTGCATGGGGGCACAGCAGGACCCACCATGGGACACATCAGGGGGTTCCCTGCTCCCAGCAGAGCTCTCAGCTGCTCTGTCCCATTTTGGTGGTGCTCAGCCTGCACAGTAACACCCACACACCCAGAGCACTCGTCCAGCTCTGCTCCAGGCAGAAATTAAATTATTTAAACCCCGATTCTCCAACTTAATTCTTCACCTTGTAGTCATTTAAAAAAAACCCTGAAAAAATTACTAAAAACACCAGAAGAAATCTGGTGGTTGTGTTAATTGGGACAAAACAGAGCAGGCCTTTAGGGCCTTCCCTTAATTCACTCCCTGAACAATGTTCACTGATCAGGACCAGAGATTCAATTAGGTACCTTGGGGTGGTAATTCACAAAGACAAAAATGAGGAGTTTGCAGATAATTTGTCTTTCCTTCTCTCCCAGAACGCTCCTGCTGAGCGACACCGGCTCTGCCTATAATTGGCAACATTAATACAATTAAGATGGTAATTTTGCCCTGTTTTGCTTCCATATTACAAAGCATCTCCCTTCACATCCCTCAGCACGTTTGACTGTTAAATTCCATCATTATTTCTTCCCTTTGGGCCAAGAGGGGAGCCAAAGCCAAGGACAGCCTCCCTCAAGAGCTGAGGGGCTTGTGCTGCTCCTGCTGGAGGAATTTTCCAGGATAAAAAGGTGTCAGGGTCAAAGGGAGGGGCAGAAGGAGGTGACGGTTTATTTGGATTAAAGCACGGAGTTAATGAATCTCTCTACGAAAGCACCGGGCAAGTGGCAGTAATTAGGGGGAAACCAGAAAAAAAATTACAATATCAAAACACCCCCGCGCCTCTCCCTGCCCGCCAAGCTCCTGCCAGGGAGGCAATCCCGGGGATCCTGCCGGTCCTGGAGATCCCTCCCCAGGGTTTGAACTCTTTCCAGTGATGAGGGGATGAAGGGCTGGTGGGGCACTGGGTGGGGCAGCCAGGAGGGCTGAGGGGGTTTTAAAGGATGGGTTGACCCTGGAGAGGCTGGACAAGAGGAGAGCACTGGGAGTCAGGGACGAGGGGAAACAGGATGAAGGTGAGGGACAAACATGGACAGTGAGGAGCAACAGGGAAGGATTTTCCTTTCCCTTTCCTTCCCTTCCCTTCCCCCCAGAGCTGCTCCCTGTGTGTTTTGCAGGCTGGGAGGTGTCACCCCCAGCACTCAGAGGTTGTGCCCCCACCCAGGTCCCTGTGCTCAGGCCAGCCCAGGTGAGGCAGGACACAGCTCTGGGGTGGGATCTGCTCTGGGCCACCCCAGCCGTGCCCAGGCACAGTCTGGGAGAGCCCCCCTTGCCCCAAGAGCTCTGGGGATTCATCACCCCAGCAAACGAGGTGCCAGCAGCCAGGAGGGATCCCAGGCTCTCCTGGATTTCCACCCCCGGGGAGCTGCTGCAGGCCTGGGGAGGATGGGAGCTCCTGGGGTGACCCCCGAGTGTCTTTGGGGGCTGCTCAGAGCCACTCAGAAGAACCAACAAAGAAGTTATTCTTCTAAAAACCCCACAAGTTTCCATTGCTTCTGCACATGGCCAAGGCAGCCTCTCCTGGGCCTGATCCCCCCCTCCCACTCCACAGAATGATCTGGATGCAGCACAGGTGGGTTTGAGCTCTTCCCACTGCTGTGGCTTGTGGTGTGAGCAAAACACCCCAGAGCTGCCCTGCCCGGGGCTTTGCCTCCTCCAGACTCCTCCTTTGAGAGAGGAAGCCGCTGGATTTGCTTTTCCTCCTGCCTGGTTAGAGCAGGGATTTTCTGGAAGCCAAACAAAGGCAATGGAGATTGTCTGGGGAGATAAAGAGGGAACAGTCTGAACAAGCAGGAAGCTAAAGGGGAACGAGGCTTACACGTGGTGAGAAAACAAAGTCATTACTATTCCGTGCCTTGCAGAGGAGGAGGAAGGACCTGAGGGGCTGTGAAGCTCCTTATTCATGGACAGTGCTTTGGGAAATGTGGAGGCTCTCCACAGGATCTGGGAGAAGAAGTTTGGATCCAAATTCCCCACCCAGGCAGTGACTGCTGAAATGCAGAGGCAGGAAATCCCTGCAGCTTTCCACAGGCAGAGGAGCAGGACACACAGAGGGTTTGCCCAAGGTCCCAAACCTCGGCCAGCTGTGTCCTCTCCTGGGACCTGCCCCTGCTCCTGGCCCTGCCAGCAGCAGCTGGGCTGGGGAAGGGTCAGGATTTAATCTGTTCCTCACTCAGAGATCCCTGGAGCACCGAGAGGGCTGAGAGCAGCCCAGGGGCTGAAGAGTCTTTGGCATCAGAAGAGACAAACAGGAGTTCCTGGAGCGAGGAGAGCAGCAGGCCTGGGAGCCACCACCCTGACATGAGCCCGTCATTAACAGGGAAAATGGAAAATGGGACTGTGCTGGAGCCCCAGGCACTGGGAATTTCAGACTTTCTGTGCTGACAGGCACTGACCCCCAAGAAAACTCTGCATTGACCTGAGGCTGTGGAAAAGGCTCCCAAAACTGAGTGACAGCGCTGGCATTGTGGGTGTGGAGTTTGAATAGAAGTGTGTGATATCACAGGGTAGAAAACTTAGAGTTTAAGGTTTCAGAATATAGTAACATCTATATAAAGCAAGATGGAAGATTTAGGGTGAAGGCTGAGTCCTTCTTTTTCACCTTCCTCTCCACGGGTCTGGGTGGTGTTTTGTAATTGTGTAGAAAAATCCACATTGTGGCCACGGGTGGTTGGTTATTGGGTTAAAAGTAAAAATAATTTAGGTGTCACTTCTTAATTGGACAGTTTATCCTTAAAAGGCCTTGTAGTGAAAAGAGATAGGCTCCATTTTTAGTGTGTTGGCTTGAGGTGCTGTAGAACTCACAGTTTGTGAGACTGTAACATAGATAAGAATTAATAGACACCTGAGTCCGAACAAGAAACAAGGCCCTAACAAACACTGACCTGCTATTAGGTGACGATTCAAAGTGAAATCTCTCCTCTCCTCTCCTCTCCTCCACTCTCCTCCTTTCCTCTCCATTGGATCCACCTGGGACAGTGGGAGGTGTCCCTGTCCATGGCAGGGCTGGGATGGGATAAACTTGAATTTCCCTTCCAACCCAAACCATTCTGGGGTTCTCTGGCCCCTTTTTCAACCCACCAAAAAAGTGCAGGAATTCTGGAGGCAGGCCGGTGGGGAAAGTGAGAATCAGGATGAGATCCTGGCTGGGAGAGGGTGAGGATAGGGCTGTGTTGTGAGCAGGGTCCCACCCTCAGTGGTCCCTGCAGGGCTCAGTCCCTGGAATGGCTGGACAGGATGGGGAAAAGGCTCCTGCTCCCCCCCTCAGGCACTTCCAGCTGTCCCTTGTCCCCTGGCACAGCCAGGGACACCATGGCCACACTGCAGGGCTCAGCTGGGAGCTGGGATCCCCCCCAGCCCCAAACTGGCCCAAGGGGGAATCCCACCTTGGCACAGCCAAGCCCTGAGCTGCCCTGCAGGGAGAGCCCAGCCCGGGGCAGGGGCTGCTCACAGCCAGCCCTGAGCTCACAGAGGAGCCCATCTGGGTTCTCCAGGGACACAGGCCTTGGCCAAGGCACTTCTTCCTGCAGCCCTGCAGTCATGGAGGCCGCTGGGCACGTTTCTCCAGACCTGGATTTCTCCTTTCCCAGCAGTTTCCTCCCAGTCAGCACAGTTGTATTTTTTGGCCTTTCCCCTGCGTTTCCTGCTGGCTTCCCTCTCTCAGGCTGATGAGCTCCTGGAGCTGCTGTGCTGGATCTCTGCTCTGCCAGCTCCTCTCAGCCCTGCTCTGACCCTGCTGATGTTTGGAGCAGCCTTGGCCTCGCTCTCTGCCTCTGGCCTCGTGTGACGAGGATTTGGGGCCCCTCCAGGAGGTGATGCCCAAGAAGCAGAGCTGCAGTGAGGACACTCATCCCTTGCCTGTGCCTCAGCTCCAAGGGCTCTGTGATTTCTGGCACCGCAGCCTGGATTCTCAATTGTTTCCTTAAGACAGATTTCACTTGGAAGCGTCAGGGAGGGTTTTAAAAAGGAAAGCAAAGGAGCGCACCAGGAGTCTGCCAAGTGGGGCAGAGGAGGTGCTGAGCCACCAACCTCAGCTGCCTGCTGAGGGCAGAGGAGCTCCCAGGGTTGTGACAGACACACAGCTCACAGGGACATTTTCCCCAAGGATTTGTGTGGTGGTTTAAGTCTCATAATGGGAGAATCATAAAATCGGGGAATATCCTGAGCTGGAAGGACTCACAGGGATCATCCAGTTCAACTCCCAGCCCTGCACAGACACCCCAACAATCCCGCCCTGGGCATCCCTGAGAGTGTTGTTCAAACCCTCCTGGAGCTCTGGAAGACACAGAATGGGATTTTTAAAAAGGACAAACACCTACCACACTCACTCTTCAATCCTGATCCTTGTACGGGATCCTGTACCTGCAATCCTCAAAATGTAGGTGCTTTGCTGCAGAAGCCACAGGGGCTGCCCGAAATCCATCTGCCTGCTTTACATCCCTCCAGGTCTGAACCTGAACATCCAAGACTGGTGCTGACTCCAGGTGTGCTATCAGTGGTCACAGAGTGTCCTGGCAGGCCCAAGGGAGAGCCTGAGGCCCAGCCAAGAGTGTCCTGCTCCTGGCCAGGCTCCTCCTGCCTGAGCCAGGCGATGTCCCCACCCCGAGCCCCGGTGCCCTCGGTGACAGCACCGAGCCCTGGAGTGTTGGCATGAGGTTTGGTTTGGCCAGCAAGAGCCACATGTGCACATCTGGCAGCTCCAGCTGTGGTGAGCTCAGCTGGGCTCTCACCAAGCTCCCTGACCCAAAGGACAGCCTGGCTCCATGGCCAGGTGTCCCTGCTGCTTCCCAGCCCCACATCTCCTGCCATGGGGGCAGCCCTGGCCCATAGGAACCCCAGCTGGATGGGAGGAGTTCTGCAGGAAGGAGAAGCCATGGACACCCCCGGCTGAAGGAACCTGCTGTTCCTGTGTCTTGGGTTGCCATATGTGACCAAAAATGTGAATTTCTATTTTCCATCTGCTGAAACCAGCTGTGGAGGTGTTTTCTTTATCTCTTGTGTGACCCATCCCTCCTCACTCAGGGGAGGGGGCGGTGCCTTCTGTCCATGGGCAGCTGTTAAACCAGCTGGGGCCGTGTTCTTTATCCCTTCCAGGACCCATCCTCCCTCCAGGGGAGATCTGCTGTCCATGGGCCATCCAGGCTCACTGCAGGGCTGAGACAATTCCATCATCCCATGGGGAGAGGCTCCACCCAGGGGGAGGAGCCCAGCATTCCCACCTGGATCAAAGCTGGCATTCAGAACAGCAGCACAGCCTGTCTGCACTGGATTCCCAGAGGGAGACCGGACCCATCCCAGCACCACTGGACCCTTCTCCAGGATCATCTCTGCTCCCACAGAACCACATCTGTCCCTGCAGGAGGGCTGGGCTGGGCTGACACCAACA
Source organism: Cyanoderma ruficeps (assembly GCA_008694505.1). Classification (NCBI taxonomy): domain Eukaryota; kingdom Metazoa; phylum Chordata; class Aves; order Passeriformes; family Timaliidae; genus Cyanoderma; species Cyanoderma ruficeps. The sequence goes on along the minus strand of VZDJ01000274.1, from coordinate 1,828,405 downwards.
GCCTGACCAACACGGGGGCAGGAGAGTTCTGACCCGGGCAGCATTTCCAGGATTTTTGTTTGTTTGTTTGCTTTACTACATTTGTATTTTTAATATTCCCATAAAGAACTGTTATTCCTATTCCCATATCTTTACCTGAAAACCCCTTAATTTCAAAATGATAATATTTTGGAGGGAGGAATTTTACATTCTCCATTCCAAGGGAAGCTCTGGTTTTCCCAGGCAGACACCTGTCTTTCCAAACCAGGACATCCTGTCTTCCGGAAACCTGGAACTCAAACAGATGCCCGTGCTTATCCCAGCGGGGCAGAAATACCCCAAAGCAGGACAGACTCTGACCAGCTCCCCCTAACCCTTCCATGTGGATCCCTCAGCAATCCTTGCCTTCACCTTGGCATGCAGGTGCTTCCAGAAACTTGAAAACTTTTCCCCAAACTGTATTTTGTCCTCCTGTCCCCTCCTCTTCCCAGTGTTGGATCGATGCACTTGCTCCCAGCAGGATTTCGCAGCTTCCCTGCCAAGCATCCTACAAAGTCACGGTGCCATGTAGAGATTAACCACAAGACCAGTTGGAGTCCTCATTTAGGTTTTAATTAAGGCAAAAGTATCATTAACTTCAGCAGAAACTACTTGATCGAGTGCTGCATGTAAATGAAGAGGAGCTGAGTGAAGATTTGGCTGGCAATCATCAGAAAATCCTACTTGAAAGCCCCGTGCCAGGATGCCTGGGATGAGATTTCTTTTTTTGGGAAATGTTCTAGAAGTCACTGTCCTCAGTGACAAGGACAGCTCTGCACAGGCCCCTGGGGTGCGGGGAGGGCTCTGTGCCAGCTGCTGCACGCTTTGCAAAGGTGTCTTCTTCCCAAAGCAAGGAAGCTGCACCAGGGATGGGATTGTTTTTGCCATGTCTGGGCTTGCCTGATAAGGAGCCAGGGCTCCCCAGCCCAGGCAGGAAAATGTCTCCTGGTATCTGCAAGCACAGATGATCGAAATGTCTGCCTTGGGCATTGTTCAGCTCTGAATGGAGCTGAGGAAACACTTCAGAGCGTGGTGAGCACCAACATTCCCAGCCTGGGGATGCCTGAGGAGGGTCTGGCTCCGTGCGAAGAAGGAACAACTTCCCAGAGGAGGAGAAAGGTACAAAAGTGTTGAGCATGCAGGAGTCTGGAGCTGCTGGAGCAGCAGAGCAGCCTGGGCAGAAATCAAACCCCACACTCCAGCCCCCAGAGCAGCCCAGGGCTCAGCTCTCAGGATGGGCAGAGTCTCACTGAGCATCTCAGAGCCAGGGGAGGATTCTGGCAGGAGCCAGTTCACCTGCTCCAACAAAACTCAAGTCACAGAATGGTTTGGGCCGGAAAGGACTTTAAATCCCACCCAGTGCCACCCCCAAGGACACCTCCCAGTGTCCCAGGCTGCTCCAGCCCCAATGTCCAGCCTGGCCTTGGACACTGCCAGGGATCCAGGGGCAGCCACAGCTGCTTTGGGCACCCTGTGCCAGGGCCACCCCACCCTCACACTCATTTGTAAAAGGAATTGCAGTTCTCAAATGTCAATAAATCATTTCCAGAAGTGTCTTGGCCACACCCTGAGGGCAAGGACGTTGGGATGATTAACCCTGGACAACTTTTGCTGAGTGAGATGGATTTGACAGGACAAGGGGGAATGGAGTCAAAGTAAAATAAAGTAGGTCAAAATTAGAGGTGAGGAGGAAGATTTGAGATTAGATTATTTTAGATAAGATTAAATTAGAATTAAGAAAGAGAAAGTTCTTTGCTGTGAGGGTGGGGTGGCCCTGGCACAGGGTGCCCAGAGCAGCTGTGGCTGCCCCTGGATCCCTGGCAGTGCCCAAGGCCAGGCTGGACATTGGGGCTGGAGCAGCCTGGGACACTGGGAGGTGTCCCTGCCCATGTTTTGGGTTGGAATGAGATGGGATTTGAGGTCCCTTCCAACCCAAACCACTCCAGGATTCTGTGATTTAGGACCAGCTGGTCCCATCCTAAAGGACAACCCAAAGCTTTTGAAGGGGAGGCTCAGAGGTCTCTCCCACCTTCCAGAGCTGCCTCAGAGGACAAAGTCCTGCTGTCCCTGAGGTCTGCTCTCCCTTTGCTGCCTCACATCAACTGGTTTCTGCTCCTGCTGATGTTTCCAGAAACAGAAAATCCTCTGCAGAACAGCCCTCCCAAGGACTGACTGAACATGGGAAATCAGAGAAAAGGTGAAGGGCAAAGGAGAGGGTTGGTTTAAATCCATGTCACATGGCTTTAAAGGGCTGAGCAAATGCGTTTCATCCAGGCACAGTGAATCCCCTCCCGCCAGCCTGGAGCTCACAGGATGCCTTTGGAAAATGAGCCAGGGGCACTGCCAGGAAAACCCCCTGGCCTCCCTGAAATGCCAAGCTGAAACATTTTCAAGGTAAAGAATGAAAAAAAAAAAACCACACCAAAACCCAACAACCCTCTGTTTCAGATATTTTTATTTCTTTTCATACTTCTGGGATTTAGATAAGGGACAATAACAGGAAAATCTCCGATTCAGGGCACTGGATGGAGAACTTCCATGACAGATTTCCAACAAAACAAAAGAAAACAAAAGAAAAAAAAATCATTCATTCAAAATAAGTGGTGGAAAATTCCTCGTTGTGGCCAGCTCTGCTTTGAGAATTGGTTCCCCCCTGCATATATTCATACAAAACTCATAACCATGATTTTCCCCCTGTCCACTACATGAAAACGGAGTCAGTTAAACAATTAGATTTTATTTCTGTTTCCACTCGTACCTTTTGCTCAGGACTGCTCAAGGATTATTCAGCGGGTGGGATTCCAAGGGAGAAAAAATTCCTGATGAGAATGAAAAATGTAAAACGCACAAAAAAATCTGGAATAAAAAGAAGTTGATCAATGGCCCCCAGGGAAATACTTGGTTCATAAACTTACTCAAATGCCACTGAATGAATCTTTAATTTGTTTTCAATTTATATATATACACACACACACATATATANTCCTGCAGTGCCTCCCTTGGTCTCTTTCTGCCTCCTCCACTGTGTTTTCCCCGTCATGGCCAAGCCTGGAGCTCCCAGCTCCCACCTGGTTGTGCTGGACCCCGGTGGGACCCGGCAGCTCCCTGCTCCCTCCTGGAGAGGTGAAGAGGGCAGTGGCTTGTCCCTGTCCCTGTCACCCAGCTGGCCCTGACCACTCTGCTGCCCCCCAGGTGCCTCGGGGTGGTCACTGCCCTTCCAAAAGGGATCAGAAATTCCTTGGAGAACATTCCCCCAGCTCTGGGGAGCATCCTGCTGTCACAGTGACTCCGTGAGGATCCAAACATCCCCCTGGGTGCAGCAGCTGCTCCTTTGGCACTGGAGGAACCGTCCCTGACCCCCGGGCCGGGGTCACACCAGCTGAGCTGAACCGACACACCTTTCTCCTCAAGCTCACCTCTAAAATCTGCCAGAATTTGGGATTATTTCACAGGAAATAACCAGATCATCCTAACGATGGCATCAGCCTGCTTGGCTGGGGCCAGGGTGACATCACCAACCTGCAGAGGCTGCCAGGGGGTGGCAGGAGCACAGGTGATGATTTGGGCTGTGCTGGGAGCACAGGGACTGATTTGGGCTATCCTGGGAGCACAGGGGCTGTCCTGGGCTGTCCCAGGAGCACAGGTGATGATTTGGTCTGTCCCAGGAGCACAGGGGCTGATTTGGGCTGTCCCAGGAGCACAGGGGTTGATTTGGGCTTTCCCAGGAGCACAGGGGTTGATTTGGGCTGTCCCAGGAGCACAGGGGCTGTCCTGGGTTGTCCCAGTGATGCCTTAGGATTTTAGCTTTTATCTTTTTCAGATCTCGTGCTCTGCTAACTGTGCTAATTATGCTCTGCTCTGCGTGGTTCCAGAGCAGGGGATGACTCAGGAAAACGATCCCATCCAAGCTGTTTCTCCAAGTCATCGTGACTACAGCAGCCTTTTTCTGAATCAGCACCCAGATAAGGCCTGACTGTGTTTATTTGTGGCAAATAATTTTTATAGTCTCCCTTTCATAAAAAAGAAGAAAAGTCCTTAAGTCTTCATAGCTAGGGCTGTTAAATTTAGATAATGTGTTTCTGTGTATTAAATGGAGTTAATTATTGTCAGATAAGCTCTTGCATGAGCAAGGACCTCCCTGTGCTGGTCCTTGACTCACACTGGTCAGAGCTGACCCAGAAAAGGCCACAGAGAAATCTGGGCTGGCAAAGAGCACGGGGAGGCCAGGAGCCAGTTCAGCTCCTGCCTGTGTTCCTGGATCCCTGGCAGTGCCCAAGGCCAGGCTGGACACTGGGGCTGGGAGCAGCCTGGGACAGTGGGAGGTGTCCCTGCCGTGGCTGGGGTGGCACTGGATGAGGTTTAAGGTCCCTTCCAGCCCAAATCATTCCACAATTCTATGATTCCAAGGTTTGGGGAGGTTTGGGGAGAGCAGAGGTTGGGCACCCTCACAGAAATCCCTTCTGGAGGTTCCAACCAGCAGCAAGAAGATCTTTGCTGCCAGGGTGGTCAGTTGGCCGTGGCAGGGGTGGCACTGGATGGGCTTTAAGGTCCCTTCCAACCCAAACCATTCCATGATGCTGTGATTCCAAGGAGGCCGGTGGTTGGGCACCCTCACAGAAGTCCCCACGGGAGGTTCCAGCCAGCAGCAGGAAGATTTTCACTGCCAGGGTGGTCAGGGACCGGGAGGGGCTGCCCAGGGCACTGCTGGGGTCACCAACCCTGCAGATGTTCAGGAACCCAGCAGAGGTGTCACTTCATGCCACGGCTCAGGGGGCACAGGGGGATTCTGTGCACGGTTGGATTTGGTGATCTCGGGGGTCTTTTCCAGCCTCAGTGATCCTGTGGTTGTGCTGAACCAAAGACGCCGATCAGGGCGAGGTGTGAGGGGCTCTTCACAGCAGCACAGCCCCCCTGACAGGAGCTGTGGTGTTTTTATCTGGTGTGGGGAGGTGCAGGCAGGTCCCTCCCTGGAGATGAGGGGCGGGCGATTCCCTCAGTGCCTCCCACCAACAGCCCCCAGAGAAATTCTGCTTAAGGGCAGGGGAAACGTGGTTCTCTTTATTTTCTGCTTCTCTTAAGTGCAGGGGAAAGAAACGTGGTTCTCTTTCTTTTCTGCTTAAGTGCGGGGGAAATAAACGTGGTCCTTTTCATTTTCTGCTTCTCTTATGGGCAGAGGAAAGAAGTAGAAAAGTGGTTTTCAGCCCGGCAGGTTCAGAGGGCAGAGTGGAATGGTTTGGATTTGGCCGGGAGTCAAGGCAGATGACACATCCAGTATTCCTGTGGGCATTAACTCCGCATTCCTCTTAGTCACACTTCAGGCATCCCTTTATTTCCCGGAGCTCCTGCAGCCGCCGACCTGCTCTGTAATTACCCGGCCAATGTCATGCAAACACTGCCCCGGCGGGATCTGGGGCAGGTCGGCGCAGGTTACCTGGTAATTATCTTCCCAATTACCGAGTAATTCCCGATGAATTACCGGGTAATTGGCGAGCACGACCAGCGCTGGGCAGGAGACGCGGCCTGTTCTTGTCTCCCTCAGGAGCCGGGCCGCTCTCCATGGACTCACGGAGCTGACAAACCCGGCCTTGCTCAGGGAACAGGCTCATTCCTGGCTGGGAGTTCCCCCTCATGACTCGCTGGTGGATTCCTAGAAGTGATAAAAATAGGATAATGACAATAATATTAATGATTATTATTAATATTAATGCTAATGTGGCAGCAGTGACTCATGGCCTGCAGGAGCCTTACGCAGGGCCCAGACTAAAGAAATCCTCTGGCTCTTTTCAAACCACCCTTTGGAGGGGGACTGGGCTGGATCCCAGCCCCAGCAGGTGGAGAGGTTATTTCTGTACAAAAAAAATGCTTTGATTTGTTTGGAGTCATAGATTCAGTAGGCTGGTGGATTCCTAGATGTGATAAAAATAGGATAATGACAACAACAATAATAAAAAATAAATAATAATGCTAATGTGGCAGCAGTGACTCACGGCCCTTACTAAGGGCCCACGCTGAAGAAATCCTCTGGCTCTTTTCAAACCTCCTATTGCCTCAGTGGGAGTGGGATTGGGCTGGATCCCAACCCTAGCAGGTGGAGAAGTTATTTCTCTGCAGAAAAGTGCTTTGATTTGTTATTTATTTATTTGGAGTCACAGATTCAGTAGCACTTGGAAGCCAGGCCAAACCCAGGGATTGATCCTCAGCTCCTCCACCCCACAGAGAGCCAAAGGGGAATCCCAGAGTCACCAGCTCTGACCCTGGAGCATGGCAGGAGGCCCCTGGTGATCCAGACCTGCTGGGCTCTCCCTTGCCACTTTGAGCCCCCCTTTGGGAAATACGGGCAGAATTTGGGATTATTTCACAGGAAATAACCAGCTCATCCTAACCATGGCCTCAGCCCGCTTGGCTGGGGCCAGGGTGACATCACCAACCTGCAGAGGCTGGCAGGGGGTGGCAGGAGCACAGGGGCTGTCCTGAGCTGTCCCAGGAGCACAGGCATTGATTTGGGCTGTCCCAGGAGCACAGGGGCTGTCCTGAGCTGTCCCAGGAGCACAGGCATTGATTTGGGCTGTCCCAGGAGCACTGGGCTGATTCGGGCTGTCCCAGGAGCACAGGGGCTGTCCTGGGCTGTCCCAGGAGCACTGGGCTGATTCGGGCTGTCCCAGGAGCACAGGTGATGATTTGGGCTGTCCCAGTGATGCTTTAGGGATTTAAGCTTTTATATTTTTCAGATCCTGTAGTGCATTAGTGCATGACTCTAAACTCTACATAGAGTGTTAGTGAGCTCTCTTCAGATTTTGGTCAGACACAAAAATTCCTCTCTAGACCTGAGATCCAAGGACACCCTACAGCCTCAGGCCATGAAAATATAAACAAAAATTAATTGGGGGGAAGAAAACTGGGGCTAAATTACTTCATTACCTGAAGCTGTAATTGGAGGATTAACCCCTGATATATAAATAGATCAAACTTTTATGTGTCTGAAAAACTCGTGACCATTGTCCAGCTTGGGTGTAGCCCCTGGGAGGCTCTGACTGCCCAAGGTGTGTCTATTGAATAATAATTTAATAAATCCCCACTGTACTAAATATATTAAATACCCTTTTTATATATAATAAATACATAAATACCCTTTAATAAATCCCCACTTTATTCTCTTCATCTTGTCCAGCCTCTGTTCCAGGGAGCCACCCCAAGGCCTCCCCAGGAGCAAAGGGCTGTCCCTGGACACAAGGGCTGTCCCTGCTGCCTTGGCATTCCCTCCTGGGCCAGGCCTGGCCCTGGCTGTCCCCTGTGCTGTCACTCACAAGGACTCAGCTGTGGCATCCTGATCAGCGACAAAATCAACTTTCTGAGGAGCAATCCCGAGCTTCCCTAAGCTGCATTTCCTGGGAGATCTCTCTGCTTTAACAGCCAGACAGGTGCAGCTGCTCACCACGAGACACCAAAGCCAGCAGGGAAAGGCAGATCTCAAACTGCAGCCACAAAATGACACCGTTCCCAATGAATGCATGGAAAAATGCATTCCTTCCCCAAAAATATCCCCCGTGCCATCACTCCCAGCCTTCTGGAAGGCCAGAGCATCCTGTTGGGTGGTACTGCACAAACACAGGTGAAGACGAGATGTTTTCTTAGGTTTCCAGTCCCAGGCTCAGCTCTGTGAAGATTCACAGAAAAGAAGATTTTTATTTTAGGTTTCCAGTCCCAGATCTGTGAAGATTCACTGCAATGTTTGATGTGGGTTGTTGACCAAATCCTCCAGGAGCAGAGGTGTGGAAGTGGCAGAGGATTGCTGTTCACTCAGACAGAGCATTTCTTGTCCTGCTGGGGATGGAATTGGTGTCACTGTCACTCCAAGCTGTGCGGGAGGCGGTGTCAGCAGGCTCAGAAAATAATTTGATTTATTTATTGGATTTATTCCTGGGCTGCAAGTGCCTAAACACATATGGGACAGGGCAGGGATGTCTGTCAGGGGATTGTACTCCAGCAGTTAAAGGCTCTGGGTGAACAGAGGGGCAGCAGAAAGCAGCTCTGTGCTCTCCTGAAATAGCAACACC
>VZDJ01000274.1:1784406-1820159 GCA_008694505.1 Cyanoderma ruficeps | reverse complement strand
TCCCCTCCCCTCCGTCTCATTTAAAGATTTGAAAGGGTAAAAATGGAACAATTCAGTTCTGATTGTCTTTATCTTTTGGGGGAAACAATTTCCCTTCCCCAGAGGAGACCTGTGCCTGCTGTCCACTCTTCAAGGAAAGGACCAACTGGTTTCCCTCAACACGAATTTCACCTGGTTTCCTTCTCCACCCTGAGCTTTTGGAAGGGTAAATCTCCACAGTGACCTTCCCATAACTCCTGTCAGGCTGGAATTCTGCTCCATGGCAGGGGGAGAGCAGAGCTCTGGTGAATCTGTGCCATTCCCTGGTATCTGAAAAAGCCTCACCTTTTTGCCCTGTGCTTTTCTCTGCCTTATTTCAGTTTCATCTTGGATAGGAACCAGCAAAATGTCCAAGTTAAAGCAGTAAAAAAGGCAGAAATAGGTGCCTGGTCAGGTGGAGAGCCCTGGCTGGTTTATCTCACCCGCAGAAGCAGGAATATTCAATTTAGAGTTCAGTTTCTGCAGGAATGTGCCTGTGCCTCGGACACTTTCAGTCACGGATTGCCAGGAGCTAAAGCGAGAGGTGATTTTCTGTTGGACAGCTGCGAGCACTGAAGTCCCTCAGCAGCTGTAAAACAAAGCCCTGGACGGGGATTGGGATCCCCTGGGCTCTGGAGCAGGGCCTGAGGCACAGCCCTGTGCTCCATCCTCCTGCGATGGGGAATAAAGAGAATAAAGATGTCATCATCATCATCTCCGTGTGCCCCCTGAGGGGGAGCACTCCTGTGACACCCAACTGAAAATCAGCAGCTCCCAGTGTCACACCTTGGCCCCCACTGCCCCTCTGGGCTTCCAAGGAAAAACCTCCTCTCCTCCTCTGCTCTCAGGAAACATTACTGAAAGAGTCTTTTGTTATTATTTTATCACAATTTGTGACGTTAGAGAACCAGTTTGCACTGCTGACCCAACGCTCTTTTTTCTAGCAAAGAGAAGAGAACCTTGCTCGCTTCCTTTTGGACATTTTGATTCAGGATTGTGCATTTTTTATTTCTTTCTTCTCCGCGAGTGGCAGAACAAACCCCTCAGTGTTCCGTGGTGGGCCCCCAGACCCCGCTGTACCTGTGACAGGATGAGTAATAGGTTCCTCCCTGGTGCAGAGCTGCTCGTGCACAGCCAGCTCCTGTTCCCTCTCTTTATTTATTCTGCCTTATCTTCCTCACATTTCATCACTTTCTTGTTATGTTTGCTCGGTTAAGTCATTAAAACCACTTTGTTGTTTTTTTTTTTTTTCTCTCTCCATGTTTAGCCCAAGGAAAGCAGCTAAGCCTGTGTGATCGATTTTAGCATTTAATTTCCCTAAAACTCCCTTTTTCCTGCCATCAGTCTGGGGCCCTGAGACGTTCCCACTCCTGGCTGGCTTGGGTGGTGTGAGAAGGAAATCTCTGAGCCAGCTCAGGGCTTTCAGAGCTGCTGGGGAGGTTTCTCCCCTTCCAGTGCCGGTGCTCTGCTCCTTGTAGGGATGTTCTGGGTTAAATCCCTGTGGATTTAACCACAGTTAAATCTAGAGGGCTGGAAGAGGGATAAATAACTTGTTAGGAATGTCTTCATTTCTGTTCTCACCTGTGGTGGGATTGATGAATTAAATCCCTGTTTCAGTGGGCTGAAAAGAGAGAAATCTCTTGCAAGGAATTTCTGTTCTCTGCATTTCTGTTCTCACCTGTGGTGGTATTGCTGAATTAAATCCCTGTTTCAGCAGGATGGAAAAAAGAGAAATCTCTTGCAAGGAATTTCTGTTTTCCTGCATTTCATTTCTCACCTGTGGGGGTGTGGAAAGCTGAGCTCTGCTGTCTCCACATTATAAAATCTGCATGGTGGGGAGTAAAAAAGACAAGAAGGGGAAGCAGGGATATCCAAATAATTTGGCTTTCAAAAAAATGGCAGGGACATTAAGATTGGAAAAGAACTCCAAGATCCAACGTTTGACTGAATCCAAATCGAACCAGATCACCAAGTGCCTCCTGCACTGGTTTTTTTGAACACTTTTGAACACTTTTGAATGCTGGTGACTCCAGCCCTGCCCTGGCAGCCTGTGCCAGTCCTGAGCACCCCTTCAGTGCCCCATTTCTCACCCTGATGTGCACAGAGATGTTGCAGGCCGAAGCTGGGCGTGTCTCAATTTCAGGAAGACCGAAATGAAACTCACACCTCAGCTGGTTTAGAAAACTCCTCTTTTAATTCAATTTGACTCCAGTATTTATACATTTGTACAGAGGTCAAGAGATTGGCTGGACAGGTCGCCACCTCTCCAACCTGGATGGTGGACATCACCATCAATCATTTCTTCTCTCACAGGAGAAGTATGTAAACATTTTAAGAATAGACATTGTTTTCAGAAAGCTGCGTGAGAAAGTTCTACAGAAAGACAAAAAGACAGAAAGCTCAGGGCAACACAGAGACACCAGCACAGCTCCAGCCTGCAGTGCAGACCACCTCTCCACGTGGACACTGTCCCCTCTCCCGTGAGGTCTCCAGGCTCCAGGACCTGCTCAGCCCTTCTGGGTCCTTCCCTTCCAGGGTCCTCTGCAGGAACCTGTCAAGCTCTGGCTCAGGATGAGGTGGGTCCCTCACCTCCTGCCCCACCTCTTCTGGGGTGCTTTTGGGATGATTTCCCTCCAAATTTGGAGGTTTTGGGGTTTTCAATTAGAATTTGGGGCTTGTGGTGTGATTTTGGGGGGTTTAACCCCAAATTTGAGGGTTTGGGGGTGATTTGGGTGGGATTTCATCCCACTTTTGGGGGTTCTGGGGTGGTTTAGGGGGGTTGGCTCAAATTAGGGAGTCCCAGAGGGTTGATGGTCCCAAATTTGGGGAACTTGAGGTTTTTTAGGGACCACCTCCCTGGAATTTCCGAGGTGTTTGTACTCATCTTGCATCACTGCAGTCCCCAAGTTTAATCACCTTGCAAACGTTCCTGATCTCCCACCCCTGGTTTATTCACACAAGGTTTGGGTCTGGGTTCTGCTGAATGGGTCCAGATTTTGGGTTCCCCTTCTGGAGACAACAGTCCCAGAATCCTGGAAAAGACATTTAGGATCGGCCAGTCCAACCATTCCCTCAGCGCTGCTGAGGCCACCACTGCCCCACATCCCCAAGTGCCACCAGTGAAACATGTCCCCAGGTGCCACCACTGACTCATGACCCCAGTGCCACCATGTCCCCAAGGGCCACCACTGAACCATGTCCCTGAATGCCACCACTGCCCCACATCTCCAAGTGCCACCAGTGGCCCACATCCCCAGGTGCCGCCACTGACTCACGACTCAGGTGCCACCATGTTTCCAGGTGCCACCAGTGACCCATGACCCCAGGTGCCACCACTGACCCACATGCCCAAGTGCCACCACTGAACCATGTTCCCACGTGCTACCACTGACCCACGTCCCCAGGTGCCACCCTGTCCCCAGGTGCCACATGGTTTTTAGACCCCTCCAGGTCTGGGCTCTGCCCTGCCCAGCCCGTTCCAATTCTTGTCAGCCCTTTCCATAAAGAAATGAGGATGCAGCTTTGGGCCCCCCCCGGCATCCCCCAGGCCACTTCTCAGGCTGGCACAGCTCCCTTTGTGCCACCAGGGTCACCCAAAGCCATGTCCCCCCCATCCTGCTGGGGATGGACCCAGCACGGCCCCAAACCCAACCTGCCTGGGAATTCCTGTCACCCCTGAGACCTCCCCTGGCTCCAGGGGCTGAGCAGAACCAGCATCCCCTCAGAGGTCCAGAAGGGCTTTGCTGGAAACAGATTTAAGTGGATTTTAAAGAGGATGATATTAAAAAAAAAGAGCCCAGACAAAGAAAGCAATCCCAGCTGAGCCTACTACACGTGGTTGAGTTCAATAAAGGGGATTTTAAACCAGGTTTAAATCCTGGTTCCGAGCAGCTGCCGAGCTCTAGGGAGATGCAGGAGGAGGTGCTGAGGCACAGCCCTGCCAGGAGCCCCCCCAGCCCTGAACGGGCACATTCACAGCCCAGAGTCTCTATCTGAGCGTGGAATTTGCTGACTGCTAATCTCTGCTGATTAATGGTGTTTTCACAAAGCCACCACAGAAGGTTTGCTGGTCTTGTCTAGAGAACCAGACTTTGGCCAAGCAAAGCCCTTTATCCAAAAATGTATTTGTCTAGAAAGTGCCATTATTATTCTTAGGAATGCCAGGTATGGATGCCCGTGTTTCTTGTTCTTGTTAAATGCAAGTTGTTCTACAGATAAGGAGGCGAAAGAGTACAAGATAGGCGAGGTTTGTCAGGACAGATAAAATCTTCAATTAGACCAAAAGCAGCAGGAGAAAATTCAGACAAACTTTCAGACACGGAAGCAGACGTGAAAGAAGCCCGGGTATCCAAGAGCTGACAAGTTTTTTTTCTGCTCATTTATCACAGGAAAGATATCACCCCTTCCCCAAAAATAATTAAAAAAAAATTCTTTGCTTTTTTTGGTTTGACTCCCATTAAAAGGGGATTAAGGCAGAGAGGAACAAGGCAGACTTGTTCCACATCCACAGTGTGGGTTCCTTGCTGCTCTCGGAGTCAGATAACTCTGCTTAACAGCAACCTTTAGCTTTTATCAACGTCGAAGCCAAATCTCTGGTGCTAAAATTATTCCAACTTTCATCTGGGTGTTTTCCTGCTCTGGAGCAGAGCTCTGGCGTGATCCAGTGACTGGGACAAGGGTCCCTCTGAACGTGTGGGTAAGAAAATCTGCCTCTCATAGACTGGAGTGAAACAGGATTTCTGACAGTGTGACATCCAGATCCCAGCAGGAAGGAGAACATTCCAGGCAGTGCTGAAATCTGGCTCCTTTCTCCAGAGAACATCATCTCGCTCCCAATGATCATCAAGTTGTTATGAATAACAAACAGTTTCCTAGAAATCAGGACAGAGGGGTGAGTGCCAGTCAGTATTGCAGCAGGGTGAAGGATTTGGCTGCAGAGCTCAGAAGGAACAACCAGGCCAGGCCCAGCTCCCAATAACCACAAGGGATGATCAAAGTGCTCCTCTCCGACAGATGCAGATGGAACAGCCTGTTCCCTCCACCTCCTGCTCTGCCAGCAGCTCCAGCCCCGAGCTGAGCTCTGCAAGGATCCTTTGCCTGGAGAAAAGGGGGATCAGGGGGGACCTTGTGGCTCTGCACAACTCCCTGACAGGAGGGGACAGCCGGAGGGGTTGGGCTCTGCTCCCAGGGAACAGGGACAGGAGGAGAGGGAACAGCCTCAGGCTGGGCCAGGGGAGGCTCAGGGTGGATCCCAGCAGGAATTTCCCCATGGAAAGGGAGCTCAGGCCTTGGAGCTGCCCAGGGAGGTTTGGAGTGCCCATCCCTGGAGGTCCCCAAGGAATTCCTGGATGTGGCACTCAGGGCTCTGGGCTGGGTGAAAAATTGTTCAGTCACAGATTGAGGAAACAGCCTCAAGTCGTGCCATGGGAAGTTCAGTTTGGATATTATGAAAAATTCATTAATGGGAAGGGCTGTAAAACACTGGAATGGGCTTTCCAGGGCAGTGTGGAGTCACCATCCCTGGAAATGCTCAAAAATCCTGTGGATGTGGCCCTCGAGGACACGGTGACCACGGTGGTGGAGCTGTGCTGGTGGCTGGGCTTGGTGACCTTTAAGGTCTTTTCCAACCTTAACAATTCTGGGGTCGATGTTTCTGCTCCCTTGCAGCTCAGTGGATGCATCCTCCACTTCCAGAGAGCAGAGACAGGATGTCCCCAGGGTTATATCTGAGTGCTGAGAGGTGCCAACGAACCCTGGGCTGAGCAAAATAACCCAGCAAATCCTCAGTGGGAGCAAGGGCAGCTCTGTGCCGTGTTTATAAACGGAGAAAAGCAGCTCATTAAAACAAATCCAGCTGCCTGGGCTGGCATCAGGCAGGAGAGTTTGTGTAATGTCCTGCACATCTCACACCTTTCCCCATGTGCCTCACCAGGGGTTGTCAAAACCAGCAGGTCACCAGCAGGGTTGGGAAGAAGCTGCTTGGTCACTGGGAAATGCAGGGAAGGGGCTGGGGTGGGTTGGTCGCAGGAATTGAGCAGATTCCGTGGTCACCTTCCAGCATCCCAGCACCCTGTGGGGCTGCAGCCCCAGTCAGGGCGTGCTGGGGTGGACACAGGGTCACAAACACTGACGGCTCAACTTGCCCAAGGTTCCTGGGGTCCCCCCCTCGCTTTGTTCACTCAGCAGGTCACCAACATCTCTCACTCAACAGCTCCCCCACATCTCCACACTCTGCTGAGGACAAAGAAATGTGAAATGGTGCTCAAACACCACCAGTGGGGTCACCTTGGGCCACAGCATGGTGGAATGGGGCAGGGACAGGGGCTGCCTGTGATCACTGAGGCTGGGAATGTCCCAACTTCAGGGACAGAAAGACGAGGCCACACCAGCAGCAGTTCAAGGGAACAAACTCTTTATTCAAAAATCTGACTCCATTTATATACATTTGTACAAAGGTCAAGAGATTGGCTACACAGGTCGCCACCTCTCTAACCTGGACGGTGGACATCACCATCAATCAATTCTTCTCTCAGAGGAGAACTGTGTAAACATTCTAAAAATACACATTGTTTAGATGAAGCTGCGTGAAAATCTGCAGCACAAAGACAGAAGGCAGAAAATTCAGGGTGACAGCTGCCCACCTGGACACCCCACAAAACCTGCATTTCCTTCTTTTGAAAGCGAAGAAGGAAGAGCTTTTGGGTTTGCTTGTGTGTCAGCAGGATGGGACAGCCCCTGGCTGAAGAAGGCCCAGCCCCTGACCATTCCAGCCCTGGTAAATCCCATCCTCCAAGGGAGATGAAGCACTCGAGTAAAAGTAGCGAGTGGGTAAAATAGCAAGTGGGTCAGAGGAAATGGGGTTATGGAAACACCAGTGTTGTGTTTTATCTTCTTTTTGCCAGAGCCAGGATTAAATGCTCAAAACAATGTTTCTTGTTAGGACTCAGGTGTTTATTAATTCTTGTCTATGTTACAGTCTCACAAACTGTGAGTTCTGCCACACCTCAAGCCAACACACTAAAAATGGAGCTGTATCTCTCTCTACAAGGCCTTTTAAGCACAAACTGTCCAATTAAGAAATGACACCTAAATTATTTTTACTTTTAACCCAATAACCAACCACCCGTGGCCACAATGTGGATTTTTCTACCTAATTACAAAACACCACCCAGAGCCATGACGAAGAAGGTGAAGAAGAAGGACTGGCCACTGCCCTAAATCTTCCATCTTGCTTTATATATATATATTACTATATTCTAAACCCTTAAATTCTAAGATTTCCACCCTGTGATATCACACACTTCTATTCAAACTCCACACCCACAATCCCAGTGCTGTCACTCAATTTTGGGAGCCTTTTCCAAGGCCTCAGGTCAGTGCAGTGTGTGCCTGTCAGCACAGAAAGTCTGGAATTCTCAGTGCCCGGGGTTCCAACACCAGAGGATTGTTCATATTGCTTCAGGTGACTTCCAGACACAGTTCAACCCCAGGAATGGCAGGTTAAAGGTGGAAATCACTGCTCTGAGGGCTGACCTGCACTTCCCCCTTTTCTTTGGATGTACCAGCCAAAGCTGCTTCCAAAGGGAATCAAAAATATCCCCCGTGGTCCTGCTGTACCACCAGAGATCTGGGGGTGAAAAGGAATCAAAATGAGAGGTTGAAGTTCCCTTGTCCCAGACAAGCTCCTCTAGGATGGGCATTTTACCCTTTCCTTGCCTTTTCCTTGCTCTGAGCAGGGACAATCTCGTGGAGAGCAGCAGACTCAAGTCCTAAAGAGCTTAAAAAACTCTCTCCTGCCTTCGAATTTTATTGGGGGACGCTGTCAAAGTGCCCCTTATAAATCATATTCCATGTGTCCCCTGTCCTAAGGTACCCACAGAAAACACAGACATGATTTTGGAAATGCCTGACAAAATTTCCTCCTCGTGTGTTTTGGCCCTGGTTTCTCAGTGACTTTCGTTTCATCTGTCACAGGAAGATCCATCTGTAAACCTCATTAGATTCAAAATAACACGAGACAGATGAGGCCAGAAAAAAATGTTTTTTTGCCTCCTCAGAATATTTTTTTTGTTTTTAAATGCAGCGTGGGGTTTTTTTAATAGCAAATTTGCTTAATTGACAACAAAAAGAGGACGGAGCAGGAGATGCCTGAGCTGTTGATGGGTTGGGATGGGCTGGCTGAGCCCCAGCACTGCCAGAGTGCCCAAAAGTGACTTTTCTGTAGAGGTCACTCATGGTCCCTGAGGCTGGGCTGGACCCTGAGGTGTGGATGGCCAAAAGTGACCTTCCCATAGGGATGGGGTCACTGCTGGTCAGCCTGGGCTGGACCTGTGGGTGTGGGTGGCCAAAAGTGACCCTTGAGGGTCCCCCATGGCCAGGCAGGGCTGGGCTGGGCTGGATCCTCAGGTGTGGATGGCCAAAAGTGACCTTTCCATGGGGATGGGGTCACTGCTGGTCAGCCTGGGCTGGGCTGGATCCTCAGGTGTGGTCACACCCCAGGTGAGGTTGGCCGTGGCCATTCAGGGCGATTCCTGAATTCATCAGGGTCCCAAATCTGCCTCCCCACCAGTCCGAGGTTCCTCCTCCCTGCCACACCTCACCCAGCCCTCCCCTGCATCCCCCGCATCCCCCTGCCCCAGACACTGCTGCTGCTGTCCCCGTGTGTGACAGGGAGAGGGGACATTGTTGTTTGAGGGCTGATACCTCGTGCTGGCCTGGCAGGAGCTCCCTGGGGACACCAGAGGCTGATCCATCTGCCCGCAGGGCTGGAAAAGCTTTGGGATGCTGACAGGCCAACGCTGGAATTGTTTCAGTGCCATCTCAGGGGGCATTTGGGGTGTTTTTGGCACTCACAGAGTTTTGTGCCTGGGCAGCAGAAAGTGATGGATTATCTCAGGGAGGCCTGGGCAGCACGGAGTGAGTGATTCTCTGTGCAGGGCACCAGGCCAAGGAAACAGAACCAGAGAGAAGGGAGAGAGAGGCTCATTTGTAGAGTGAAGAGATGACTTTTGAGGCCGGGATTTCCCAAAAAGAGCAGAAATGCAGCCAGAAGGGGAGGAATTGGCCTGGCAGGGCACTGTCCCCTAAGGGGCACAGGCTGAGCACAGAGAGGGTGACTCTGAGCCACAGGAAGGTGAAGGGAATGCTGCTCTAATTATTCATTTACTAAATCTCTTACTTAACTTCATTTACATTTACTAAATTCAGAGCGATAGTTCAGCACGTTCATTTTTCTCGAGAAAAAAACAAATGCAACTTTTCCGTAGGAGCTGCAAATGCTCTGCCATGTGGGATGAACTGATTGTCTGAGTGTCCTGATCCACACGGGGCCGGGGACCAAAGAGCAACAGCGACGGAGTTTACGGCAGGTCAGAACTCTGCTGATGGAATAGGTCCTGTGTGAACCTCAGCAGTCTCAGCAGTCTGAAATTTTATATGTGACTCATTAGCATAATAAAAGGAGGCAGGATTTAGGTCATAAAGGATGGAGATGGATGGAGAGTGACGCTGTTTGACACCACAACGACACAGACTCTGAGATTCAGGAGGCTGAAAATGACTCCTCTATTTTTGGGATGTGTCTCCCTTTTATACTATTTCACACAGACCAATTGGATTGGTGACACAAAGACAAACCTCTTCACTCACATTGGTCAGAGCAGAGGGACAGCAAGAAGAAGTCCCTCCCGGGGAAAGGAATGAATAACAAAGTTACAGTTACAAAAACATTTCTCCTGTTTGCAGAAAATTCCCTGGGAAAAGAATTTTAGAAAACCAGCACACCTGAAGGATGGAATCAGGGCTACAGGAGAGGATGGAAAACTGCCTTTGGAGGAGTGGGAAAGGTCTTCCTTCAGTTTGGAGAGACAGAGCCCTGGGCCCCTGATCTAAGCCACAAGGACAGTTTTGTTTTGGGGGACATGAACAGTGTCACCTTTTCAACCCAGGAAGGTGTGAAAATGAATCTTTAAGAACTTTTCTTCAAAAATCATATTCCCTTATTCCTCCTCTCAACTCCTGAGTGGAGAAATGACCCAGTAAATCCACGACAAATTTATACTTGAATTTAGATCTGAGGTGGCAGATGTTTCTAGTGGAGACAAAGGCATCTCAGGGGAAACAATTCCTGGAAGGTCAGGGTCTATTCATAGAATCATGGAATGGTTTGGGTGGGAAGGGACCTTAAATCCCACCCAGTGCCACCCCAGGGACACCTCCCACTGTCCCAGGCTGCTCCCAGCCCCAATGTCCAGCCCGGCCTTGGGGACTGCCGGGGATCCAGGGGCAGCCACAGCTGCTCTGGGTGGAATTTTCCCCATTTGCCCATTTTTTGGCAGTGATCTATTTTGGTGCTTCATTTTAGAATGACTTTTTTTTCCTCTAGGGATGTTCTGCAATCCTGACAGTGAGGGTCAGTTCATCAAACCACAGCACAGAATAAAGTGACCTCAAGCCCCAAATTCCTGCAGAATGTTGCTCCTACAACCTCAAGCCTTTAAATCCTACAGACCTTTAAATTTGTTAATTTTGAGTCAGTTTAGTACCCCAGGTACTCAGAGCCAGTGGATGGAGACACAAAGTCTCAAGATAATAAACACGGGATCATTCTTGGTTCCTATTGTGGGTTCAAAGCAAACTGAGCAGCACCTTTGAGGCACCACACGAACCCTTTGAACTTTGCAGCAAGAGAAAAGATATTCAATTCCTTCTCTCATTTTAAATCATATTTGTCAGGTCTCAGGAGAGATAACTTATCTGAGAGCCCAGGGGAAACAAAGGAGGCTCACCACAGCTCCCAGGCCACGGCCAGTAGGGAAAGGGTCTGTTCCCATCAGCCCCAGCCAGGCCTTGGCAGTGATGCCTTTAGGTTTAACTTTCATATTTTCAGGCTCTGTGCTGCCCAGGGCTGCAGCTCTGAGCTCACAGTCAGTGTCACTCAGCTCTGCACACAGCAGGGACACAAAACAAATCCTTCTCCTGCCCCACACCAAGGACAACACTCAGCCCAAAAGCACAAACAAGGGTGGCTGGAGGGAGGGACAAGAAGGATGGGACCTCACAGCCTGGGGCTGGAATTGGACAATTAAACCCCAAGATGCAAATGGACCAAAACTAATAAAAGTGTAAAATCTCGTGACCATTTGTCCATTTTGTGACCATTTTGGGTCCACCCTGGGTGTAGCCCTGGCCAGGCTCTTGTCCTGCCCAAGGTGGATCCTGGAGGCCTTTCAATAAAGATCTACTTTATTCTCCAGCTTTGTCCAGTCTCTGTTCCAGCTCAGCCTTCCCAAGGCATCAGCCTGGCTATGGAAAGTTCTAGATAGAGGTTGTGCTTTAATGGCAATGAGAGCTTTCCTTGGGATCACGGGATCCCAGGCTGGTTTGGGTTGGAAGGGATCTTAAACCCCACCCATTCCATCCCCTTCCATGGGCAGGGACACCTCCCAGTGTCCCAGGCTGTCCCAGCCCCAGTGTCCAGCCTGGCCGTGGACACTCCCAGGGATCCGGGGGCAGCCACAGCTGCTCTGGGTGGAATTTTGCCCATTTTTTAAGCAGAGCCCCTGGGGCTGGGAGCCCATCTGGGGACACAGATGGAGATCTCTGTGTGATCTGGGCCCCAGCAGAGCTCAGGACAGCAGAGCAGAGCCCTCAGCACCTCCTTGGGTGAAGAAGGAAGAACAACAGCTCCTTTTTCCAGTGAAATGAAGGGAAGGCCAGAGCCAAAGGGCACGGGCTGGTGCCGGGGTGGGAACAGCCGTGGTGGTGCCAAGGAGCACAATCTTATCAGCTGAGGAATGGCAGCTCAGCCCCTCCTGCTGAGGGAAAGCCACCCACGGGGTGTTCCCCACATTCCTGCTCCTCTTCCTCACCGTGGGTGTGTGCAGGGAACACAGACAGCCCAGGGCAGGCTGGCCCTGTCCCTTGGGATGGTGACACCACCATTGACAACACCTCAAATGTCCCCAAATGTGAGGTCTGGGCATCTTGACCTCAGAGCAGGTCCCTGACACAGCTCTGAGGCCCCCAAATGCCCCGTGCCATCCCTGGGAAGGCAGGAACCCACAGCAGCTGCCATTTCCCATCACCGAGGGCTGTTCCAGGTGCTCCTACACCAGGATGTGCTGGACTCTGCAGGTGTCACCCTGGGGTCGGTCCTGGTGACAAAGCAACACGTCCAGCACTGCCCCTGCCATCACTGGGGGAAGGAAGACCCCTTGGCAGCCTGGCATGGGCAAAGCTTTGTCCCAGCAAGTGGAGCAGGTGACAAAGTTGTCACCAAGTGCAAGGCCCGGGGTAAGTGCAGGTGCCTCCTCTGGTGCCTCAGCTCTCAGCAAACATCAGCTCAGAGGTGTAATTAATGAATTAATGACTCCCTGTGTGGGTCTGAGGGTGAGCTGTGGGTAGGACATTTGTAGAATCACAGAGACACAGAATATCCTGGGCTGAAGGGACCCACAGGGATCCCGGATTCCAGCTCCTGGCCCTGCCCAGACCCCCCAACAATCCCGCCCTGAACATCCCTGGAGTGCTGTGGCAGCAGCAGAGCTCGTGGGGCAGTGGGATTTCCCTCCAGGACAGGGAACAAGGACAGCCTGGGCCGTGGGGTCATTGTGGAGCCGCCCTTGGCAGCTGAAACTGAGGGACTCCGAAACAAATTTTCATTTTCCACCAGTTTGCTGAAGCAGGGAGGCAGCAGGAGTTCCTGTGGACATCGGTGCTGAGCCCAGAGGGTTCCTCACAGCTTTGGATCTCTGGGAGCTGGGCTTTCCCTTGGGATCTGAGCTGGGGATCTTGGAGCCACAGAACGTCCTGAGCTGAGGGACCCACAGGGATGATCCAGTCCAGCCCCTGTCCCTGCCCAGACCCCCCAACACTCCCAGCCTGGGCATCCCTGGGGCGCTGTCCAAAGGCTCCTGGAGCTCTGGCAGCCTCGGGGCCGTGCCCATTCCCTGGGGAGCCTGGGCAGTGCCCAGCACCCTCTGGGGGAAGAACCTTTCCCTGCTCTGCAGCCTGAGCCTGCCCTGGCCCAGCTCCAGCCGTGCCCTGGGTGCTGGCCCTGTCCTTGTCCCTGTCCCAGGGACCATCAGCTCCTCCTTGTGTGAGTTCCGTGTTCATACGTGTTCAGCCTCACAGCCAGGTGGTGAATGCTTACTTGTGACATCCTTAAAAACAACATTTTGTATGTTTTCTTCAGCGGTATTTGTATATTTAAATTACTCTGGGAGCTAAATGCAATTTGCATCTCGAAAACAACGTTCAGCATGTCTGTGCTTCAGGACCGGCCTTGGAAAACAAGGAGCTGCATCTCCAGGCAGGGCTGTCTTTGGAAAGGTATTTTCAAGTGTTTTTTTGCCTTTCCTGGGCTCTGTGGGAGTTGAGGCAGCAGACTTCAGTCCCTTCTCTCCTGATGGCAAATCCGTCTCCTCTGGCACTGTTGGCTTTGGATTTTCAGATGCCAGTTGGAGGTGCCATCTGACACAATCTCACTTTTGAACAGATCGGTATTTTTAGTCCCCCATTCCCACGTGTGGCATCCAAAATGGTGCTGGGAGCTGCTCAGGGCATTCTCTGAGGGGCACAGAGGGCAGAGCCCTGCCCGGGCAGGTGCTGCATCACTGGAGGTGCTCAGTGAGACACCAGATCCCGTGTTTGCCCCTCACAGGGTGGGACAGCCCTGCAGCAGAATCCCGGATTCTCCTCCGGAGTGCAAAGGGAACAAGCTTGGAGCTGCCCAGCTGGGCTGGGACAGGGTGGGCAGGGTGAAGCTCCCCGTGGAGGGCACACCAGGAATTCAGCACATCCCTGGGGTGTCCTGAGCGTGCACAGAGCCTTCCTCTGACAGAGAGGAGCACGGGGGGGAGTGCAGATGGTGAATAAATATCAATTTCTTCTCTCCTTGACATCTCTGACCCTGAGTGCTCCCTCTGCCTGCCCCTGGCCAAGGCTGCAGTGCTGGGACAGGGGACAGAGTTCACCTTTTATGGCTCAGGCTTTGACCTTCCAGACGCTTTCTTTGAATGTCCTTTCCAGGAGAGAGGTTACAGCTGCTCTGAGCAGTTCCTGTCTCTCTGTCACCCCGGAGGATTTGGCTCTTGGGAACTCTGGGCTCGGCCAAAGGTTTCCTTTATGGCCTCACCTTTGAGCTCCTGGGTGAAATTCACTCATTGAGCCCCTCAGGCTGGGTCCTGCTGAAGGCCTGGCTGGGATCCATCCCTGCAGAGGCCCGGGGTCAGTCCAAACCCCACAGCAGATCCTGCTCGCTCCAGTGGCTGACTCCAGACCCACCACCTTGGCTCTGGCACAAGGGGTGGGAGGGAAAAGGGGCAGGGACGGTGCTCGGGCCAGGCAGAGAGATTTGTGAGCATTGATAAGGATAAATATCTGCCCAAACACAATCCTCCAGCCACATTTTATACCCAGGGCCCCCTGCTCAGGCTCAGCCCCACAGCTCTGCCCCACAGTGGTTCCAAGCCCATGGTTCCTATCCGAGGGGGACGGGAGCTGGACAAGCAGCCCATGGAGGACATGTGCTTCCCTTTGCCCACAGAGAGCTGAAAATGCAATTCTTCCAGATCCTGAATCCCAGATGAAAGGAAAACAGAGAAACCAGCCCAGCACTGGGACAGGCCGCACAGAAATGGTTTGGTTTCGCTCTGTTTGTAATTTTAGTGATGCTCCACTGGCTGCAAGGGCAGAATTCCAAACAGCTTTTGGAACAAAACCTTGAGGGTTAATTTATAGACGAGCCCTCCAGGTCTCTGCTCCTCTCAGAGTGGGAGAGAGGACTTGAGCTGTGTCTCCTGGCACTGCTCATGTCTCTAATCACAGAGCAAAGCACGGAATTATTCTGTGTGCTCACACTGCAGAGCTGCCTCAGTGACTCTGTCCTGGCTGTTCACTGGGAAAATGGGCAAGAAAAATCGACAAGAAAAAAAGAGATGTTTGTAGGTTTTAATCTTCTTTTTGTTTCTTTCTCCCTGAGTGTTGAGTGAGGCGCTCACAGCCTGAGCAGTGCCTGATATTCAAGAATTCCCTCAGGGAGTCATGGAATCACTGAGGGGTTTGGGTTGGAAGAGACCTGAAAAACCCTCCAGCTCCATCCCCAGCCATGGCAGGGACACCTCCCACTGTCCCAATGTCCAGCCTGGCCTTGGACACTGCCAGGGAACCAGGGGCAGCCACAGCTGCTCTGGGCAACAACTCCCCAGGTGAGGAGCTCCTGTGCCCTGGAGCCTCTGCACTCCCAGGGCCAGGAGAGCTCCCTATGACACAGGACACGTGGCTCTGGGGCCAGAAATGAGGTGTTCCTGTGGGAAATGGGGGAGGAAGCACTTCCAGAGGGTCCAGAGGGGGCAGGAAACACTTTTGGTCAGCTGAGAACGAGCACATCTGCTTTTCCTGCACAGAGCAGTGGCAACCTCTGCTCCGGTGCTGTGACAACCTTTGACCTCCTGCCAGGACCTTCAGGTTTCCCGTGCTCCTCCTGCCACTGCTGAAGCTTTAGAGAGTCACCGAAGAGCCTGAGCTGGAAGGGACCCCCAAGGACCATCCAGTCCAGCCCCAGGCCCTGCACAGACCCCCCAACACCCCCTCCCTGTGCCAGGGTTTGCACCGATGGCAGTGATCACTGTTCCACTGATTTCAGTGCCCTCATTGAACGTGTGCTGGAGCGTGGAGGGTTCCCACTGGGTCCTCTGGGGAGAGAATCCCACAAGGTGAGGCAGGAGCCACCCATTGTCCAGCTGTGCCACAAGGATGGAGAGAAAAGGCATTTTAGAACAGCTTGTCAATGACATTGAACCTGGAATGAGCTCCTGTACGGGATTTGTGACTGCCCCTGACAAAGTCACTGTTCCCTGGCTGGTTCCTGTGCTCCAGTCAGGAATCTCCTGTGCCAGGCAGCACAAAACCTTCATGAGACATCAATCCAGGCAGCCAGCATGGTCTCAGCTCTCAGGAGGGCAGAACTCCATCAACATCTGCTTCATTTTATTAAAATAGTTCTGGAGAACTGGGCACGAGGGAGGATATCTCTGAGGGAGAGACATTTGTGGGCCAGCAGAGCTGCTGGGAAGGGGGATGTCCAGGAATGGGGTGTGGGCAGAATGTGAACAACCTCACCTGGCTTCTGAGCAGCAGTGGGAGTGCTTGGGACAGTGACAGGGACAGGGGTGACAGGGCAGGGACAGCGCCTGGCAGCCCAGGAGAGCTGCAGCTGCCTTGTGCTTAGAAAAAGGAAACAGCTCTTTGTGATAGAAATTTTAATAATTCTCTGGAAATGAAGACTCAGCTGGGAGGGGAAGACACTGAGTGAATGATTTTGTTTGACTGCAGGCTCAGGACTCGTGGCCAGTGCTGAAACACGACAGGAATGTCCCGGATCCGCCTTGCTCTGTGGTTTGGATGAGCACAGGCAGAGCCTCATGACCCCGTGAGGTGCTTTCCATCCCTCATTTCTGTGCCTCTGTGATGGAATGAGACGGCAGGCATTACAAAGGCGTCTGAAGGGGAAAAGTTTTCCCATTACATCAATGAAAACTCTGATCCCCAGAGCCTGGGATCCATCCTGTCCTCAGAGCAGCCGATATTCCTCTGCTGCCACCAGCTCAGCTGAGAGCTGACAGCCCTTGCAGCCTTGTCTGGGCTGCTCTGCTCTCAGCTCCAAGAGCTTCCAGAACTTCT
Organism: Cyanoderma ruficeps; assembly: GCA_008694505.1. Lineage (NCBI taxonomy): Eukaryota > Metazoa > Chordata > Aves > Passeriformes > Timaliidae > Cyanoderma > Cyanoderma ruficeps. The sequence goes on along the minus strand of VZDJ01000274.1, from coordinate 1,803,458 downwards.
TGAACACTTCCCATGAAAACAAAAACTCTTGACCAGCCCTGAGTGAGAGAATCTTTCATTTCTCCCCTTTTTTCTTCTTCTTCCTCTGCCCTGCCTTAGCAAAAGGAAGGAGCCTGCACAAGAGTGAATTATTCATCAGCTGGAACCTGCAAACCAAATTCTTTCACTCCCTGCTCCTGCTGCTCTTGCTGTCCCTCAGGTGTCCAAGTGTCCACCTGGCCACCGTCCTTGTCCCCAGCAGAGCCTCAAACTTTCCCAAATGTCAAAAAACAGTTTCTGCCCCCAGAAAATTGTCACACCATGAACTCTGTGAGGCCAGCACAGCTGATCCCAGGCTGGCAGAGCAGGGAGTGTGGGCACAGTTCATGGGAATGGGGGACAATTCCGGTGGGGAGGAACCTTCGGGTGTCTCCAGCCCCATGTCCTGCTCAGGTGTCACATCCCATCCCCTTCCCTGCTGTCTCTGGCCATCTCTGTGCTCAGGGATCTCCTGGCACAGGAATATTTCTCTGGGAAAAGGGGAATGTTTGCAGTGCCCAGGAACTTCCAGCCTGTCAAGTCATCCACCCCTCTGGCAGCCTTCCCCTGCATTTTCCAGGATATGGCTCTTCCTTCTCAATTTTTTCCATCTTTCAGGTGATTCTTGTCTGGGGTCAGCCCTTGGCATGTCCCAGGGGACTGTCCCATCCTTGTCCTGCTCTCCTTGTTCCAGGACAGAAACCAGCCGAAGGAATTGTGCCAAAGGCCGCTGGGGCCACCTCCCTTGGTGGCATCTGCTCAGGGACCCTCCAATTCCAAAGTCACCTCCTCACACCCCACCCGAGGGTGAATCCCCCCCCGGTGAGTCCCCGCCGCCCTTCCAGAGAGGAATTCGGGAATTCTGGGCACGGCAGAGCCGAGCTGTTCCATGAGAGGGCAGTGTGGGATGAAAGCAGAGTCCCTGCTGGAACCTGCAGGGATGTCCGGGCTGCCGGGGGAAAACGTCCCGGAAATTTGGATCGGGATGGGTTCAGCCCTGCTCGTGGAGGCTGCAGACATCCCTAATTTACAGGAGATGAGGTGCGCTCTCTTTTTTTTTTTTTTTTTTAAAGTCTGGAATGAAGCTGGAAATCTCTTTGGGACACTGGGAAGAAAGGAAGGTAAGGAAAGGTGACTGTCCATGAAATTCCATGAATGCTTTCATCCAGAGTGGGTTCTGAAGGGCTCTGGGTTCTCTTTGGAAATTCTCCCTCTCTCCACGGTGCCTGAGCTTTGAGCTACCAGAGATGGATGGGAGGGGACCCTCTGCCCACTCTGCTTTTCCCAAATCTCACTGAGGCTCCTGGGACATCATCCCACCTCCAGGAGACACCTGGATCCACCAGCTGCCGGGAGCTGGACCTGCCAAGGAGAATCCAGGGAGTCTTTTTCCTCTGAGACAGAACAGAGCAGCCCAGCTGGCCACCTTCTCGCTGTGGAGCTCCAGGGAGGGTCACCAGGCTTCCCACAGCATCTCTCCCACAAACACTCTGTGGATGAGCCAACAACTCCAGAAGCTGCTCCTCGAGAAGGTCACATCTCCCCCCGGCACAGCTGGAGCACAGCCCAGGTTTCTCTGCTTTGTCTCCTCCACCAAGAGGCCACAGGACCTGCTCCTTGTGACGAAAGGAAGCCCAGGACCAGTTTCTTGTGGCTAAAGAAAGGTCAGGACCTATTCCCTGTGACTAAAGAAAGCCCAGGACCTGCTCCTTGTGACTAAAGAAAGGTCAGGACTGGATCTTTGTGACTAAAGGAAGCCCAAGACCAGTTCTTGTGACTGAAGAAAACCCAGGATCAGTTTCCTGTGACTAAAGGAAGCCCAGGATCAGTTTCCTGTGGCTAAAGAAGGGTCAGGACCTGTTCCCTGTGGCTAAAGAAGCCACACACTGTCCCACTTTGGTGGGAGAAGATCCCAGCTGAAGGAGAGGAAGGGATTCTGTCTCTCCTGACTTCATCTTTGCTCTGAATGTGCAAAAAAGGAGGATTTTCCTCTATCCTGCCACCTTTCTCTGGAAAGGGGAGAAGGGACCTTCCTCCTCCCTGCTGCTCGTGGCAGAGCAAAGGGGGAAGCACCAACACTCCTGAGTCCTCAGCAGCCACAGGAGAGACACGGGGACATCTCTGCCGTGGCCCCACGATTTCAGAGGCTCTCCCAGCCCCTGCTGTGTCTCAGGTGACTTCAGCCGATGCCTCAAGTTCCCTGTCTGACAAAAAAACAACGTTTTCATCATCTCACACCTTAAAAAGAGCCCTGAGTCATGGAGGGAAGCAGCACAGGGTGGGCAGGTGCCACCCCTGTGCCCACAGAGCTTCCCGTTTCATCACCCAGCCTTGGACTGGATCCCACGTGCCAGGGATGCCTTTGGAATTTAATCCCATGTCCCTGGAAGCCCCTGCTGACCACGGGCCATCCATCCAGCCTGGTGATGTAACTTTACTGGCCTCTCTGTTTCCAGCAGCCTGGGGGGCAGCAGTGCTGATGGAAAATCCATGGCAGCACGAGGACAGGACAGCACAGGGTCACCCCCTGGACTGGATTTGTCCCACGGCTCCGAGATCACTCTAGGAAAAAAAAAAAATCAACAAAACCAGTGACAACCCCCAGATTTTGCAGGGCTACCTCCTTTTTTATTTTATTTATTTTTTTATATTTATTTTTTATCTACACTCCACTCCTTTTTTATTTTTTCCTGTTGCTTCTCTAAAGATCTTTTTTCACCTATTGCACACACTCCGCTCCACAATTTCCCTTGACCTCCAGGTCTTTGGACAGTCCTTCCCTCGGGATCTCTCCTCTCCCCCAGAGCCCCGTTGGGAATTGCCTCTGCCAAGGCTGAGCGTGGCCAGGGGTTGGCTCCTCGTGCCAAGCTTCTCCCACATCACCAAACACAATTTTTTTTTTATGATTCCGCTGAACCAGTTGCCCAACAATGCTGGAGGGATCCCAAGGCTGTTAAGCTCTTATGTCATGGCTCTCTGGGACTGCGACCAGCATCACTTGTTTCAAGTCAACACTGCTGGGGGAGGTCTTGGAGAGATTTATCTTTCAAGTAGCTCTGAGGCACTTTCCAGAGCCATCTCCCATCGGAGGAGGTTCAGCTGCCAGCAACCCTCAAACCTTGGTGTTTTGAAGGTTGATTGGGGTGGTTGGTGTTTCTTTAGAGCAGAGGAATGTGTAACTCAAATTTCCAGTGGCTGGAGGTTGAAATCAAAGTTAGGAAACACTGGAAAGGAGGGAACGGTGAGGCTGATCAACCACTGCCAGAAATCCTTTGTTTTACACTCAGACACAGAGGACCAGGGGCTGTCCCAGGGGATCCTGTGGACTCGATATTTTCTGAGCTTGAGGAGAGCTAGCTCTTCTCAAGGAAAACTTTTTGACAGTTTTTCTTTTCCCCAAAACAACCTTGTGTGAACAATATTCCTCTCCCATAACAGGTGTTGTTGCTGTTTCTGTCACTGAGCCAGTGGAGAGGTGTCAGCCCTATGGACCAACAACGTGTCTTTTAGCACAGCGTGTTATAAAAGGGCTGAATGAATTGTAAATAAACCTTCTGATGTCTACTGCCTCTGACTGGGGTCAAACATCTTTATTTCGTGTCCTATTGCGACAGGATCCCATCTCTCCTGGCTGAGCAGGACCATCTTGTGGAAACACCTCCTAATCTTGGTTTCACATCCAGCAATCGTTTCCCCACGTGCTGCCCACAGGATCCCCATTGTGACACATGAACCACGGGGTGATGAGCACACAGAACCTGCCAGGACCCAAACGCCAGGTTGGCACAAACCCCAAACACAGCCGGGCCCACGGTGCCTTACCTGCCCCATGTTTGGGGCTGTGGGCTGGAGGAGGCTGAGGTTTCTGCAGGAAAGGGTGGCAAGTGTCCACACCTGTCCATTCCACATCTTCTTTTCTTCACGTTAGAGCCGGGATTAACACACTGGAGTCGCAGTTCGTGTTCGGACTCGGTGTTTATTAATTCTTTAATAATTCTATTTTCTATAGCACAGTTTCATGAGCCGTGAGCTCTGACTAGCCAGTTAGAGAAATGAGGTAAAATGGTGGTGCCTCTAACTGTTTCCAAGGTTATTAACACTAATTACCCAATAACGAGGTGACACCTATGTTATTTATATTTCTGACCCAGTAATGACCACCCAAGGCCTGCAATGCAGACCCTTCCACCCAATTAGAAAAAAACACCCAAACCCATGAAGGAGAAGGAAGAAGAAGGTGAAGAAGAAGAACCCAGACAAGGCCCAAAATCCTCCATCTTGACCCACAAATATTGCCATATGCTAAAATATTAAATCTGAGTTTTTCACCCTGTGAGATCACACAATTCTATTCAAACCACACACCCACAGCCCCAGTGCCATCACTCAATTTTGGGAGCTGTTCCACGGCCTCAGGTCAAATGTGGTGCTGGCTTGGGGGTCAGTGTTTTTAGAACAGAAAGCCTGAAATTTTCAGCCTCCAGGGTTCCAAAACACACCTGGCTGGGCGATGGTTGTAGCCACAGCCACACTCAGCAGGGCCAGTGTGGCAGCAGCAGAGCTCGTGGGGCAGTGGGATTTCCCTCCAGAACAGGGAACAAGGACAGCCTGGGCCGTGGGGTCATTGTGGAGCCGCCCTTGGCAGCTGAAACTGAGGGACTCTGAAACAAATTTTCATTTTCCACCAGCTGGCTGAAGCAGGAAGGCAGCAGGAGTTCCTGTGGACATTGGTGCTGAGCTCAGAGGGTTCCTCACAGCTTTGGATCTCTGGTAGCTGGGCTTTCCCTTGGGATCTGAGCTGGGGAGCTTGGAGCCACAGAACATCCTGAGCTGAGGGACCCACAGGGATCATCCAGTCCCACCCTGTCCCTGCCCAGACCCCCTAACACTCCCAGCCTGGGCATCCCTGGGGCGCTGTCCAAAGGCTCCTGGAGGTCTGGCAGCCTCGGGGCCGTGCCCATTCCCTGGGGAGCCTGGGCAGTGCCCAGCACCCTCTGGGGGAAGAACCTTTCCCTGCTCTGCAGCCTCAGCCTGCCCTGGCCCAGCTCCAGCCGTGCCCTGGGTGCTGGCCCTGTCCCAGAGCAGGGATTGGAGCTGCAGATCCCTGAGCTCTGCCCTCTGTTCTCTGCTCCAACTGGACACACCAAGAGCCCTCAGCTGCTCCAGACCTTTCCCCATCCTCGTGTCCCTCCAGCTGCCTCTCAAGCTTCAATTTCCCTTTCTCTCAGGCAATTCCGTACAGGAATTAGAGGTCCAGGGCCCTGCCTGGGTCTCTCCCTCCTCTCAGGTGCCTTTGCAGCCGTGACTCAGAGCTCAGGGCCCTGCTCATCTCTCATAAATCCAGGTGACTTCATCATACCTTCCCTGTGAACTCATGCTGCTGCACCTTCCCTCCTGGCTACCCCAGCCAGCATTCCTGGGCACTAACGCCCATTCCAGCAGCTCCTGGCACAGCCGCCCCTCTCAGGGTGCTGAGAGGAGCCACTGGCTGCTACTGGGGCAGCACGTGTGTGCTCAGAGCTGCCTCTGTGCAGGGAGGTGTCTCTGCCTGCTCTCTGCCGGAGTTTTTCCCCTCTGAGAGATCCCAAATCCTGCTCCCTGAGGAGCTCTGCTTGCAGGCAAACCTCCCCCTGGACTCAGCTGCCTCTGTCTCATCAAAATTTTCCTTCCAGCTCAGCAAGAGGTGCCTGAAGGAGTCAGTCCAGGCTGCCCCTGAGTGCTCCTCACTCCTGGGAGTGCCAGGGTCCATCCTGCTCCAGCAGGAACCAGCCTCTGCCACATCTGTGCTTGCCCAGGAGAGGAGAGGAATCCTCCAGCACGAGAGTCTGGTCTGCAAATAGGATCAAAGAAGCTTTAACTGGAGGAGTTTTTGGTAATTTAAATGATTCTTAATTGATTTTAATAGGGGTTTTTAATAATTGAAAGAAAACTACAGTCAGGAAAGGGAGATTGAGAACCTTCTCTTGTTTACAGTTGGTCTCCTCTGGGCACACCAGGGCAGGCTCAGGTTGGGTATTAGGGAAATTTATTCACTCAGAGAGTGGTCAAGGATCAGAACAGGCAGTGGTGGAGTCACCAGCCCTGCAAGTGTTCAAAAAGTGAACAGATGTGGTTCAGATGTTCAAAAAGTGAACAGATGTCACTTAACCAAGTGACCCTGGGCTGTTTGGTCAAAGGTTGGACTTCATGATCTTGGAGGTCTTTTCCAATAATTCAACAATAATTGAATAATTCGATTTTTTAATTGAAGAATTCAATAACTGGTCTCTTCCAAAGATTTCAATAATTCCGTGATGCTCTGTCTGCATAATTCACTTATCCAACAATTCAATTTCCAATCATTTCAACGATTCTGTGATGCTCTGCCTGCCTCTCCTAAGCCCATCCCTGCACTCCTCCTACCCCACAGCCTGTTTATATTTATATTTTATATTTAAATGTGCCCAATGTCGCCACAAAAACCACAGCACAAAACCAGACTTATATTCTTCAGCTGCAAGTGTGGCCAGGAAATAACGACAGCCTGCAGGCAAAAGGAATTGTCCTGATAACAAAAATTGTCCTGATAACAAATCACCTTTTCCTGCACTGCTGCTGTGGGATAACATCACTCGCCTGGACAGTGCTGCTGGACACGGGGAAGGGTTGGCCCAAACTCTCTCCCAGTTCTCCCAGTGAGCCACTGGGCAATGGGGAATGTGAGCCCAGAGCCCCCACAGGGTCTCACTCAGGAGCAGTTTTCCCCCTGATTTTTATGGAATAGCGGGGAGGCGAGGGATAGAATGATGCAGTTGATTAAAAATTGCAGCTGGTGTTTCCAAACTCCCGAGCTGGGGGCCCTTTTCTGACAGTGCCATTCCTAGAAATTGAGCAGTCCTGCCTTGCTTTGGTGTTTTGGGGCTTGGTTTGTGTGGTTCAGGTTTTTCTGTTGGTTTTTATTTGGTTTTTCTTTGTTTGGTTCAGATCGGTGCAGAGTGACAGCAGGAGTGTGAACACCACGCAAAAGGCGTGAAGGACCCCTCTCCTACAAGTTCTACCTGTAAATATTGTATCTCCCTGTCAATATTGTATTTCTGCCATTGTAATGGCAGAGAAAAACACTGCTCCTTATTGGAAATAAATCTATTTCCTCACCCACCCCCCCAAATTAGAAAACTCCTATAATTAGACTGAATTCTCCTCCCCATATGAGCCACACAGAGACCCCCACACCCTAAAAACAGTCATTAGATAAGGAGCAGAACTTTCCAAGGCCGGGTTGGATGGGATTTGGAGCAGCCTGGGACAGTGAAGGTGGCCCTGCCATGGCAGGGGATGGGTTGGGATGGGCTTTAGGGGCTCTCCACCCCAAACCTTTCCGTGATTCTGTGAACAATTCCGTGGAAATTAAATGGATTCATTAAATGCAATGAGGGGAGGTGAGGTGGATTCAGCCCCCACAGGCTCCACCTCCCCACCCTGCCCTCAGTGTTTGCTGGTGCTCTGTCAGGTCACACAAGCTGAGCGTGGCTGGGAGCTGTCCCCAGCGAAGACCCTGCCCAGCTGCCCTCAGGAATTTGCTTTTCCCAGTCCCTCCTGTCCCCCACCCCACACACATTCTTTTCTCCTGAAGTGCAGTGTCTCAGTAACCAGATCACCTTCATTTGCCCTCGGTGTTTCCTGGGAAAGGAACTTTCCCAGAGCATCTCTTGGCTTGTCAGACCGAAATTTGCACCTGAAACCATCAATGTATTATCAGGAAGAAGAAAAAAAAAAGAGATTCCAATTATTTTATTACCTACAAGATGTTTCAATGATGTAAATCATTTCCTTTCTTTGATTCTGGAAATGCTTTCAAAACCTGAGCACATTTCTGGCTTTTGACTCAAACGTTGCTTTTTCTCCCATTGTTTTTATCTTCCTTTGACATTATTTTTTAAAAAAATACATACATCAAGCCACAGAGATTCATTGTTATTTCTCCTTTATTCCTCATTAATGTATCATTTACCTCTGGTTGCAGACATCTCCAATGATTTAATGACTGTTTCTGCAAAAAAACATCTTCCTTGGCTGAGAAGCTTTGAGGTTCAGTGGTTTCAGTGAACTTCTCTTGCAGAACTGACAGATTTCATTCCTGTATCCATTTATCCTTTTCCAATCCATTCCCCCCATTTATCATCCTGGGCTGCCTCCATGGAATCGTGACCAGCAGGGGAGGGGGGTTCTGCCCCTCTGCCCCACTCAGGTGATTCCCCACCTGCAGAGCTGCCCCCAGCCCTGGCAATTCCAACATCAGCAGCTCCTGGAGCTGCTGGAGAGAGCCCAGAGGAGCCCCTGGAGCTGCTCCAGGGCTGGAGCCCCTCTGGAGCCAGGCTGGGAGAGCTGGGGGGGCTCCCCTGGAGAGGAGAAGCTCCAGGGAGAGCTCCGAGCCCCTGGCAGGGCCTAAAGGGGCTCCAGGAGAGCTGCAGAGGGACTGGGGACAAGGCCTGCAGGGACAGGACACAGGGAATGGCTTCCCACTGCCAGAGGGCAGGGCTGGATGGGAGATTGGGCAGGAATTGTTCCCTGGCAGGGTGGGCAGGGGCTGGGCTGGAATTGCCAGAGCAGCTGTGGCTGCCCCTGGATCCCTGGCAGTGCCCAAGGCCAGGCTGGACATTGGGGCTGGAGCAGCCTGGGACACTGGGAGCTGTCCCTGGAGGTGGCACTGGGTGAGCTGTAAGGTCCTTTCCACCCCAAACCACCCCGTGTTTTTTATGATTTTAGAGGGAGCATTTTTTAGGTCACTGACTTGTTCCTCAGGGTAACCCCAGAGCCCTGGGAAGGGTCAGTTCACATCCTGGCATGCAGCACTCTAAAAAAAAAAAGGCAAAAACCCCCAAACCAGTGCCCCCACTGTGAACTTCCAAACTGTCACTGGCCCCTAATCAACAGCCAACTCCTGATTAATCCTTTATCCCTCCACTGGCATCCAGGGCTGTGTTAGAGATCCTTGGCAATGATCTCTTTTGTATTAACACATGATCATATATTATTTTGAAAACTAATGATACTTCACAACCACCTCCATCAGACCTCCAGCATCAGCCATCCCTTCGGAATCAACTCTGCTCCATGCCTGTAGCATCCTACAATTGCACAGAAAAACCTGGCTCATCCCAAAGGATGGTTTAAAAATATTCCTGCCTCTATTGGATCCTGGTGGGACCTGTCACCAGCTGATGTGCTGCATGTAAATGTTTGTGGACCTGATATTCCTGGGTCTGAGAGATTTCAGCCTGCTGGCAGCTGCTGACTTTTTCCCAAAGAAAAATTTCTCAAGAAAGTTTCTTCTCAAACCAATCTTGGCAAACAACTCTCCTTTCTCAGAACAATCTTTCTCCAGGTGGTGTTTTGGTGTTTCTCTGGTTTAAGCAATGGGATCAGAGCGGTGTCGTTCCTATTCACCGTGTTCAGTCTGTGTGGGAACACCTGATAAAAGGGAGTAAGAATTAGACAAAAAAAGCCTTTTTCCTGTGCTCTTTGCCCTTCTGAAATGTTTGGAGTCTTTCTTTCATGTCCTACAGCGACAAATGTTGAACTCTGGTATGGAGAGAAGCGTGCCCAGGTCAGTGATGTGAGAGCAGAGGGATGCACTGCCCACAGCTCTTCAGTGCTCATCAGGAAATCATCAGCACTTATGTTGCCCTGGTTTCATGCCTGAGATGTTTTGGTCTTCTGAAATTTTTTCCCAGAGAATTTTCTGTAAACAAGAAAAGTGTTTTTGTAAACTGTACTTTTTTTCCATTCTTTTCCCTAGGAGGGACCTCTTGATGTCCCTCTGCTCTGACCAGTGTGAGTGAAGAGGTTTGTCTTCTTGTTACCAATCACATTGGTCTGTGTAGAACAGTATAAAAAGAAAACGCATCCCAAAAATAAAAGAGCCGTTTTCAGGCTTCTAAAGTCACAGTCTGTGTCGTTGTAGTGTATAACAACATCACACTCGGGTTAATGGCCTTGAATTCCAAGTGGAGATTGCAAAACCCACCCAGCTCCAGCAGCAGAGAGGCCTGGGCCTTTAGCTGGGGAGATGATGGGCAAAGAGAGGCTGGCTGTTAAAAATAGGATGGGGACAAAGCATGCCTGAAGCTGCGGTGGCATTACATAACCCATCAATAAATTGAACGTTGGGGCATGTGAAGGACGATAAAGGAGAAAGGGGGGTGAGTTCTGCACATCAAAACAACTCTTCCTGCTGCTGCACAGCCACGGAGAGCAAAGCTAAAGCCTGCTGTGCCCCAGCCTTTTGGGAGAAAATGTCCTTTTAAGGGTGGATCTGGTGAAAACACCCAGGAATGTGCGTGAGGGAACTTGTCTGTGCCCTCAGAGGCTGCCAGGGCTGGGGCTGGGGCTGGTGTTCACTCCCAGCTCCAGCTCCAAGGGCTGCAGGAAGGCTGTGATCAGGGAATGTGCACCAGCACTGCAGGTTTGGCCCGGGTATTCCTCAATATTCCCTTTTTCTTGAGTGGGAAAAGGCTGAAAGTGCAGCTGGGCTGAGCTGGGAGCTCACCCTCCTTCCCCACGAGGGGTTGAACAGGGGCTCTGCCCTGCCCCATGCACACCCTGCTCCTCTCTGCAGTTCCTGCTGTTACCATCCCAGCCCCAGAAGCAGCAATAATCCCATTGAAAAGCTGGTTGGGATAATTTCTGTGACACTGAAGTTGCTCAGCTCCCCTCTGAAGTGCTGGGCACGATCAGCTGGCTCTGCTGGGGTGGCACAGAGCTTTCCTGGGCATGAAGCAGCCTGGAAAATCGCCTGCTGGAAAAGGAATTCCTCAGGTCACAGCCACACTGCACAGGCAGCTCAGGCCCCTGGCACTGCCCTGGGCCATGCAGGGCAGCAGGGAAGGGGCTGGGGAAGGCAGGACCTGCTTTTGCCCCTTTCAGAGGGAATCCCGATGACTTCTGACATGAAGGAATCCTTCCCAGAGCAGCTGTGGCTGCCCTGGATCCCTGGCAGTGTCCAAGGCCAGGCTGGAGCATCCAGGGACACTGGGAGGTGTGCCTGCCATGGTTTGGGTTGGAATGAGATGAGCTGTAAGGTCCCTTTCAACCCCAAACATTCTGGGATTCTGGGATTTTGGGATTTTCTCAAATGGGTCAGGGTTAATTGTACTTTTCAATGTGTTTCTTCTCATTCTCTAGCAGATTTACCTCTGCCTCCAAGATCTGGCCCCAGGAGTTATTGCACTTTCTTTGCTGTTAACCTTTGGATAACCTGACCTCTACCCTGGCCTCAGTGACTGCCCCAACCCTCAGGGGTAGGGTCAATCTGCAGACAAGACAAAATTACCCCTTTTTAAGTGTGTTTGGACATTTGTGACAACCCCTTTCCCTTTGTCTGCAAGCCAAGATCATGGAATCATGGAATCACAAAATCCCAGAAGGGTTTGGGTTGGAAGGGACCTTAAATCCCATCCCACCCCAGCCATGGCAGGGCCACCTCCCAGTGTCCCAGGCTGTCCCAGCCCCAATGTCCAGCCTGGCCGTGGACACTGCCAGGGATCCAGGGGCAGCCACAGCTGCTCTGGCAATTCCAGCCCAGCCCCTGCCCACCCTGCCAGGGAAGATGCAGAGAGCAGACAGAGGCTGTCAGCCCCTCACGGGGACAGGATGGGTGACAAATGCCACGTGCTGCTCAGGGCCATGGGGACGTGTTTGTTCACACTCTGGGCCAGCACCTGGGGGTGGACACAGGGCTGTGCTGGAACAGGTCACTGTCACAGGAAAGGCAGGATCCCATTGGAAAGGCAGAATCCCGCTGAAATGCAGGATGCCAGTGAAAGGCAGATTCCCTTGGAAAGGCAGGATCCCACTGGAATGGCAGGATCCCATTGGAATGGCAGGATCCCACTGAAAGGCAGAATCCAGTGAAAGACAGAATCCCACTGAAAGGCAGGATCCCAGTGAAAGGAAGGATCCCAGTGAAATCCAGAACCCCACTGAAAGGCAGGATCCCATTGGAAAGGCAGGATCCCATTGGAATGGCAGATCCTACTGAATTGCAGAACCCCACTGAAAGGCAGGATCCCACTGAAATGCAGGATCCCAGTGAAAGGCAGAATCCCATTGGAAAGGCAGGATCCCACTGAAAGGCAGGATCCCATTGGAATGGCAGATCCCACTGAATTGCAGAACCCCACTGAAAGGCAGGCTCCCACCCTGGATCAAACTCCTCCTGAGCAGCCACAGAGCTCTGACAGACACCCAGTGGTGCTTAAAGTCAGCAGGAACGTTTTCCCTTCCACCTATTTGCTGGGAATAAGGAATAAGGGTTCAAAGTATGGAATTTTACCAAGGAAACAGCTCAGCCTCTGAGGATTCACCACGGAAATTCTCTGCCTTGGATCCCCCCGTGCCAATATTCACAGAATATTGGTAGAAGTGCCTCTGATAAGGAGCACAACTCCCCCCACTGCACACAGTGATCCAGGCCAACTCCTGTCAGCACAGACACCTTTCTTGATGGGGAAGATAAAAAAAACCCAAAAAGCCCCGAGATCCTGCCTTGCAGTGTAAAGATAAAATGAAATTGCTCAACAGAGAGAAGAAAATCACTCTCAAAGCGGAACATTTTTTTTTTAACCTTCTTTTTCTCTCTCTACACTTGTTATTCCATGCCAAAAGGCTCTCTTTGAATTGTCCAGTGTGTTCTGAGGAGCCCTCCTCGCTCCCGTTCTGGGAAATGACTTATTCATCATGCTGGGCCTCGGAATAAATTGGATTCTCCCTGGCAGTTAATGGAGTGGATTGACACAACGTGCAGAGCTCCTGCAGCCTGGTGAGCATTTTCAGGCTCAGCCTCTTGTTTGCTCCCATTTCCAATCTGTCAGTTTATTACCAGTCAAGTGATTCCTCTTACAGCCCCAGGGGATGCTGCTCTCACAAAAGGAGCTTCACCAGCAGTGAGCACCAAGTGTGGCAGCTGCACTGAGTTCCCCAGCACTCAAAGGGCACCTGGGTGTGGGCTCGATATTTTCTGAGCTTGAGGAGAGCTAGTTCTTCTCAAGGGAAACTTTTCGACAGTTTTTCTTTTTCCCAAAACAACCTTGTGTGAACAATATTCCTCTCCCATACCAACAGGTGTTGTTGCTGTTTCTGTCACTGGAAATGGAGAGGTGTCAGCCCTGTGGACCAATAACGTGTCTTTTAGCACAGCGTGTTATAAAAGGGCTGAATGAATTGTAAATAAACCTTCTGATGTCTACTGCCTCTGACTGGGGTCAAACATCTTTATTTCGTGTCCTATTGCGACACCTGGGGATTCGTATTCTGGACAAGGCTGGGGGAGGATTTTCTTTGGAAGCACTTTGGCTTGAAGGAAGGAGGACTAAACATCCCTTGTTGCAGAGTCAGGGTCAGAGAACACCCTGAGCTGGGAGGGATCATCAAAGTCCCCACGACAGGATGGGAGCTGAGCCAGTTTTGAACTCGCACATCAGCTGAGAACATCCTGGGTAGCAACACCCAAGATTTCCACGCAAGGCTGGAAGGTCCATTGTTGGTTGTCTAACCTGAGATTTTTCATGGCAAACAAGTTTCCCACAGGCAGCTGAGGAGCACTTCCCAGAAATAATGCATCCCAGGCTCCTCATGGCTGGAGAGCTTGTCTGCAGACGTGGGTGGCTGGAGAAGAGCCTTCTCCTCAGACAGCAGCTGTGGAATTCACTTCCTCTGTCAGGCAGTGGATCAGACTGTGAAATTCAGACAGGAATGTGCTGCTCTGACAGCCCAGGCCCAGCTCAGGTTCTTGCTTGAGGTGAGGTCTGGGCACAATGACTGAGGCTGTGACACATCCTGGGTGAGAACTCCAGTTTTTGGATTTCAGGAGTGAAACTCCTCAAGTTTTTATAAAACTGGCACTGCAATCCCAGGGCCATCACCATTTTCAGGGGTTGGATCTATCAGGCCCCTGTGGCAGATTTTCCTCTGTTTTCCATTTGCTCCATAAGGAACTGAATATCAGCACCAACTCCACTTCCCAGGAGCAGCAACTTCTTGTCAGTTCAGCTCCTGCACTCCTTCCCCAGCAGAAGTGTTGGGTAAGGCTTGGGAGCCACAGAGCATCCAGGCAGTGCTCCCGAGGTGCTTTTGTTGCTCCCGAGGTGCTTTTGCTGCTCCCAAGGTGCTTTTGCTGCTCCCAAGGTGCTTTTGTTACTCCCGAGGTGCTTTTGTTACTCCCGAGGTGCTTTTGTTGCTCCCGAGGTGCTTTTGCTGTTCCCAAAGCGCTTTTGCTGCTCCCAAGGTGCTTTTCTTGCTCCCAAATTGCTTTTTTTGCTCCCAAGGTGCTTATCTTGCTCCTGAGGTGCTTGTCTTGCTCCCGAGGTGCTTTTCTTACTCCCAAGGTGCTTTTTTTGCTCCCAAGGTGCTTTTCTTACCGTGAGTGGGGGTGAGTGGAGAGGTTGGAACAGGGCACATCCCAGCTGTGGAGATCCCTGCAGCCGGCCTGCAGAGGGAAGGGAGGCTCAGGGGCTGTGGGATGGGAGCACAGCAGTCCCAGCACGGGCTTGGCTTTGCTCTCCTCAGTGAGCAGCAGCTCCCCTGGGCTCCCTCTGCCCTTGTCAGGACGTGGACACTGCCAGCACACACCATGGCTGCTGACCAGCCCTTTCAGACACTCCTCTGAGGCTGAGAGACAGATAATGAACACATTTGGCACCAACACACCCCCGGACAGCGTCCCCTTTGTCTGCAGTGACTCCTCCCAGGCAGCTGCCCAGTCACTCTGATTAATCCTTTTGGGCAGGTGCCATGGGCAAGGCAGGGCTGTGGTGCCCCTGGTCACTGTGTCACTGTCCCCAGCCAGGCTGTGTGGCTGGAGAGAGGAGCTGGGGGCTGGCAGAGCTGTCCCCAGCCGTCCCTGCTGGCTGCCCTGTGCCGGGGCACGCTCTGCTCAGGGGAGGCTGCTCCAGGAGCTCCTGCAGAGCAGGAACAGGGGAAAAGCTGCCCTGTCATTTCTTCTGAGTGCTGCTAACAAGCCATTTGTGAGTCTCCATTGATGCCTTGAGTTTTCTCTTTCCTGTATTTCAGGTTCTGCGCTGCCCAGGGGTGCAGCTCTGAGCTCACAGTCAGTGTCACTCAGCTCTGCACACAGCAGGGACACAAAACAAATCCTTCTCCTGCCCCACACCAAGGACAACACTCAGCCCCAAAGCACAAACAAGGGTGGCTGGAGGGAGGAACCAGAAGGATGGGACCTCACAGCCTGGAGCTGGAATTGGACAATTCAACCCCAAGATGCAAATGGCCCAAAACTTATAAAAATGTAAAATCTTGTAACCATTTGTCCGTTTTGTGACCATTTTTAGACCACCTTGGGTGTAGCCCTGGCCAGGCTCTTGTCCTGCCCAAGGTGGATCCTGGAGGCCTTTCAATAAATCTCTGCTTTATTCTCCAGCTCTGTCCAGTCTCTGTTCCAGCTCAGCCTTCCCAAGGCATTACCAGCTGTTGAAGTTGTTCTGAGAATGAGAAGTTCCTTTAACACAACAATCTATTCTGAGGGTGAAAAATGAGTGCACCTGTAATAACAAGGGATTTATCCCATAAGAATCAGTAAAGAAAATACGTAAACAATCTGAGAATAGATAGATTTGATGTAAAAGTAAAATACCTTTTACTAACCAACAGAATAATTAACAAGGAAGCTATTAGCCAATTAGAAGTTGCTCTTGAGGTTTGTAAAAACTGTATAAAAGACAGCGTGGGGCCATGATAAAGAGCCTTCTGAAGATTCTGTTGTGTCACTCTGTGTGTCTTGTCCACCCTAAAATGACACTGCAGGGGGACAAAGCTCTGTCCCAAAAAGGGAGATTTTTGGGGCCCTCAGGGTAAGAAGAACACGGAGGGGCTGGAGTGTGTCCAGGGCAGGGAATGGAGCTGGGAAGGGTCTGGAGCCCCAGGAGAGGCTGAGGGAGCTGGGAAAGGGGCTGAGCCTGGAGAAAAGGAGGCTCAGGGGGGACCTTGTGGCTCTGCACAACTCCCTGCCAGGAGGGGACAGCCGGGGGGGTCGGGCTCTGCTCCCAGGGAACAGGGACAGGAGGAGAGGGAACGGCCTCAGGCTGGGCCAGGGGAGGTTTAGATCGGATCTCAGGGAAATTTTCTTCAAGGGAAGGGTTGTCATGTTCCAGGGCAGTGATGGGGTCACCATTCCTGGAGGGATTTTACAGCCATGGGGATGTGGCCCTTGGGGACACGGGTCGGGGGGACACTGGCAGTGCTGGGGGGCGGCTGCACTCGATGACCTTCAAGGCCCTTTCCAACCTCAGCGATTCTTTGGGGACTTTGTGCCACAAGCTCAGACCAGTCTGGACAACCTCTGGCCTGGGTTAACACCAGAACTGAGGAATAAAATGTGCAGACATCTGCTAATCCCTTCCAAGTGTTTATGGAGCATTAGGTGGGAGCCCAACCTTGTCAGGGGTCTGGGCGTGCCCTGGGGACAGTGGGGGCATTCAAAAACGGGGAAAATTTGCCATAAAAAATGAGGAGACAGAGCTCTGCTCAGGGAGGTGTGGCAGAAGGAACAAACAGCACATCCACACCTCTCTGAGATCCTTCAGGGATGGGAGAGCCCGGGGGTGTTTTGGATGCAGCCAGGGAGTCCCCAGGCCACCAGGGAGTTGTTGTCATCCTGCCACTGCAGGAAGTCCATGAGCTCACTTCAGCTTTTCCTTCAAAACACAAGTTTAAAGCAAAACTTTTCCACTTAGAGAAAAACACTGAGCGTAAAATGTCAAATTTTACTCCATTACCTCAACACAGAAAGTTTAATAAATTATTTTTTTTCCCAAAATTATGTATCTTTATTGAAAAAAAAAATCTTGGACATCATTATTAACAGATTTTTAAGCTAAAATAGATTTGGAGAAATGATATTTTGTCAGATTCCATATGTTTCACAGATTCCACTTTCAGCAATACATAAAGAATAAAATCATTTCAGCTTCCTCAAGTCTATTTATTGGCCTTCACCTGGAACGAGTCGCTGTGTTTTAAGCCATGTGGACAAGGAACTGTGTCCTGCAGCTCCCAAAACAAGTTGCACATCAAAAGGAATGAAATCAGTAATTACAGAAGATTCCAAATGCTGAATGACATCCAGGGGATGAAGCTCCACATCTCGAGTTCCCATGGGAAGGACAAGAAGCTGGTGTGGGATCAAGGATCTCTCCAGACATCCTGGAATGAGATGTCCCTGTCCTGGGAGCAGAGCTGAGCTGTGGTTTCCCTGGGCTGAGCTCATCTTTCTGTGTCTGAGGAATTTCCTCCCAGCCCAGCTGAAGCCCAGAGCCTGGATTTGGACACAGGGACAGTCCTGAGTGTTCCAGGACACCTCCCTCACTCCAGAGGCAAAGGCAGCATTTCCCAGGGCCAGGATCCCCCAGGGAAGGCTGCACCAGGTTACCCCTGGCCAGGTGAGCCTGCAGGGAGCCAGGTGTGACCACCACAGCTCAGCTGACCACCACCAGCTGTGGCTGCAGAGCCTGGGGACGGCCACTGCTCATCAAATCCTGATTTCTGTAGCTCACAGGGGACATCCTGAGCAGGCTGGGTGCATCCCTGGGGCTGGAATTGTGGGTGAGGTGGATCCCACTGGGATTTCCAGCATCCCTGGGGCTGGAATTGTGGGTGAGGTGGATCCCACTGGGATTTCCAGCATCCCTGGGGCTGGGCTGTCACTGTGCAGGGACTCAGGGCCACCAGCAGTTCACATCCAGGCTGGTTTGTGCCACCAAACTGGGCAGCCCCACTCAGGGCTCTGCAGACACAGCTCTGAGGCCTGGGCTCTGCTGACTTCAATCAGAAATAAATCTTTGAGGGGAGTTAACTGCATTTAGTGGGTATTTAATTGCATTTAATGGGTATTTAATTGCATTTGATTAATTTTTTGGGTTGTTTGCTGATGGTTTTGTCCAGGTAGCTGTCCAGGGGCTGGGCTGGAATTGCCAGAGCAGCTGTGGCTGCCCCTGGATCCCTGGCAGTGCCCAAGGCCAGGCTGGACACTGGGGCTGGGACAGCCTGGGACACTGGGAGGTGTCCCTGCCAGGGCTGGGGTGGGATGGGATGAGCTTTGAAGTCCCTTCCCAACCCAACCCACTCCATGGCTCTATGATTCCATGCGGGGGCTAAAGGGACTGGATTCAGCTTTCAAAATCAGGACTTTGTGGTGATTCTCCAAGATACAGACATTTCACGAGTGGTTTTCTCTCTCTGTTAACAGAAGGATGTGACATCCGGGCTTTGAACATCCTGCACCCACTGGGACAAAATCTCATTTATTCAAGGCTATTTCAGCTTAAAAAAAATCTGTTTAATAATGATGTTCAGGATTTTGTTTTTTTTCAAATAAAAAGCAGATATCGGAATAAAACAAATTAAAGTTTCTGTGCAACAACAGCATTTCTCCATCTCTTATTTTCAGGAACGCTAAATGCCTAAAAAATCCGTAACAGTAACGTCTGTTGTCTATTATTATTTATGATGATTTAATATTGTTTATTATTGTTTATGATTATTTTTTATTATCCTCAAGGGTAGGTAGAGTGTTCTGACCACACCAAACCAAAAATCCTGCACCCAGCAGTGGAACCCAGCCTTTTCCGGGGTGAAAACATTCCAGGAAATGTGGAACAATGATGAGTACTCCAGTTTGAAGGCATGAGGGGCAGTTTAGGCACAGGGTATGTGCTCACAGGGAGGACTGACAAGCTGAGGAGTGGCTTAATTACGGTCTGTAATTAACCAGAGGCAAAGCAGATCTCTGAGGGGGCAGCCAGACTGAGCCACAGTGTGTGGGTTCTGTGTCACCTGGAGACTTTGGGTGCAATATGAGACAAACACCGCAGCATTTCCCTGGAACACTCTTTATTTACCCTCAGTGAGCATCAGAAACGTGTTTGCAGCCCTGTCAGGGAAGAGATCAGATGTCACCGTGTCACTGGGAGGCCTCTCCCAGGCCAGCAGTGGGGCTGAGGGGGTCTGACCCCTTCCTGCTACTCCTCCTCCTCCTCCTCCTC
>VZDJ01000274.1:1772176-1783838 GCA_008694505.1 Cyanoderma ruficeps | reverse complement strand
AAACGCTGCCAGGGTCAGAACTCTCCTGCCCCCGTGTTGGTCAGGCTGTTGGTGTCAGCCCAGCCCAGCCCTCCTGCAGGGACAGATGTGGTTCTGTTGGAGCAGAGATGATCCTGGAGAAGGGTCCAGTGGTGCTGGGATGGGTCCGGTCTCCCTCTGGGAATCCAGTGCAGACAGGCTGTGCTGCTGTTCTGAATGCCAGCTTTGATCCAGGTGGGAATGCTGGGCTCCTCCCCCTGGGTGGAGCCTCTCCCCATGGGATGATGGAATTGTCTCAGCCCTGCAGTGAGCCTGGATGGCCCATGGACAGCAGATCTGCCCTGGAGGGAGGATGGGTCCTGGAAGGGACAAAGAACACGGCCCCGGCTGGTTTAACAGCTGCCCATGGACAGAAGGCACCGCCCCCTCCCCTGGAGTGAGGAGGGATGGGTGACACAAGAGATAAAGAAAACACCTCCACAGCTGGTTTCAACAGCTGGAAAATAGAAATTCACATTTTTGGTTACATATGGCAACCCAAAACACCCTGGGATGCTGAAACTCTTCCCGGTGACAGCAGCAATGGAACCTCTGAGTCTGTCTGCTCCTGATGTGTTTCTCATGAGTGATGCGGTTTACACACCCTAATTAATCAAACTTCATCTATTCCACACGTTTTTGTTTGCTTGTGGTGCTAAATAACCAGATTTAGCTTCAGCATCTGATGTGTTGCCGTAGATGTCTCGCTCCAGGCCATGACAAGAATGCAGCCAACGAGACGGGGGATGCTGAAATGTAGAATTGGAGACTGAAATGTAAAATTGGACACTGAAATGTAAAATAGGACACTGAAATGTAGAACTGGAGGAGTGGGATAAATTTATTTCCAGATGATTAATGATTTCCAGCCCCACAGAGCACCTTCTTTGGGCACTGCTTTCAGTTTCCTTGAGATGTAGGAAAAATGCTGGGAAAACAATGAACGGCAGGGAGGAGGATTCATCTCCAGGAAACTTCTTTGTGTCCCGGCATGGACCAGGAGCAGTGAGATGAATTCCCTCAGGGTCCAATCCTGCCCTCCTGGAGCCCCCCTGCCTTCAGTGGAACTCCTGAGAGCAGCTCCAAGGAGGTCCCAGGACTGTGGTGGGGATCTCTGCTGCTCTCCAGCTTCCCAGGAGGGATTGATGAGAGCCTGGTGCTGACAGGAACCCTCTGCTCCAGGGTTTCACCACACCCTCAGCAGGGTGGAAAGTGAGGCTGGTATTTGTGGGTCCCTTCCAACCCTAATTTATATTTCTGTGATTCCAGGATTGTGGTGGCTCACGGGGATTGGAAGGATCAGTCCAAGCAGGAAATTATTTTGCCTTGGGTCTTGAAGCTGCGTGTCAGCTTTCTGGCTGAAAGAGATTTAAAGGCAGAAGGATGTGTTTGCTTGAGAGCATCAATTTGCAGTCACGGAGCAGAGCTGCAGAAAGAGAAAACAATAAAACAGGTTATTGCATATAAAGGGAAAGAATGTCCTTGTGTGTCACCTTGTCTGTGAGGGTGGCCAAAGTCTCTGACCCCAAATTCTGGGCTGGCAGGCCCTGGATCCCTCTGGGAGATGGGTGTTTCCTGCCCTCCTTGAAAAGCTGCTGAGCAGCCCCTCTCTGCCTCCAGGGGCAAAACTGCTGCTCAATCCCTTCAATCTGCATTTCCCCCCAGCCCTTGCAGCAAAGCAAGGACACCCTGCAGTGCTCTGGGCTCACGGAGGGGTGTTTGGATTAATCAATTCAGCTTCAAACTTCTTTTCCTACACTCAAACCTCTTGGGGTGACTCTAGAAGTGATGCCCTTGGTTCTGTGCCTTTACTGGTGTTTGATGTGAAGAAATCAGCCAGGTCTCCAAATCCAGCCCAGCTCTGGGCACCTGCAGGACAGGGACACAGCTGGACACCTCAGCTCCTCTCAGGAGAGAACCTTCACTGGCCTTCTGCAGCAGGAAGTGTTGGTTTGGGATGCTGGAACATATCCAGAGAAAAGAATGGAGCTGGGAAGGGTCTGGAGCCCCAGGAGAGGCTGAGGGAGCTGGGAAAGGGGCTGAGCCTGGAGAAAAGGAGGCTCAGGGGGGACCTTGTGGCTCTGCACAACTCCCTGACAGGAGGGGACAGCCGGGGGGGTCGGGCTCTGCTCCCAGGGAACAGGGACAGGAGGAGAGGGAACAGCCTCAGGCTGGGCCAGGGGAGGCTCAGGGTGGACATCAAGAAGAAATTCTTCACAGAAAGGGTGACTGGGCACTGGCAGGGGCTGTCTAGGGGCGTGATGGAGTCCCCATCCCTGGAGGTGTTTAAAAAGAGCCTGGATATGGCACTCGGTGCCATTGTCTGGGTGACAAGGCAGTGTCAGGTCACAGGTTGGACTTGATGATTTCAAAGGTCTTTTCCAGCTCAGCTCATTCTGTGGTTCTGTGGTTCTCTGGTTCTGTGGTTCTCTGATTCTCTGGTTCTGGGATTCTGGGATTCTGGCATTCTGGGATTCTGTGAGTCGGTGGTTCTCTGGTTCTGTGGTTCTGGGATTGTGGGATTCTGTGACTCTGTGGTTCTATGATTCTCTGGTTCTGGGGTTCTCTGGTTCTGGGGTTCTGGGATTCTGTGATTTTGTGATTCTGTGATTCTGTGAGTCTGTGATTTTGTGAGTCTGTGATTCTGTGAGTCTGTGAGTTTGTGAGTCTGTAGTTCTTTGGCTCTGGGATTCTGGGATCCTGTGTCTCTGTGACCCTGTGACCCTGTGTTTCTGTGCCTCTGTGACTCTGTAACTCTGTGATTCTGGGATCCTGTGTCTCTGTGCCTCTGTGATTCTGTGATTCTGTGATTCTGTGATTCTGTGATTCCGTGATTCTGTGATTCNGCCTCTGTGCCTCTGTGATTCTGTGATTCTGTGGTTTTCTGGTTCTCTGGTTCTGGGATTTTGGGATTCTATCTCCAGCCCCACAGCCCTGGCACAGCCAGGTGTCCCCTTGGGAGCAGCAGGCACAGCGTGTCCCACAGCCATGGAGCTTTGGGCTCCTCAAGGAGCCAGCTGCCATCCTCAGGGGAAGACTCTGGAATTCCTGCTGAGTGTCAACCCCTGCCTGCTCCCAGCACAGAGCTGCTGCTCACACACACAGCCCAGGGCTGCTCCGGGCTCCCCACACTCACCAGGGCAAAGTTTCCCCCGAGAACACCACAGCTCCCTGTTCTTCTGCTCGGTGTTTGCTCTCCATCCCTGCTCAGCCCTTTCCAGCCCTGGTATCTGGAGGTGAGGCCCTCCCAGGGCACCCCAGGGCCTGTGCAAAGCTGCAGGGAGCTGATATCCAGGGAAGCACAGAGCAGGGCCCATTCCCAGCCCAGTGGGTCGGGCCAGGCAATGTAGGGCACTGTGATACCAGCACCAGCCCAGCCACTCGGTATCTGCTGATACTGAGGTATTTATTTAGTGATAAATGAACTCGTGGGCCTGATAGTCTGGAGGGAGGCGCTAATGCCTGTAAATTTCCATTTATCAGCTTGCAGAGAGTTCCAGAATGGTTTGGGTTGGAAGGGGCCTTAAAGCTCAGCTCATCCCACCCCTGCCATGGGCAGGGACACCTTCCACTGTCCCAGGGTGCTCCAAGCCCTGTCCAACCTGGCCTTGGAAACTTCCAGGGATGCCTTGCTGGTGCATGTCAACCTCCCCAGGTCCGAGTCTTCCCTCTGCAGCAGATCTGTGGACTGAGAACTTCCCTCCCTCTCCCACTCTCGGTCCCATTTGAACAGAAGATTGCTTTTTTGGGTGAAATCGATGCTGCCACTCCCACCCTTTCTGTGATTGCACAAAGCAGCTCTCACCGGGCTCTCTGACCTCCTCTCTTGCAGTCCTGATGACAAGGAATGATGTAGAGCTTCGGGTTTCAGGAAGGAGGCCAATAAATCACTCACCTGCTGCTGGGAGGGAGCCATAAAATGGGGTTTGCCGTTTTGCAATTGGATCAAAAGTCCCACGAGATTTCATCGTGGTGGGCTGAGAGTTTCGACTTTTCTGAAAGGAGCACAAGTGAAAATATTTATTGCGAAGCATCAGAAGAAACGGTGGAGCAAAGATTAAAGGAAGGCGTTTATTGATAAATCCGGGCAGGATCGGGATCAGACAGGTAAGCACTCAGGAATGTGCATTTGCATAAAGCTCAGGGAGCTGCTGAGTCACCCGGGGAAGGACGGGAGGATGGGTCGATAACTGGAGGCCTCTCTGCCCAGGAACAGCTGTGTCTCATGGCCCCTGAGGTTCATTCTGGCCTGAATTAGATGGAACACACACCGCAGAGTGTCTGTTTGCACTGGGCACCCACAGAGGCCATCTCAGGAGAGACCCTGAGGTCAAACCATGCCCCAGGGCAGGAAATTTTACATTTCAGTCTCCAATTTTACATTTCAGTCTCCAGTTTTACATTTTAGTTTCAGTTTTACATTTCAGTCTCCAATTTTACATTTCAGTGTCCAATTCTACATTTCAGTCTCCAATTTTACATTTCAGTTTCCAGTTTTACAGATCAGTGTCCCCCATCTCGTTGGCTGCATTCTTGTCATGGCTTGAAGCGAGGTAAAACATCAGACATTGAAGTTAAATCTGGTTATTTAGCACCACAAGCAAAAAAAAAAAAAAACAAAAAAAACCCAGGCAGAACAGTGGGGCCTGATTGGTTTGCATCTTCTCAAAAATAAATTAAATAAACAAAGGGGTTATGCCCTGCAGGCATAACCCAGGCTCAGTCTTGCCCCTCTGCACACCAGGACATCTGCACAGCTCTGGATTTTGGATATTCCAGGACATCACTGCAGCTGCGTGGGGAGGACATCCAGAGCAGGATTTCTGAGAGCAGAAGTTGAGTTTCCACCAGGAGAAGGTGTAAAACAGCACTCAGGGGGGGCTGAGCACAGCCAGGAATGCTGGCATCCCTCATGGGTGGGGGTCTCTCAGGGATATCCCAGTGCAGCCTCAGTTATTCCATCCTGCTGGCCTGGATGCAGAGGGAAATGGGCCACTGAGTAAAGAATCAATATGATTCCAACAGAAGGCATTTATTGTTTAAATTTCATGGCAGATAGAGATTCCAGGTCTGCTGTCCACGTGGGCATCTCTGGGTTGGCTGAGCTGCTTCTCCATGAGGCAGGCACACATCCTCCAGGACATCCAGCTGGTCAATGTCCATCCTCATGTTGTCCTTCCCTTATCCAGGGTTTACGGTTTTTTCACAGACAGTTTCTCAGGCTCTCTGTTCTTATTTTTGATGCTGTTGTTTTCTCAGTGGCCTTGATGAATTCCTGGGAGCTCTAATACCAAACCCGCAGGTGGTTTGATAACGTTTCTCACAACCAGTTTGGCTGGTGTCACCCTGAACTTTCTGCCTTCTGTCTTTGTGCAGAAGTTCTCACGCAGGTTCATTTAAACAATGTCTATTTTCAGAATGTTTACACACTTCTCCTCTGAGAGAAGAGTTGATTCATGGTGATGTCCACCAACCACGGTGAGAGGTGGCAACGTGAAGTAGCCAATCTCTTGACCTCTGTACATGTGTATATAAATGGAGTCAGATTTTGAAATAAAAGGGTTGTTCCTTTGATCTGCTGTGTGTGCCTGCTTCTCTTTCTGTCCCTGAAGCTGGGACCCCCCCAGCCTCGGCAACCACAGGCTGGTGCATCAGAATGGCCTGTGATACACATTGCTACGCCTGGGTGCAGTGAAAATGTGAATTTTACGGCTGCAGAGCTTTGCCTGAGCAGCAGCAGCCCCCACCTTGGGCTGTGAGCACCCACGGGGCCGCTCTGGGTGCGTCACTTCAGCTTAGATTGGGCCTGAGGAGCTTTTGAACCAACAGCACCCCTGGGAATTGAAATGTAGTAATTCTTTTTGTCCAAGAGCAGCCCTGTACTGGCTGTGCTTCCTCCTCTGCCACTTCCTTCCAGGAACAAATCCCTGGCCGGGTGCCGATCCATGT
Source organism: Cyanoderma ruficeps (assembly GCA_008694505.1). NCBI lineage: Eukaryota > Metazoa > Chordata > Aves > Passeriformes > Timaliidae > Cyanoderma > Cyanoderma ruficeps. The sequence continues at coordinate 1,777,871 of VZDJ01000274.1, read as the reverse complement.
GGCATTTCCAGGCACATGGATCCTTCCTGGGCACACCTGGCACCTTCCCTGCGGGGTTTGTACAGGAAATTGGCCCCAAGAACAGCCTGTCCCGGGCCTATCTCAGGGTAATTCCCATTCCAAACCTTCCCTCTGTTGTTCCCTGACCCAGGAAGGTCTAAGGGCTTGGGAGGCACAGCCTTTCCAAATCCCTCTGGGTTCTCTTGCTGTCTCCTGAACAGTTCAGCAGTTCAGGGAAGAGCTGAGGTATCACACAGAGGCTCAAAAACGCCTCTCCCACCCCAAATCCTTCATGTTTCACCCTTTAATTTATTACCAGGCCACTTGTGGGGATTTCAGGTTGGCTATACTGGGATAGGGATATCACAGGAATGGGTTTATCTTTTTGTTTTGTTTTGTTCTGTTTTGCTGTTGTTGTTTTGTTTGTTTGTTTAGCTTTTGGGGTTTGGGGNGGGTTTGTTTGTTTGTTTGTTTTTGTTTTGGGGGCAGTTTTGTGTGTGTGTTTTTGGGGGGTTTTTTTGTGTAGCAGGAGCCAAAATTTGCTGCAGGAAGGGTGAGTAAAGTGTGGGTGGAAGCTCAGAATTGGGTTCAGTCCATATTTTCCCAGCAGTGGGAGAGAGCCTGGCTCCCTGGAGCCTTCAGGGCCGCAGTGGCACAGGGCTGAGGGCCTGGGGCTGCATCACACAGGGGCAGGAGCAGCGGGAGCAGGAGCTGCCAGTGGAACCCTCCATGGAAAACTCCCTGTCTGGAATGGGGGATCCTTGGGCTGAGGGTGCTGCTGTTCCCAAAAACCTCCTTCCTCCACACAGCACCCCTCGTTTCCAGCAGGAGCCCTGGGATAATCAGTCTCTGCACAGATGCAGAAACGGCTTTGCCCTCCCACATTCCCCTCTCTCCAGTCTCCGTTGGTGACTTCCCAAAGCCCGAGCTCACCACAAAACACACATTTCATCCCTTCTCCTTCCTGAGGGAGCAGGAGACGAAGGGATTCATCCCTGCCTTATGCCCAGCAGCTCCAGCCCAGGGCAGGCAGCATCTGCCCTGCAGGAAAAGAGGGATTGGACGGAGCCTGGGGATTGCACTGATGCCTTAAGGTTTTAGCTTTTATATTTTTCAAATCCTGCACTGGTTTAGTGTATAACTCGGAACTCTGTATAGAGTGTTAGTGAGCTCTTTTCACATGTTGGTCAGACAAAACAATCCCTCTGGGCCTGTAAGGACACCCTACAGCCTCAGACCCCAAAAAGTGCAAACAAAAATGAACTGGGGGGGAACAAACTGTCGGTAAATGACTTCATTACCTGAAGCTGTAATTGGACTATTAACTCCTGATGTGCAAATAGACCAAACTTATAATTGTCTGAAAAATTCGTGACCATTGTCCATCTTGGGTGTAGCCTCTGGGAGGCTCTGACTGCCCAAGGTGTGTCTATTGAATAATAATTTAATAAATCCCCACTTTAATAAATACATTAAATACCCTTTATATATATAATTAATAAATATATAAATACCCTTTAATAAGCCCCCACGTTATTTTCTTCATCTTGTCCAGCCTCTGTTCTAGGGAGCCACTCCAAGGCATCAGCACAAGTGGAATCTGAACCACCCCAGCTCACCCAGAGCTGCCCAAACCATTTCACTTCTCTGCAGTCCTGCCTTGTCCGGCTCTTCCTCCTCTGTTTCTTTCTCACTCCATCCTGTTTTCCTGGCAGTGTGATAAAACCAACCTGGATGTTCTTCTCTGGACAGCAATGCTGACATTTCCCAAATCGTGTCCTGAGTGTGCCACCACTTCAACTTTTAATCGCATTTCTCAGTTTTCCCACCCTTAAATTCCAAAATAGGGACCAACATTCAAGGGGGTTGTGAGAAAGCCAGAAAGTTTTGAACACAGAAAAAGAAGTTTGGCAGCAAAATGCCCAGTTTGAGGGGAATTTCTGATTGACAACTTCCCCATTGTATACGATATGCACAAGGATGAAGTTCAGCTCAGAAGAATGGTTTTGCTTTCATCCTTGAATTGCACAATAATGAAATCTTCCAGCTCTTTCCATCCCTTGAGCTGTTTCTGATGAAGCTGCACTAAAATATGTCAGTCCAAGTCAGAACTGCACAGGAATAAAGAGAATTCATTTGAGGCTCCCCACACCCAGCTACCCTCACTCAGCAAAGATTTGTAAATCCTAAACCGCTGCTCACAGCTCTGCCCAACTGAGCTGTTCCTTCTCCTCCCATCCTCCTCCCCAGGTAGATCCGAGCCCTGCAGGGCTGGATGGAAATTCAGCGTTTTCCAGGGCAGGACTTCCAGGCTGTCAGAGTGAATTGGGGGAACATCGAGGCTGCAAACTCCAAACGTGGGAGGAAATGTTTGTGCACAGCACAGCTCAGTCACTGACTGTGGGACCGTGGTCACGTCTCTCCTTGTCATCACAAACGGCTTTTCTTCCTCAGGATCCCAGGCTCAGGACTTGTAGCAAATATTTCTGTCTGTCTTTTCATAGAATCAGAGAATCCCAGGATGGGTTGGGTTGGAAGGGACTTTAAAGCTCATCCCAACCCACCCAGCCATGGGACACCTCCCAGTGTCCCAGGGACACCTCCCAGTGTCCCAGGCTGTCCCAGCCCCAATGTCCAGCCTGGCCTTGGGCACTGCCAGGGATCCAGGGGCAGCCACAGCTGCTCTGGCAATTCCAGCCCAGCCCCTGCCCACCCTGCCAGGGAACAATTCTTTCCTATTATCCAATCCAAATCTATCTAAATTTTCTTACTTTAATTTTTTTCTGTTATTTTCTTTCAGGATTTTAAAGGTAATAATCTTTTTATTTTTTTATTTTTCTAAAATCACCTTTCCTCCACACACACCAGTGTCTGCAGGAGGCTGGGGAAAGGCTTCAGGTGTACAAACATCAGGGAAACCTGATTCTGTGATTCGGTGTCTGGCAGAGCTGAACTCCTGCTCAGTGTGGGGCTTCTCCTCCCTGCCCTGGGTTCCATAAGGATGCTTTTCCATTCCATTCCCCGTGCTGGGAGCAGCACAGGATCCTGCTGCCTCCTCCCTCCTCTGCCTGGCTCCCAGACAGGAAAACATCTGATTTTTTTCCCTCATCCCGCCTGAAGTTTCTCAACTCTCCCTGGTGCAGCGAGCTCAGGTCCCAGACTGACACACCGATTCTCCCACCTCCAAAAGTCGACTGCTGATTAGAATTCCTGCTCAGAGCATTCCTAGAGCCGAGTCCTGCCCCTGCCAAGGGCGCCCTGATTGAGCCGTTTGGGAGTGCACCTCCCTCCCCTTTGGCACACCACCCATGATTACACCTCGTGTGCTGCCCTTGCAAACTGCCACGAGAAACAGAGAGAGCTTCCAGGAATGGAGCTGGCCCAGGCTCCAACCCCAGCGCCCTGAACGAGACAAACACTGGCAGGAGTCAACATCACAGGGGAATCCTTTGGTGTCTCCCAGGAACTGATTTGTTCTGCAGGACCTTGGTCAGAGCCTTCAGCCCCCTCGGACCTCAAGTCCTGGCTGATCCAAGATCTCCTTGAAGTGCCTCCTGCCGCTGGGTGACAAGCTCTGAGTGAGGCCTGGGGGCTGCAGGAGACAACAAAACATTCCTAGCATAATTATCAAGGTTTCCACTGCACAAATCCTGGTTTATCTCACTCAGGATGGATATTGCTTGTGAGACAGGACAGGGCAGCTCCCGAGCTGGGCACACAGAGCTGACACAGTTCAGGGAAAGGCAAATAAGTCTGGAGCCAGATCTCCCACCGATATCAAAAGGCAGGAGAGGCAGGAGCTCCTCTCCTGCCCCAGCACTCCTTGTGGTGCTGTCATGGCAGAAGTGCAGCCTGGCCCTGGCTCTCACCGGCGCCTCGGGGCGGAATTGTCAGACAGATGTGGAAACCTCTGCCGGAATCCAGGAGAACTTTGGGTCGGTGCCTCTCTATAAAACAAAACCATAGCCAGGGGTCTTCAGAGAGCACAGCCCATCCCAGGCTCTGTGCATTTCCAAAATCCATCGAGGGAGCTGTGAGTCACAGCCCAGTGTGCCAGGACGGAGCCTCACACCCTGCACAGCGCTGCTGGCCCTGCCTTGGTGGTCCCCACGTGGCCCTGGAGCTCCTGGCGGGGTCCTGGGAGGTGACACAGCTTGGGGACAGCAGAGGGACCCTCCTGATGGGCTCTGGGGGTGACACGGCTCAGTTATGGGACAGAACTTCCCCCTGGTTTCTGAGGGTGACACACCTTGGGGACAGCAGCAGGACCCTCCCCATGGGGTGTGGGGGTGTCACAGCTTTATTATGGGGACAGGATCCTCCTGCTGGGTTCTGGGGGTGACACAGCTTGGGGACAGCAGCAGGACCCTCGGTTATGGGGACAGGACCCTCTCGCTGGGATGTGGGGTGTCACAGCTCAGTTATGGGGACAGGACCCTCCCCCTGGGGTCTGGGGGTATTCTGTGCAGCCTCCCCAAACCCCTGCAGTTTGTGTGAGCAGGACAAGGCTTCCCTCAGGGCAGATTCCTGTGTCCTGTCCTGATCTCCATCTCCGATGGCCTGGTACAATTTGCCTGTTTCAAAACGCTGCTTTGGGGTCAAAGAGAGAGAAGCCAGTCACTTCCCATGGCCCCAGTGTCCCTCTCTGCAGGGTCCACCTGCCCTGGGGACTTGGGGACACCTGGACACCAGCCCTTCCCAGCACAGGGTGTGCTCAGGAATTCCATCCCCCGCTTTGTCCATCTTGCTGGGTGTCCTCTCAAGACATTCCAGGTCTCTGTGTTTTTATTAATTTATTATCATTATCATCATTATTATTAACCAGCAGGACACGTTTTGAGGCATGACCCAGGATATCACCCCTGGCTGGAACATTCCCTGTTAAATATCCTTCAAGGCTGGGGGAGTCCTTGCCCAGGTGCAATTCCAGCTGCAGCTCCTCTGCAGGGTGACAGAGCTGTCACAGCTCTTGGGGACAGTCCCGAAAAACATTTCACAAAACCCCAAAAGTGAGGGAGAGAAGACACAGTGCCCACGCAGCATCCCAGGGAGCTGCACAGCTCCTGGATTTGCAGAGCCAGGCAGTGAGAAATGGATTCTAGAGCCCCTCTGCCTGCCGGGGTTGGGTGTTGAGGGTAAATTCTGTGCCAGGAAAGGCAGGGAAACATGTGGAGCTCCAGCTGCTTTGCACACCCAGCTGCTTTTTAGAGTTGCAAAACTGTGGGGAAGTGTAAATTCTAGGGAAAGAGACAGGAGGGCAGGGTGCAGAGGAGGCAAAGGTGGCAATACACCTGTTCATTACATAATTCCTGGGTGATAAAAGGCATTTATCTCCCCCCCTTTTTTCTTTTCTGCACTTTGTCCAGAAAACTTTCTCCAGGACAGACTTCCAAAGTCCCAAGGCAGCTTCCCTCAGTGAATGGTTTTTATCAAAATAATGTTTCTCTCCTTCCTCAAGACGTTGTTTGGGGTGAATGACATTTGTCAGATAAACTTTCAGAGACAAGAGCAGCAGCCTGAAGAGGGAGATCTGGCACTTCCCTGGCCAGGACCCTGCATTTCCCAATCCATTGCCCTGGGATTTCATATGGACCTGCTGGAATTGCCTCAGCAATTCCCATTTTACCACAAAACATCCCCTTGTTCACCTGCCCTGCTCATACCCCAAAACTCCCATCTCCCAGGCGTCTTGGAC
>VZDJ01000274.1:1720354-1732224 GCA_008694505.1 Cyanoderma ruficeps | reverse complement strand
CATGGCAGGGACACCTCCCAGTGTCCCAGGCTGTCCCAGCCCCAATGTCCAGCCTGGCCTTGGGCACTGCCAGGGATCCAGGGGCAGCCACAGCTGCTCTGGCAATTCCAGCCCAGCCCCTGCCCACCCTGCCAGGGAACAATTCCTGCCCAATCTCCCATCCATCCCATGTGAAGGGGAAGAAAGGCTGACTTTAGATCGACTTGTGAATATCCCAAGTCTCTTCTTGTTTCCTGCCTCTGTTTATAAACGTTCTGTGAGGAGTAGTGGCTGCTTATATAAGAAGTGTTTAAATGAGCAAAGCAAGCTCCTGCAGAGGGGCCGGTGTCAGGTGAGGCTGACACAAGCACTGCCCATAAATCCTTGCAGCTCCTCAGGACCCTCAAAGCCATTTCAGAAACAGCAGAAAAACAAAACCAAAACAAAACAAAAAACCAAAACAACAACAACAACAAAAAAAAATCAGAGAAAAGGAACCCCCAAAGCCCAAAAGCTCTTGGTGAGAAAGGTGGACTTCTGCCATCTGGTTTAATCCTGAAGAGGGAAGTGGTTGTATCATCACTAAACCTTCTCGCTTGCCGCGCGTGCCCTGCGGCAGCTCAGCAAGGCAATTAATTTCTGGAGGAATTACCCAACCCTTAATTTTCCTGAGCAATTATCAGCTCAGGTACCAGCCAGGAGCCGGAGCGCTCCCTGCTCCGACAAGGGCTGGGTGCAAGTAGCTGCAGAATCCCTGCCAGGCTGCCCTTGGCCAGGGAGACTCCAGGGAATCTGTCTCCAGATTCTCCCCCATGGGTGCAGTGTGCCCAGATAGAGACTGCAGCCTCTCCCAGGGATCCAACCCTGCCCCAGGGATCCAGTCCTGCTCCCAGGGATCCAGCCCTGCCCCAGGGATCCAGTCCTCTCCCAGGGATCCAACCTGCTCCCAGGGATCCAACCCTGCCCCAGGGATCCAGTTCTGCCCCAGGAATCCAACCCTGCTCCCAGGGATCCAGTCCTGCTCCAGGGATCCAGCCCTCTCCCAGGGATCCAACCCTGCTCCCAGGGATCCAGTCCTGCCCCAGGGATCCAGTCCTCTCCCAGTGTTGTTCTCTTGTCCTTTGCAGAAGTAGTGCAAAGGGCTCCTTCCCCTTCCCCTTCCCCTCCTCATCCTTCTCCTCTTCCTCCTCCTGCAGCAGCAGAGTTGCAAATGGCAGAGAGGATTTTTGGGTTCTGCACTTTGCATTGTTTCTCTGTGGGGACTTCAGAGGTGACTGCAGCTCCAGTCCCTGCCCTGGGACAGGGCCAGCACCCAGGGCACGGCTGGAGCTGGGCCAGGGCAGGCTCAGGCTGCAGAGCAGGGAAAGGTTCTTCCCCCAGAGGGTTCAGGCACTGCCCAGGCTCCCCAGGGAATGGGCACGGCCCCGAGGCTGCCAGAGCTCCAGGAGCCTTTGGACAGCGCCCCAGGGATGCCCAGGCTGGGAGTGTTGGGGGTCTGGGCAGGGCCTGGGGATGGACTGGATGATCCTGGTGGGTCCCTTCAGCTCAGGACATTCTGTGACTCTGTGCAGGACAGTTGTTGCTGCCTCTCTGTGCCTCAGTTTCTCCACCTGCAGATGCAGAGATTTATTGTTCTTTACAATGCTGATCTTTTCTCCCGCACAGGTGTTTAGTGGCCTCATTGTCACAGTTCAATCCCTGCCCAAAGCCTGTCTGGTGCTTTTTTCAGCTGAGTTCTTTCATCAGAAGATGCCTGGTGACATCTGCGGCCTTCCCAAGCACACCCTGTGCTCTGAGCCCTGCCGTGAGTGAATTATTGTCCCAGCTCCTCACTTGCTGCTCCTCTTCCATTTATGAGAACCCAAACAGGACATTTACCTTGACCTGTCTGGGACAAAACACTGACCTGGGGATGTGCTGCAGCCTCCAGAGCCTTTCAACAGGACGGGGCACTCAGGATCCAGCAGTGGATCTCTCCTCTCTTCTCTCCTGGCTGAGCTGCAGCTCCTCCACAGGACCCTGCAGGACCCCTTCCCACATTATTCCCTCTGTGCCCCAATCCCATCCCACTCCCTGGTGCTGCTGGCAAAGGGACCTGGAGCCTGTGTCCCTCCTGCTCTTGAGGGATTTCTCCCTGCACAGCCAAGAGCCTTTTCCAGCACCCCCAGGCAGCGTTTGCCAGGTCCCACCTGGAAGTCCCTGGGATGTGTTTGCTGCTGGCACAGCTCAGCTGGTTCTGTTTTAATGTAGTGACCCCAGGGGCTGAGGGGATGATAACCCGACCCTTTCCAGCCTCCCCGGAGGGTTCCTTTGCCGGCTCAATTGCTTGTGAGGCGTTAAGGGGAATGTATCAGGGACAGAATAAAGGATCCAAAGAGGCTCTTACCCGGCGATGTTCAAGATGTTTGTTCTCCCAGGGAACCCAGGGGGAAAGAGAGCGAACCAGGAAGGGCAGGGGCTTTTTAGCCCCCGCCAGGGAAAGATAACTGGAACTCAGCCAGTTGGGTCAAAGGGGAAAGGAAAGGTCAAACTATTTGGTAACATGTTACAGGGGTCTGGGGAAAAACCATTCCTCAGAGGAATACAACAAGGGGACTGCTGGTTCTGCAGGGACAACCTGCCCTGGTTGTGTTTTAAGGCGCTGTGGGCTGTGACAGCGCTCCGTGAAGGAGCTGCTGTGACAAGGAACAGTGACAAGACCCGATGGAGGTGACAAAGCAATTCCTTGCCTTGTCAGGCACTCCCTGCTGTCACCTGCCTGAGCCTGTCCCTGAGATTGTCCAGGGTCAGTCCCTGTGGAGGAATCCCTGAGGCTGCAATGTGGGAAATTTTTGGAACCCTGGAGGCTGAAAATTTCAGGCTTTCTGTTCTAAAAACACTGACCCCCAAGCAAGCACCTCATTTGACCTGAGGCCGTGGAACAGCTTCTGAAATTGAGTGATGGCACTGGGGCTGTGGGTGTGGAGTTTGAATAGAGAATGGAGAATTGTGTCATCTCACAGGGTGAAAAACTTAATTTAAGATTTTAGTATATAATAATATATATGGGGCCAGATGGAGGACTTTGGGCATTGTCTGGGTCGTTCTTCTCCTTCTTCTTCATGGCTTTGGGTGGTTTTCTGTAACTGATTAATAAAGTCTGCATTGCAGACTTCAAGTGGTCAGTTACAGGGTTTAAAGTAAAAATAATTTAGGTGGCATTTTATAATTGGACAGATTGTCCTTGAAAAGACCTGGTAGAGTTAGAGGAGCTCCATTTTACCTCATTTCTCTGACTTGCTGGTTAGAGCTCACGGTCGAGAGGCTGTAAATAGATGAAAAATAATAAACACGAAGGGCCTGAACCCGTGCTTTTAGAACACTGGATATTTTTCCACATGGATGCCAAGCACGTCCAGGTGTTTTTGGGAGTCTGAGGGTACGTTCAGCCCTTCCTGGAGATCCCTCAGGGCTGTCACCAGCCTGCACTTTGGTGCTGACTGCAGCAAAAAGCACCAGGGGCCGGGTCTGCTTTGCTTGGCTCTCACTTCGGGATGATGGAGGAGCTTGAACCAAAGCCCAGTGAGGAAGAGGTTGGCATTCCTTGAATTCCCAGGCATTCCAGGGTCCTCCAGGAGCTCCACACACCCTGTGCTGTCTGCCTGGGAGATGAACCCTCTGAATCTTCCCGTGCTGCAGGATGGAGCCTCACTCCTGCTCTGTGGTGGAGCATCCCTCAAAGATGTGGGTCCAAATCTGCCCAAACATCAGGGGTGGCTTTGCCACTATGGCCTTGGAGGTGCCTGTGGGGACACCTGGGGACAGACTGAGGTGCAGGTGACACCAGGAGATGTGCAGAGGTCACACAGCTGGGGTGTGGTGAGCAGGCCTAGTGTCTGAGTTGAGTTATCCTCAGTGTCCTCACCCCTTGTGCTTGGTGTCCCACACACAGGGCGACCCCTCTGAGTCCAGGACCAGCTTCCCAGGGGAGTTTGGGTCCTCTTTCCAGGTGGAGAAAGGAAGGAAGTTGATTTCTAAGCCCATGAGTTTACACAGGAATAACAACTGTGCTGATGGCTCCCCCAAAAACAAGAGTGACCCCTGAGCTCCCATCAAAACCCCAAAAAAAATCCCCACGGGGTTCTGGGAAGTCTTTTCACTGCATTTAATTTCATTGTATCGAGGAGATTGTGAGAAAGAAATCCGGCATTTTCACAATAAAAGAAAACTTATTCCCTCTTTTAAAGATGTCAATTTGGTTTTGCTTCCTTTTCTGACATACTTTGGTGTCCTCCTTGTGCTTCCTCCCTTGCAGGCCCAGCCTGCCCCGGTGACACAGTGCTCCAGAAATGCTTCGCCACAGAGAAGAGAAGTCTCTGTGTCACATCCTCACTTCTGATCCCAACGAAAATTGCAGGTCTCAGTTTACCTGGAGCTCCCACAGGTCAGGTGAAGGACTCTGGAGCCCCTCAGTTACCCTCACTGGCAAACCAGGGTGGTAAATGCTCCTGTCTTTAAAAGTAAAACTAATAAAGAGCACTGAAGCAATAAGTAAATTAAGCTGTAAAGATAGAAGTGTTAAAAATAAACTTATATTAGTAACGCAAAAGAAAGTTGTTCTGAGTTTAATACGTTTTAAGATACCAGAGTAAAAATGCTATTTATAAATAGACGTAAAACTGAAGAGTAAATTTAATTATAAACAGTATTTCTTAAGTTATCTATAAGATGTGTACTACAATCAAGTAAAGTAAATGCATAAAACTTTTATAGTATAGTAAATATAGAGTATAACATAAAGTATATATATAAAGTATAGTAAATATAGTAAATATAAAGTATATATATAAAGTATAGTAAATATAGTATAGTAAATACATAGTATTTGTATATATGTTCATTTATATAAATATATTTATAATATATAAATAATATTCATCCATATAAATAAATAAATGATAATATGCTTATTAAATAAATAATTTATATAAATATATGAATTATATAATAATTTAAATAATTATATATTTATTAAATCATATAAGATAATTTATATGATTTATATTTAATATATAAATAGATAAATTATATAATATTTATTTATATAATATTTATTATAAATATATTTATGTGTATAGGTATTTTTATATATGTATAGTAAATATAAAGTATAATTTAAAGTATAATATAAAGTATACTTAAATATAAGTATAAAAAAAGTTTAACAAATTAATTTTATAACATGACTCTAGACACGTTAAAGTGAGCTCTATGTACTTAAAATAGTAGATGCCACTACAGGATAGTTAAAAACTTACTTTGTGCTTTATGTTAAGGTTTGTAACAGTATTTTAAGTCTTAAAAAGCAAATTTTTTAAAAGCGTAGTACCCTTAAGAAGATTAAATTTGATAATAAAACTTATTTTAACAATATTTTTATCAACACTTAAGCTAAAAACCACAGCATTAAGTAAGGATACTGTATTTTTTACTATACAGTAGCTTCTGGGACAGGGACTGGGCAGCTCCTGTAATTTTGCTCTTGCTCCTGCAGTCCCCAAGGTTTTGGGAAATTACTTCCTGAGTGAAGCAGAGACTATGTTGGGCAAAAAAAATCATCTTGATTTAAAACAGGTTGGAGTTGGAGAAGGCTGGAGAAGACCCTGTGCAGGGCTGGATGGGAGATTGGGCAGGAATTGTTCCCTGGCAGGGTGGGCAGGGGCTGGGCTGGAATTGCCAGAGCAGCTGTGGCTGCCCCTGGATCCCTGGCAGTGCCCAAGGCCAGGCTGGACATTGGGGCTGGAGCAGCCTGGGACACTGGGAGGTGGCCCTGGGGTGGCCCTGGGTGGGATTTAAGGTCCCTCCCAACCCAACCCATCCTGGGATTCTGGGCCCTCAGGGCTGGCCGTGGAGGCTGCCATGGAGGGTGTGGGTGCAGAGATGCCCACGGGCACTCCGGGAGCTCTGGAGGTCCCACTCCCATCACTGAAAGGTGCCCAGGCCTTGGCTGGGGCTGCCCAGGGAGGTTTGGAGTCCCCATCCCTGGAGGTGCCCAAGGAAGGGCTGGAGGTGGCACTCAGGGCTCTGGGCTGGGGACAAGGTGGCATCTTGGGAGTCCAAATGCTTGGACTCGATGGTCTCAGAGAGCTTTTCCAACCTCAGGGGTTCTGGAATTCTGTGATTTTGTGGTTCTGGGATCACTGCTCTGCACTGGCAGTGTCTGGAGGCTGTTCCTTTTCCATTCTCCACAGCTGGGAATGCCAGTGCAGGGAGACCTGGCGTTGGTTTTATGGGATTGGGCTGGAGCAGGCCTGAAGGACTCAAGAACTGTTTGCAGCAGCTTGGGAAGGCGCTGGCAGTGATCGTGTCCCCACTTTTCCTCCATCAGGCAGGACAATTGCTTCCCTGCTCAACATCAGTGACAAAGCACCGATGTCCTCGTGTCCCTGCAGTGCTGAATATGGCAGTGACAGGAAAGTGAAATTATTCTGTGCTTTGCCCACAGGCAAAGTGGGGCCAAGCAAAACTATCACCAGCTTATGGCATGATTTGGAATCACTTCTTGACCCTCAAAGCAAACTATGACTCTTTAGTAGATTTTTTTTATTTTTTGTTTTTTAAAAGGAAAAAAGGCTGGGCCTGAGGTATGGCAACGCTTCTGAGAAAGTTGTTTTTCTCACTTTAGCCTGGTTAAGAAGCTGTGTGGAAGGGTTTTAAAATTAAATTTCCATCCTGAAAAAGGAAAGCAGACAGGGCTGGGGAAGGAGGTGATGGGGAAAGAGGATTATTTGCCCTATTTCTGCAGCAGAGCTGCCAAATTCCTGGGCTGTTATGTAATTAGCACATTCTCCCAGTGCTCCAATCATGACAGCACGTGCCTTCCTGCCATTCCCCAGGCACTGGTGCAGGCTTTTATCCATTCAGAACAGGTTTAAAATCTGTACCTTAAAAAGTTTTGTTGAGAAATGGGGCGGGAGGGCAGAAGGGGGGAAGAAAGTTTGTGATTCGTGTTGTTGTTGCCGTCTCCAGGTGAGATTTCTCCCTCTCGAGCTCCATTTCTGGGTGAGATTTCTCCCTCTCCCGTTCCCTTCTGACTTTTCTTGATGCTCCTGCTCAACTGCAGCCCAAACCTGACGTGTGCCAATGTCCAGTAGGATCCAAGTTTTTGGGGGGATTTTTTTGGACACAAAAAGTGCTGCCAAGACACCACCCCCGCCTGGGGATCGTGCAGGTAATTTTTACAGATATTCCACTTTATTTCTTGCCTGAGTCACCCACCCAGAAGAAGAGATATGCAAACAACTTCCTGCCAGCCCTTCCCATTTTTTTCCTGGTAGCAGCAGGTCCCTGGTGCAGATTGCCGGGTGACAATTACCGAGGGTGATAACACAGATAAGCATCAGCCGGGAATATGAACCAACCCATCCCCATCCCTCAGCGCTCAGACCTCTGATTTTGAAATCCCCTTTTCCAAGGTTACTTTCACGCTGTTTAATGAGCTCTTATCTGGAGAACTCTAATAAGGTTTCAGGAATTAATCCAGCCAGATTACTTTGGGGAGGGGCGGCTCTTGAGTTTTTTAGTGCCTCGAGGGCAGAACATCCAGGGCCAAACCCAGAGACACAACTGGAGGACACCACAAATCAGAGCTGAAGTGTGTTTGGTCAATATTTTTCATGAGTCACCAGAGGGAAAAAGCAGTTTCCTCAAACAGCAGTTTAAAAAGAATAGGTGTAAATATCACAATTCTACTTCCTAAAAGTGAGTTTTCAAGGAAAACGTGGGATTTTTATGGGAGGCAGGTGGGGGTTGGGCTCTGTTTCCAGGGAACAAGGGACAGGACAAGAGGAAACGACTCCAGGTTTTGTCAGGGGAGGTTTAGGTTGGATTTCAGGGGAAATTTCTTCATTGAGAGAGTGGTTCAGCTGCACAGGGCAGTGATGGAGTTCTCATGCCTGGAAGTGTTCAAAAATCAAGTGGATGTGGCACTTTGTGATGAGGTTCAGTGGCTCAGTGGGATTCGGGCCAAGACTGGATGATCTTGGAGGCCTTTCCCAACCTTAGTGGTTCTGTCATTCTGGGATTGGATTCATCTCAGCTCTGGGGCCACAGAAAGTACAGCTGGAAAATGGGAATCCCCCCCACACTGTGATCACTGAAATTGGACAAATCCGGGTTGTTATTCCTCACTTAATGCCGGGAAAGGTGTTGAACCTTTGTCCTTCGAATCATCAAAAGTTCCTGACAATAAAAGGGCTCCTCATTTACAGGATTAGATGGGAAGGATGATCTATTCCCATCAAGGCTGAGTTGAAATTGAAATATTTTCATGGAAAACCTCCACAGCCTCTCTCCAAGGCTTCTAACACAGATTTTCCCTCTTCAGCTCTCCTCTTTTCCTTGTTCCATCTCTCCCAGGATCTGGCTCTGGCTGATTTTGATGCTCCTGGTGCTGGGAGCAGAGTCACCAAACCTGCACATGGCACACGTGGGTCAAATTCCCCACATCTGTTCAGATTTGGGGGCCCCACTATTCATTTCCCCAGTTCAAGAAACATCTTAAGAGCCTCCAAAAGTTCCCCAGAAGCTGCATAAGCACCAATTATTACTTGCTCTGCAAAATTCATCTGAGGTTGGAGAGAGCAGCTCTTTAAACCCACAAAAGCGTCAGGTAAGGGGTGGATGCATCAGAGCATCCCATGGAACTGGGATGAGGGAAGGGCATTGCAACGGGCAGGGAAAAGCCCTGGCCTTTCCAAGCAGGTGAGGGCAGAGTTTCCAGGGGAAGGTGACATGGAACAAAATGATCTTTAAGGTCCTTTCCAACCCAAACCATTCCAATATTCTCTGATTCTGATTGAATCCCGGCCGAACTCCCATTTCAGAAGCTGGCCTAAGGACCCCTCTGACTCCTGCCAGGGTGATGCTGGTGGTTATACTTTAAAAACAAACATTCCTCCTTCTTTAGGGAGCCTGGTTTCTCTTTTGACTTCACTGTAGAGCACATCCCATGGCCAGACCTCAAATGAATGAAACTGTAAAAAAATTAAGAGCAAAAAACCTTAACAAGAGTCCACCAGTGCAGCCAGGCAGGCTGTGCACACAGGATCTTCCTTTGGGCAGCGTTTTCCCCAAAAATGAGATGGGAAAACCTTCCCCCTCATTCCAGAGGATTTCTGTTTCGAGCAGCAGGACCAGCCCGAGGAGCAGATCCCTGAACACCCCCAAGCAATTCCTGAAAGCCCCGCATTTATCAGAGACCAGCGGGGGCTGGAAACCCAAGCTCCTTTGTTTAGTCTTGGGGAATGTGCGGCAGGAAAACATCGCCATCCTGTTTTCCAGGCGCTAGCACGCAAATAAGGACGGAGGAAAAACACGGCCGCGTCTCTGACGGGCCGTGATTAATCCTCATTGTGTCCCCTGCTGAGGAGGTGCCAGGGCTGCTGGTGGCCACTCCGTGTCCCCTCACTGCCCCAGAGCAGGGGCACCTGCTGGGCTGATCCGGGAGTGGGGACAAGGAGGATGCTGCAAATCCCGGGGTGGAGATAAAAGGTGTGAAAGGTGCTGGCACAGGGTGAGTGGGAGAGGGACAGAGCAGGGAGCAGCTCCTCCTGCTTGTCCCCTGACTGTCCTGTGTGGACTCCCTTGTGCCCGTAAAGAAATTTCCAACTGCCTGGCCCTGGGAAAGCGAATACCCGTCTGAGGTGTAACAAAGGCTTCTCCCCCATGGATCTGTGCAGACATTGTGCAATCTTCTCTCTGGGTTTGGGGTTTGGCAGGTCCGTCACCCACCCCATGGTATCCCCTTTCCCTGTTTCCCCACTGGCTCTGGGGCCTGGTGTCCTGTTCGTCTCTTCCCTATGGTCACTTGCCCCCTGCCCTGCCCCCTGTACCACCCACCAACCTGAGACCCCATAGAACAGAAAAACCACACGATGGTTCTCTTTTGGCCTCCGGAATCCACCCTCGGCACATGGAATAAATGCTTGCTGGAACTGATCTGGGGCTGGGAGTCTTCTGCCTCTCTGCTGAGCTAGCCAGTAACATGTGTGGATTCTGAATTCTAATGTGAATTCTTCTCAAGCAGTTCCTCCACTGTTGAGGCTGACTGGGATCTAGTTGGGCTGTAGCTGCACTCCGAAAAAGACACACAGTTACAGCCCTGCCCCTGGCCTGTCCCTGTCCCTTCGCCACCCCTGTCTATTCTATTCTATTCTATTCTATTCTATTCTATTCTATTCTATTCTATTCTATTCTATTCTATTCTATTCTATTCTATTCTATTCTATTCTATTCTATTCTATTCTATTCTATTCTATTCTATTCTATCTCATCCCATCCCATCCCATCCCATCCCATCCCATTCTCTTCCATTATCTCTCTAGACCAAAGTCTTGCAGGAAAAGCACAAACCTGGAAGTGAGCTGTGTGTTTGTGCTGTGGTGACCTGGCAGGTCACAGAGCCAGGGACAGACCCCCCTGTGCCTGGGGCTGTAGGAAAAGGCTCCCTGTGGGACAGCCAGGACCAGTGTGTCATCACCAAGTGTCATTCCGAGGCTGCACTCCTTGGGAAGGTCAGATGACATAATTACACTGGTCCCTCCTGACCTTGCAATCTCCAAACCCTCATAATTTGTAATCAGGATACAAATAATTTGCCTTGTGAGCTGAGGAAGGAAGTCTTCTGCATCACCTATCTGCTCCCAAACATCCGCTATTGCACAACTGCTCCGGGCAAGGGCAAGGCTTTCACTGCAGCCTCCAGCTCAGCTGCAGCACCAGGAGCTTTGGCCAGCCTGGATACTCCAGTCCAGCCTGGCTGCTCCAGTCCAGCCTGTCCCAATCCTTGAGCCTTACTGCTCCAATCCTTGAGCTTTACTGCTCAAATCCAGCCTGACTGCCCCAATCCAGCCTGGCTGCTCTAATCCAGCCTGGCTTCTCCAGTCTACCCTGGCTGCCCTGATCCATCCTGACTGCTCAAATCCATCCTGCTCCAATCCATCCTGCTCCAATCCAGCCTGGCTGCCCCAACCCATCCTGGATGCTCTAATCCATCCCGCTCCAATCCACCCTGACTGCTCCAATCCAGCCTGACTCTTTTAATCCATCCTGCTCCAATCCAGCCTGGCTGCCCCAATCCATCCTGCTCCAATCCAGCCTGGCTGCCCCAATCCATCCTGCTCAAATCCACTCTGGCTGTTCCAATCCAGCCTGGCAGTTCCAATCCAGCCTGGCTGCCCCAGTCCATCCTGCTCCAATCCAGCCTGACTGCCCCAATCCATCCTGCTCCAGTCCATCCTGGCTGCTCCTGTCTGAGCTCCTGTTCCATTCCCTTGGGAGACAATGCCAAGAGAGGCCTCTCCAGGGCACCAGTGACCCCACAGACATGTCTGGAGTAGAGGGACAAGCTGTGAACCTGCTCTGTCCACATCCAAACCTGCTCCTCCAGGCCAGCCCTGAACCATGAGCTGGCTCCAGGGATGTGACCCCAGGGAATTGCACCTGGAGGGGTTAAATCCACGATTTCCTCACACTCCATGTGCTGCCGGGAGGAAATGCATTTCTCCAGCCCTGACTCCGTGCCCTGTGAGCAGAGCACAGTGACCCTGGGGAGCGGGGATGGCAGCATTAGTCAGCAGCGCTCCTGGGGGCACTTCCAGCAGGAACCCGGGCCCGGCGGAAAATGCACTGTACAAAATATTTGTGCAGAGCAGGAAAACGCTGCATTCCTGGGATGACAATGGCCTTGTGTCACTGTCTGTGGCCGCAGCCGTGACTCAGGCTGGGGAGGGACAGCGGGGTGAGCAGAGCTCTCGCTGCCAGCCGCGGCTGTGCTGCTGACTGCGGCTCAGAGCTCCAAACAAAACACAGAGCTATTGTTTGGATTTGCTTCTTTTTTTTTTTTTTTTTTT
>VZDJ01000274.1:1696574-1720349 GCA_008694505.1 Cyanoderma ruficeps | reverse complement strand
TTTTTTTCCCGAAGGGTTGATAGTCTGGCAGAGGGAATGCTGCTCCCGGGCTGTGTGTACAAGGCATGAGCACAGCGTTTGCACCCCTGGGCAGGGATGGACCTGCTCCTGCCTCAGTGTCTGGGGCAGCTGAGTGCACGGCACTGCAGCCCTGATTTCGTGCCTAAAATGTTGTAGTAGTTTTCTAGAATTCTTTTCCCAAAGAATTTTCTGTAAACAAAAAAGGTGTTTTTTTGTAAACTGTACTTTGTTATTAATTCCTTTCCCTAGGAGGGACTTCTTCTTAATGTCCCTCTAATCTGACCAATGTGATTGAAGAAGTTTGTCTTTTTATCACCAATCAAATTGAGCTATGTAAAATAGTATATTAAAAAAACCAAAACTCACATCCCAAAAATAAAAGAGTCATTTTCCACCTTCTAAAGCTCAGAGCCTGTATCGATGTAGTGTACAACAGCATCACTGCACTGCTGCTTCCCAAAGCCCTGACCCCGGGGATCGGCAGTGTCTGCCCCAGGCATTACTCACATCTGAATTCTGGAGCTGGAAGAAGCAGATTCCACCCAAGCCTGCGAAATTGGAAAGTCCCTGCACATCATTCCCAGCCCGTGGGAGATGCTGACGTGTGTGGGTCCTGCACACCCCAGACTGAGCAGGGCAGAGGGGCTGGAGCAGGGCTGGCTGTGCCTGGAGCCTGACCAGGCTTACCAAGGCTCAGCTCAGGCCCTGCTGCAAACCCCTGGGTGGGTTTTAGGATGGCAAAGATCCCACTGGGAGAGCAGCTCTGCCCCTTCTCTGTGACCCTCAGCCTCTGGGATGGGATGGGATAGCATGGCATGGCATGGGGTGGCATGGGGTGGCATGGGATGGGGTGGGTGGGATGGGGTGGGATGGGGTGGGACAACAGTTGAGGCAGCCTTGGCTCCATCAGGAGTCTGGTGTTCACACTTGGCTGTGTTCCCAGGCGATGGCCAACAGATCTCAATGAACTCCTAAAAATAACAAGTCTTAGATGAGAAGGCAGCAAAGACTGCAGGGAAAGCAACTAATTGGGGGAAAATGGTCAGAATCTGCATATTTTACAACCGCTGACTCTCTGCTGGACTCGGGATGACCAGCACCCTTTAGAGCTCTGTCTCTTTCTAGCACTTTGTCCACATGATACTTTTAGCTCTTATCAATTCCTTGGACCTGCAGGACAGGCGTGAGTGGAACCCTAAATGAAGAAATACCTGGGGGACAGCAGGCTGCCCACGGCCACCAGGAAAATCATGGTGGGTGGCAAGATGGGGACAAGAACTGTGGCACCTGCTCCAGAGGGGACAGGCTGAGCGTGGCAGGACAGAGGTGAGCTTTGGCTGATTGCTGTGTTTGGGCCATGAACTCCTGTCCCAGCTCTGGGGAGGCCAAAGGTGACAGGGACACAGCCAGGACACTCACCTGCTCCAGCCCGGTGGGGGAATCCCTGGGGAGTTAAACCCTCCTTCCACCTGTTGTAAATAAGCCCTGTATATTAATTTGTGCATGAGAAATTAAAGAATTGAAGACAGGAAGGAATGCGCTGGCAGAGTCACCAGAGGAGAAGCCTGGGCTGAGGAATGTCTACCTCAATCCACAAATGAAAGAAGAACTTCAACTGGGTCTCCACTGCCAAATCACCGAACCATCAGCCCTGAGACAACTCCGGCCCCCAATAACCATCCTTCTGTCTGGCGGAGGGACCCCACTCTAAATTTCAATATGATTTAAAGTTAATCCTCAGACACCATTCTGATTCCCCTCAGGAAGGAGTTTGAATCCCAAAAAGGGGACCCATGAATCTCATAATCCTGCCACAGACAAAAGGAAAGCCCTGCCTTGAGGGAAATAAAAAGTATAAAAACTGGACCCTAAAAGCAGGACATCGGAGTGAATGAAGGGGGACTTGGCGCGGCCGGTCCTGTATTCGCCCCCCAATTCGATCGAATTTAATCTTTATTGTGGCTTTGAGTTATTGTGGTTTTATCTTGATGTGGCTGTGTTTCTGTTGTGTTTTTATTTCTTTTCTATATTTTTTACCCGCGATAGGGGGAAAATAAAATATATTTTTCTTAATTCTGGTTTGGTTCACCTTATTTATAACACACCTGAGCGCAGGGCTCTGAGCTCAGCACTGTGGCAACGGCAGCTCGTGCTGACCAACACACTCTGCAGCGATGCTAAAAAACGTGCAAACCTCTCCTGGCACCCAGCCACGGCAGCAGTTTCTTCACTGACTTCTGCTGGGGAGAGAAACGGGAAAACAATTCCCCTGACTTTCCTTATTTCCGTATGAATGGGGTGTTTGTGTGCTGCTCTGGGAACAGTTGGAAGGAGAGGGTGTGGATTGGGCTGGATGGGGGCACTGGAGGAAAACATCTTTCTCCTTCCCTGGCAGTTCCTCCTCCCTGTCTGTCAGGTAGGAAATTTAACTGAAAGCTCTGCAGAGCATTAACTTAGAGAGCCCAGGGCACCAGGCACTAAGAAAGATCCTCACCCCATCTCCACCACTGGGAATAAATTCTCAATCCTCAACTTAGCGTTGTGCAAAACAGAGGAGGAGGAACAAGACGTTGTGTCAGCGTGGAAGAGGCAGGAAGACGCTTCTCCTGTGCCCTGGCAGGACCTGGATGGCATGTCCAGGGAAATGCGTGTGTTCCCTGCATTTCCTGGCACTGACAGTGCTGCTGGCCTTTGCTCCCTGCCAAGGACAGCGCTGAGGTGACAGCTCCAGGACAGCCCTGAGGTGACAGCTCCAGGACAGCCCTGAGGTCACAGCTCCCACGTCCCCTTAGCTCCGAGGCTCTGGGATGGAGCTGACTTTGCCAGGGAAGTAAACTGTGGGGAGAGAAACGAGAAAACCAATTCCCTGACTTTGCTTATTTCTGCATGAATGGGGTTTGTGTGCTGCTGTGGGAGCAGCTGGAAGGAGAGGGTGTGGATGGGGCTGGATGGGGGCACTGGATGAAAACATCTTGCTCCTTCCCTGGTGGTTCCTCCCCTCTGTCTGTCACGCAGATTGTGGGGAGACAGATGAAGATGGTACTAAAAGCAATCTTACCCTTGATGTATTAGAGCTCTGTTAATTGTCCAAGAGTGGGAGCAGCCTTGCCCTCCCAGCCATGGGTGTGATGAGGAGTGAGTTACCTGGGAGGGGGCTCAGTTCAGCTGGAGTTGGAGTCGGAGTTGGAGCTGGAGTTGGAGTTGCAGTTGCAGTTGGAGTTGGAGTTGGAGTTGCAGTTGGAGCTGGAGCTGGAGCTGGAGTTGCAGTTGCAGTTGCAGTTGGAGTTGCAGTTGCAGTTCCGTTTGGATTTGCAGTTGCAGCTGGAGTCTGCTGGCTGAGCTGTGAGGAGCTAGGGACAGGAGGTCGTGCAAGGGACAGTAAGAATCAGAGAAAGCTGGAGCAGCAGAAGGAAGACAGAAGAAGAGCTTTATTGAGTGTGTAGACTGGCATAAATGGGTAGACCCTGAGAGCTGTGTGGAGCTGCCTTTGGGAGGTAACAGAGAAAAGCAATGAGAGAATTCTGAATTACAAGGTCCTGATGCTTGAGCCCTCAGAAGTTTTTGAAGGAGCTCTCTAAGTGCAGTGGGCATCTCAACCACAGCAAAGTGGAGAGGACCCCAGCCCTGCAGACCCTGAAGAGAGCCCAGGGCACCCCTGGGGAGCGGCGATGAGGGCAGAGCACAGACAGCCCCACATCCCTCAGCAGAGCGAGGCCTGCCAGGCACCGGTGTGGAAAACTCACCCCAACACTGGGAATGGCCCTGGCTGCTGCTGCCAGGGGGAAGGAGCAGGGACAGGGAGGGCAGGGCACCTCTGCAAGGTGGTCCCCAGGGCGTGTGGCACCCAAGGGTGCTCCAGGTGCTCACACATCCCGTTCCAACCGACTTTTCCATACCCAGAGGGACTTCTGGCTTTCCACTGGTACCCCAAGACCTGCGCCTACGGCTCTCTTCCCACAAGGGTGAGGGCAAACTTCTCCTTTTAGAGCCTCAGGTTCATGGCCTGCTGTCAGGCTGAGGTCTAATGGAAGTACCTCTCCCCTTCCCCTCAGAAGGGCCTTCAGGACCAAGGGCTCTGTGCTGACTCACTCTGCTTCTCCACAGAAAATCAGATGGAAAATATTTCCAGCAGAAGGTGTCGGTGAAATCTGTAAAGGAAAGAAAAGAGGCTGAGGTTAGAGCAGGAGTGCTGAAGGCAGTCAGTGTGTGCAGGGGCAAACACACAGAACTCCAGAGCAGCTCACAACCAGCCAAGCAAAAGCCGTGGAAAGCAGCCAGGAGCTTGGAAACTCAGCCAGGAGCTCACCACTGCTCCAGCTACATCACAAATGACACATCCAGGATTGTGCCCGTGGCTTCTGTCAATGTGGATTTGTCTCTTCCTCAAAACCATCTTCATTTTGCTGTGGATTTCCACTCTGAGCTCGCCCCAGGTTTCAGACAGAGCTCTCCAAAAACCACAAGTGATTTATTCCTGGTTGTTTAACACAGGAAAGCAAGGGCCAGGTGTATCCTGAGAAGCCAGAGAAAATCCAGGGCTTGACAAGTCTTCAGGTTGAAGAAAAATTAGGGGAAATGCCCAGGTTTGCACACATCAGTGACTGTCCCTCCAGAGCCTGGGATGTGCCCTGGCTCAGCACTGGCGCGGGCAGGGCTGAGGGCTGGCTGGAGCTGCTGTGCTGGGGTGAGCACTGGGGCGTCTCTGAGTCAGGGGGTGCTGCAGGCAGGGGCTCCTGGGGTTTTTCTTGGTCTGGGGGATCCACAGCAGTTCCTGCAAATCCCTCAGTCATTCACCTCTCTGCCCACGACTGCTGTTCCAGGGAACTCCTGCTCGAGCTGCTGTGAATCCCCCTTTTCCTCTGCCCCACAGACACCAGCAAGCACATTCCTCTGGGGAATCCAGGCATGGGCACAGCAGCACAGCCTGGCTCTGCAGACACCTTGGGCATGGTGGCATCTGAATTCCTGCCCGTGTCCCTTTCTTCTGCCAGCCCCAGAGACAGCCGAGGCCTCCACTGATGAGGCTCTGTGGGTTTTCTGGGCTCCCCGATTTTCCTACAGACCCCACAACTCCAGATACTGAAACCATCACCCCCCACCCACCCACCAGTCAATGATTTTGCTCCTCAGCCCTGCTGGGTCCTGCCAGGAGATGTTGTTGGAAGTTTTTCCTCTATTTTTTCTCTGGGCAGGTGATCCAGCAGGAAGTCAGACAGACCCAAAGTGCCCCAGAGAGAAAGGGAGAGTGCAGCTGAGCTGAGCTGCTGGGCTCCTTTAACCTCACCTGCCATTCCAAAGGAAATGAAAGTGCTCTGCAGAGTTTCTGTTGAGGTCCTGGGAGGTGGTGAGGCCCTGGAACAGGGAAACTGTGGCTGTCCCATCCCTGGAAGTGTCCCAGGCCAGGTTGGATGGGCCCTGGAGCCACCTGGGATAGTGGAAGGTGTCACTGGGGGTAGAACAAGATGAGCTTTGAGGTCCCTCCCAACCTAAACCATTCCGTGATTCTGTGATTTGAAGATCCTGAATGGAACCTCTACCCCAAAACCAGGGCAATTGTGAAGAGAAACCTGGCCCCAGTTTGGGAATGTTTCCTGGTTTTCTGAGCAAGGCCGTAACAATTTAATTTTATCTTGAGCTGAAGCAGCCCCTGGATGGGCCCTGTGCTGTGCCCAGGGGCTGGGGAAGCGCTCCAGGGTGGGATGTGTGCCCTTGCTGCTGCAGTGGGGCACAGGGCACCATTGGTAGGAGACAGCTGGACAAAAATCCCAGATTTGAGGGCCCTTCTGCAGCCCCAGAGCTCCAGGATCACTGGTGGAGCACTGGAGAGCACTGGGGGGCCCCTGGGCACATCCCAGTGGCCTTTACCCTTGGACACCGATGAACAGAGCAGGAGTTCCCCACAGATGATAAATTTGTCCATTTATCCACTGCAGCCTCCTGCCCGTGTCTGGGACGATCCTCTGCCACATGAGAATGCACATCCTCCTTCTCCTGGCCAGACTGGGGATGAATTCTCCGGGTTCATCCTCACCTGAGCCCTCTCCACATGTTCCTGGTGGCTCTGAGTGTCCCCAGGCCGTGTCACCGTGGCCATTCCCACACAGAGCTGCTCTCCCTGCCTCCTTCTCCCTATGGATTGATGGGGCCTGACCACACAAATGCCCATTTCTGCTCCTTCACAGTCAGTCTCTGCCCCATTTTCACATCCTGGACACCACAGCAAGTTCCTGGGTGAGTTGTGGGATCTTTTCTCTCCTCTTGCTGACCCTGCACAGGAGCTTTGGCTCCCTCCCTCCTTTCTCTGTGCTCATCCTGGGATTTCCTACCTGAGCACGCTCTGTCCAGCCCTCAAAGATGAGTAATTTGGGTTCCATCCAATTCCTTTTGAGCCTCAGCAAAGTTGGCTCTTGTAGCAATGGCCATTCTGGTGCACCAGCCAAACTGGTTGTGAGTAACGTTATCAAACCACCTGCGGGTTTGGTATTAGAGCTCCCAGGAATTCATCAAGACCACTGAGAAAACAACAGGATCAAAAATAAGAACAGAGAGCCTGAGAAACTGTCTGCGAAAAACGTAAACCCTGGATAAGGGAAGGACAACATGAGGATGGACATTGACCAGCTGGATGTCCTGGAGGATGTGTGCCTGCCTCATGGAGAAGCAGCTCAGCCAACCCAGAGATGTGTGCCCACGTGGACAGCAGAGCTGGAATCTCTATCTGCTATGCAATGGAAACAATAAATGCCTTCTGTTGGAATCATATTGATTCCTTTATTCAGTGGCCCATTTCCCCCTGCAGGCTGTACTCTCTCAGAGCAAGGAACCAGAGGTGGAGGGAGTTGCTTTGGCCATACCCCACTATTTTTTTTTAATTTATTTTTTATTTTATCTCCCAAGTTTAATTAGAGTGGTTTGTCTGGAAAATTTGGCTTTCTGTGATAAAAGACCTCTCTAATGAGAGAGACCATAATCATGATTGAAAACCCGTCTGAACCGAGGTGGATGCTGCTCTGTGAGTTACCATATGAGTGTTCCTATGCCAGTGTGCTCATGCATATAAATCTGTTTACTAAACAGTTTTAACCTGCTCTGAACACAGCCTGGAGTTATCTTATCTGTCCTGCTGAGGAAAACAAACAGATGCATCCAAACACCCCAAACACTCCTGGATAAGGAGTTCCTTATCAGCCCTGCTTATCCTCACTGGCCCAGTTAAACCCTCAGTCGTTCATTCATTCATTTATTTCCCAGCCGTGGCTTTTTTAGGAGCACCAGCCAACATTTGGTATCAGCATGGTTCTGATCTTGGGGAGCTGCAGTTCCCTGATGGCTGCTTTGCTCTCTGCACCCTGCAGATGCATCCATCCCTTCAGCTTGGTCACTGCCTTCCCACCTCCATCAACCAGCACCTCTTTTCTCTCCTGGATAACTCGTTCCAAGCCTTAGGAGAGAAAAAGCCCCCCAAAAAGGGAAGTTTTCCAAAGCCTGGCAGCATTTTTGATTTTTATATTGTTTTGCCCCAGGAAGGAAAGAGAACGGATGAAGTTCCAGGGCATTCCTGGTTCTGAGCTCCCTGCTGCATGCTCAGTTGTGGTAAAGCCCTGAAAATTCCCTGATCTTTAGAAGCGCCCGTGTTGTTGTCTGCCTGTTCCAGGTGTAAGGGAGGGGCAGCAAGGAGAACTCAGGGGCAGGAGGTCTGGATGTCCCCCCTGAGCTCTCAGTGACAGTGGGACACCACATCCCACCCCTGGAGAGCTGCTCCAGGCACAGAGGGCACCTCTCCCTCGAGCCCAGGGACACCAGCACAGGCATCTCCGGGTGGCTGGGACTGCCAGAAGCTTGGGAAGGACCTGATGAGGACACCACAGAGTCAGGATCAGAGTTGACCTTCCCCTACCAGACCTTTTTCTGACGGTGCCTCCCTCTCTTCAGCTGAATTCCTACCCTGCTCTGAGGGACTCCATGGATTTTCCACAGAATCACAGAATTACAGGGTTGGAAGAGATCTCCAAGATCATCGAGTCCAACCCAGCCCCAACACCTCAACTAAACCCTGGCACCGAGTGCCACATCCAGTCTGCTTTAAACACATCCAGGGATGGTGACTGCACTGGCAGGACATTCCAGTCCTTTATCACTCTTTCTGTAAAAATCCTTTCCCTGATATCCAACCTGTATTTCCCCTGGCCCAGCCTGAGGCTGTGTCCTCTCGTTCTGTCAGTGCTGCCTGGAGAGAGAGACCAACCCCCCTGAGCACGGCCACCTCTCAGGGGGTGTGGGGAGTGATGAGGTCACCCCTGAGTCTCCTTTTCTCCAGGATAAACAACCCCAGCTCCCTCAGCCCTCCCTCACAGGGTTTGTGTTCCCAGCCCCTCACCAGCCTCAGGGCCTCCTCTGGACGTGCTCAAGCGTCCAGGTCAAGCCAGCCCAGCACAGCCCAACCCCAGCTGCAAAATATCCCCCTCCCACACCCAGGGCTCCCACAGGGACCCCCCAGGGCTGGTTCCCAGCACAAGGGAACCCTGCAGGAGGTGGGAATGGGAACCCAGAGCACTCTGTGATTCCCTGAATGCAGCAGAGCAAGGTGCAGGGTGGGAGAACATCCTCAGCTTGGGCATGTGGGAATTCCTGAGCCTCAACCCTGATAAGGAACTTCCTTTTTCAGCCAGCAGCACTATGTGGGCCCTGCACCACCTCCCTCTGCCTCCCTGCTGAAACAATTCATGACTTTATCCCCAAATGCTGCATCCCTGGACATTTCTGATCCACCTTTTCCTGACGCCGTGTCCACCCCAGGGGCATTGTCACAGCTCAGTGTCCATCCATGTTCCTTCTGTCACCCTCCCCTGGGGGGATTCCTCAGCTCTTGGGACAGCAGGGAGGAACTTCTTTTCCAGGGAAAAAGAAAGGCAAGGACCAGCCAAAGGACATGGCTCAAATTGTGTTCCCAGCTCTGGGAAATGCCAAATTATTAAGATGGTTCAGGGAACAAAAAGATGAACTTCACTGGTCATACTCCCTTGTTTATTAGGTGTTAGCATTAAAATATTACTAAAAATCTATTTTTTCATGGAATGTCTGAGCTAGGTTGGAGAGGTTGCTGTGGGCAGCAGCAAGGGTGAGACCTGCAGTGAGAGGAGCACAGAGATGATGGTGGTGAAAGCCAGGGGAAGCCTTCAGTGATGACTCTGGTGAGCAGAACTTCCCAGGAATTTACAGACAGAAGATGAAGGGGCCAGGACTCAGGATTTGGGATTTGTACAATGCCCACAGCAAGCCAGAACTCTTTGGACCATGAAGGGCTGGAGAAGAAAGGGCGGTGCCCACCTGAGTGACCTGTCTTGGTTTGAAAGACCGGTGTCTGCTCGGGAGAGGCACTTTCCTAGCAACTCATGGGAAAAAGTTCTACAAGTAAAAAAGAAACAAATGTAACCC
The DNA here is from genome assembly GCA_008694505.1 of Cyanoderma ruficeps. Taxonomy (NCBI): domain Eukaryota; kingdom Metazoa; phylum Chordata; class Aves; order Passeriformes; family Timaliidae; genus Cyanoderma; species Cyanoderma ruficeps. The sequence goes on along the minus strand of VZDJ01000274.1, from coordinate 1,710,893 downwards.
CCAACACCACCCAACCAGGATCTGCTGAGGCTTGGCTGAAAATGCTCCCATTGCTCTCCCCAAGGCCTCCTGTTTCCCCAGAGGAACATCCTGAACTCAGATAAATCTCCCTGCACAGCCTCAGGATGCAGAGCACATTTCTGCCCAGGGCAGCCCCATTTTTCACAGGGATCGTTCCAGCTACATCTTCATGATAAAGCGTTACTTTATTTTTAGGACAACATAAAAGATGCTCATATCTGTCTTGATAGAAAGACATAAAGGATTCTGCCTCAGCCCAGAGCCTCCTGCTATCTCTCCTCCCGAACCTGCAGAGGATTTTTCTTCCCTGTCTTTAAGGCTGAACACTTCCTCAATGACTCTGAGCGGGAGACCTGATAGAAGAGGCTGGAGCAGGAGTGATCAGAGCTCAGGTTTCACTGAAAATTAACTCATTTATTTTCATATTTGCACCCTGTTGGGCCAGGAGATGACTCTGCTGGTGTCAACCAAAGATCAAGTTAAATCACTGGCCTCACCAACCCCTCCTCTCGTGGGGATCAAGCCAAGGAGAAGGAGAGAAAGTCACCCAAGATAATTGGCTGTAGATAGAGCAGCTTTAAGCATTGGTGGAAGTTGTTGCCAAATGCAGGGGTCAGGAAATTATTTGTCTTTTATGCAAAGATAAAACTCAAAAAGCCAGCACTCCGTAGAAAATGGAAGGAGAGAACTTCCAGGGGGCTCTAAGTGAAGGTAAAATTCAGCCCACAAATCAAACCTGACTAAAATAAGATACAAGCTGCTATCTGTGCCAAATCAGCTGTGCACTTTAAAGAGAGGGATTGGAATTGGAATCCCAAAGGATCCTGCAGTATCCAGCTCCCCAGATCTCCTCGGAAGTCAAGAACCAGCTCCTGCCTCACTTCGAATTCACCAAGAGCACAGAGCTGATTGTGTTTATTCTCTCTGCTTTCCATCCCCCTGACGTGGGGCCATCCCAGCAGCACCAACCTGCACTCCCTGCTTGTTCCTCTCCAGGGAAAGCATTGCCCAGGGAACAATTGATACCAGGGTCTTGCAACACCCAGGTTCTCCTCGGAGGTCTTCCACCCAAGGAACAAACAGGCCCAACCCTGCTCTCTTCAGGAGGTCTGATAAGATCACTGCCCGAGGGGCCGTGGCTGCAGGCCAGGGCTCTGTCCCAATAAACCATTTTCTGCAGGACCACCTTGCCTGGACTTGTCTTTCCACAGAAGCCAGGCAAAGCAAAGCGTTCAGATGCTAAAAATGTGCAGCTATTGTTGGTGTTTGTCCAACATCGGGAGGCTCATAAATCTCCCGGGGAAAGGTAGAACAGGAGCGTGATTAAGAAAACAAGAAACTTTCTGCATTGATTGCTCTGCTGCTCCTTCCAGAAAAGCTATTGCCTGTTGATGAAATGCCTCCCTGTCTGGCTTCCAATCCAGCACTATCCCTGCGAGGGTTCTTTCCAAATCTCCTGCATTACAAGGCAGACACACACACGGGATCAAAGGGAAAACACCAACCCATGCGTGCAGCCCTGGCCAAAGCTGGAGAGCAAAAGCCACCAGCAAGAGAAAGTTAAGAGGCCGCAAAGTGTCTTTTTTCTGCCTTTTCACTGCTGTTAAAGCCCCAAATTATTTTTTAAAATACCAACCAACTCTCTGCTTGTGATTTGCAGGGACTGATCTGAGCCGTTTGCTGGTGCTGGGACAAACCCACCCCAGAGATCTCCACGCTGTTCTTTCTGTTTCCAGCTGTCCCCTCGGGATGGGGATGTGCTGCCTGCCTCCCCCCTGCAAATGAGGCAGAGCAGTGACCAAAATCCTGCCGGGGAACAGGAGGAGAGGCACAGCCCGGCACGGCTAGAAAGCAGCGGCGAGGAAAGAACATTTCCTGTTTTCCAGTGGCCAGCACATCCAAGGAACAATCCTTTGTGCTCGCTGCCAGCCAGGGAAATAGCCGGAGCTGCCGGCATCTCTGAGGATGTGGTGTGTACACACAGGATCTGCTGGAGAAGGGGAGGTGGAATGTCACGTAGGGCAGACAGGAGGACACCTGTGTCCAGCGGGGTGTCCGGGACAGGCAGCACAGCTGACCAGTGCAGATGACCACTCCAGCCCTGCCACCTTCCCCCGCTGTCCCAGGGGGAGGGAAGTTTGTGCAGGAGCTGTGCTGGAGCAGCTGCAGTGAGAGGGGACTCAGGAGGTCCCCAGTTGTGTCACGGCTCCATGAGCAGAGCTTGTGCTGAGGTGAGGTCGGTTCCTTCTGCTGTGTCCCAAGAGGAAACAGCCTTAAACTGCACCAGGGGAGGCTCAGATTAGCTATCAAAAAACCCAAAACCACTGAAAAAGTGCTCAGGCATTGGAAGGAGTTGCCCAGGGAGGTGGTGGTGGGGTCACCCTCTCTGGAAGTGTTGCAGATGTGGCACCTGGGGACGTGGCTTAGGCAGGATTTGGTGGTGCTGGCTTGATGGTCGGACTTGAGGATCTCGAAGGTTTCTTCCAGCCTTGATGATTCTATGGCTGAGGTGGGTCTGAAAGAACTCAGGGTCAGAAAAATAATCAGATTCCTTTATTTAGGGGCCTCCTGCCTCTTCAGAGGTCCCTCCTGCTCCCAGACTGGAGATGCAATGGAGCATCTTCCCCTGGAGGAGGGAGAAGCTGGAACAGGGATAAGGCTGGTTGTGCCCTAGCCCTCAGCTGATGTTTAGGACAGATCCCATTTCCACCCAAAGCTGGAGTTCAGGGGCTCAGCTCCAGTCCCTGCTGTGGGATTTCAGCCCATGCCCACATCTCCTGTCATGGAAACAAGACGGGGATTAAAAAGCCTTTTGTAAAACTTTCCTGCCAAACACCCTGTAATGGTGTAGAATTTCCAGACACATTCAGGAAGAAGCCAGAAATTGTTCTTAGTGACATTCTAGAAAGAGATGGAGGAAGAATATCTCAACACAATACAATATTTACATACAGAAACCTTTTCCTACTCTTTCTTGGGATCTCTGTAACAATTGCAGGAGAACTCAGATTAATTAAGCCTCACAGCCTTACAGAAAAAAAAACATAAAAGAAGATAACTGCAGGCAGGGGAATGATGGATAAGACAGGATGTTCTCAGGGTCCTTTTGAAGAAAAGCTCGGCTTTATGTGCAGGATTAGGGAGACACTTGCAGCTTTGCAGTGCAGCTTCTCCTGCAAATGCCTTCCTGTGCTGCCAGGACCAAGACTTGATTGCCAAGGATAATCATGAGAAATCAGTGTGTGTCTGAGCAGGGAGCTCAGCCCTGTGCCCCAGACCTGCTGGGGACAGGCTGGGCACTGATCAGCACAGACACACAGCCGTGGTGGGTGTATCCAGGCAGGAATTCCATCAGTGGGCAGCGGGACCTGCACCTGCTTTGGCCACGTCCAGCTGTCGGCCAAGGTCTGCCACAAAGCTGTGACCAGGTGACCTTTAAATGTGGTCAGGGCTGGGCTGAGGAACATCCATGGTGTTGGATACAAAGGTTGGCATTTGGGGGAGAAAAAACAGCCTCTCACCTCAGCTGGAAATAACAGAATCACAGAATTTCTAGGTTGGAAGAGACATTCATCTGTAGCCCTGGTTCCGTGACTGAGGTGTTTTGGTTTTCTGAAATTCTTTTCCCAGGGAATTTTCTGTAAATAGGAGAAATGTTCTTGTAACTGTAACTTTGTTATTCATTCCTTTTCCTAAGAACTTCTTCTTGATGTCCCTCTGGTCTGATCAATGTGATTGAAGAGGTTTGTCTTTTTGTCACACCAATCAAATTGGTCTGTGTAAAATAGTATATAAGGCAAACACATCCCAAAAATAAAAGAAAAAGTAATTTTCAGCCTTCATAATCTCGGAGTCTGTGTTGTTGTGGTGTCAAACAGCATCAATCATCAAGTCCAACCCAGCCCTGACACCTCAACTAAACCATGGCACCAAATGCCACATCCAGTCTTTGTTTAAACACATCCAGGGATGGTGATTCCACCACCTCCCTGGGCAGGACATTCCAGTACTTAAAAATAAAAGGCAAAGTGGTGAGAAGCCCGGAGGTCCCGTGTCCCACTGGAGCTGGTGGAGCAGGGAAGTGCAGACACCACACACAGCTCCGGGACTGAGGCACAACCTCCAGGCTCTGCTTCAAAGGAGAGGAACAAACAGCAAGACAATGAAATCTCCTGTGGAGAGAGAGCCCCAGGTGTGTGTCCTCCACAGGAAACCCCACTGGGAGCAGCTGGAGAAGCCTGGGCTGCAGGTGTGTCACTGCCAGTGGGGATTCCAGCCTGCAGCACTCAGGGCATGGATCTGCTGTGCTGGACTGGTCAGTGCCTGGTGGTAGGAGCTGGTGGTGCAGAATGAACAGGGATTGTGCCTGCAAAGTGCTGACAGGTGGCTCAGTCAGGGTATTTCATACAGGAATTACTGCACAAACTGCTCAGCTTGACGCTATCCATCTCGTATTTAAAAATACAAATTCTTTAAGTGGTCTGCTCCCTGCTCTGGGGAAAATGGAAACAAGTGGCAGAGCTCTGGTTGTGTTCCAGCCCCCAGCCTGGCTCAGGCCATTCCCAAGGGAGACTTTTACTGATGTTGCACAGGGCAGAGGGGATGGCAACTCCTCTGCCACCACACCATGTCTGTGCCTGCATCTGCTGCCTTCTCTTTGCCTTGGAAAGGCGATTTTGGCCTCATTTGCACAGTTTGGTGGTGGATGCTGGTGGGGTGAGCTAAGCACACAGTTCTAAACTCTCCAGGACCTGAGCAGCTTCTCTGGGAGCTTTTCCAAAGTGTCGGGGTCCCTTCAGTGACAACTTAAAACAAGTTCCTGAGAGCTGAGACAGTCGGTCTCCTTGGTTACTCGGAGCAGCTCTTGCTCCTGAACCCGCAGAAATACACAGAAGTCATTCCAGCACTGGAAGAGCCCTGATTCTGGTCACAGGACATTGATTTCCTTCAGGCTTAGGCTGGGGTTTGCCAGCTGTGCCCATGGGAACTGCTGTGCAGAGTGTGGCAGCGTGTGGCACTCGCATGAGAATGTGGCCAAGCCACAAAGTCACCCCAGAGCTTCTCTGGGGCAGATTTTGCCCTCTGTTTCTACACAGCTCAGCCCAGGGAAGTGAGTTTGTCCTTCTTGACACAGCAGGAGCACACAGAGCAGCACTGGAAGCCGTTGGTTTGGCCAGGCAGCTGCTGTCCCCATTCTTTGTGCACCCTGAATGCACGGAGAGCTCATGAGCCCCCACGTGACACTGCAGGATGTGTCACCTCCTGCTCCCACAGCCTCCTACACTATTTAGACCTTTCTTAAATTATGCCCCCCAAAGCTGCCCCGAATTTGAGCTGAGGCTGCTTGTGGGTCCTCAGTGTTGTTGGGGTCAACAACAGGTTGACCTCACCAACAAGGAGTGCAGGGGCTTGGACCTCTGATGATGCCTTGGGAAGGCTGAGCTGGAACAGAGGCTGGACAGAGCTGTAGAATAAAGGAGAGATTTATTGAAAAACCTCCAGGATCCACCTTGGGCAGGACAAGAGCCTGACCAGGGCTACACCCAGGGTGGACCCAAAATGGTCACAAAATGGACAAATGGTCACGAGGTCTCACACTTTTATCAGTTTTGGTCCATTTGCATATTGGGGTTGAATTGTCCAATTCCAGCTCCAGGCTGTGAGGTCCCATCCTTCTTGTTCCTCCCTCCAGCCACCCTTGTTTGTGCTTTTGGGGCTGAGTGTTGTCCTTGGTGTGCAGCAGGAGAAGGATTTGTTTTGTGTCCCTGCTGTGTGCAGAGCTGAGTGACACTGACTGTGAGCTCAGAGCTGCACCCCTGGGCAGCACAAAATCTGCAAATATGAAAGATAAAGCTTAAGACATCACTGACACCCCAAAAATAGGGGCCATGGGTGCCAGGCAAGAGTTTGTGAAGCAAAAGGGGGAGTAGTCCTGGAGCAGGATCCATGGGTAGGGAGGCTCAGGGATGATGCTGGACAAGCAGCCAAGTCAGCCAGGGAGATGTTCCCTCCACAGCAAGGTCCCCTCATCTCTGTTCTCTTAAAGGAGATTTCCTGTGTTGGTTGTGGATTCAAGTCCCTCTTGTTTATGCTCCTTTTCCCCCAGTGCAGTGCACAAACATGGATTTCATGTTTCCCCCCTTCCCCCTCCTCCCTGCAGTGCTGGAATTCCCATTAAGGTGCCAGCCTGGCACACAAACCCCTCTTCTTTCACTCAGCTCCTGTGGCTGTTGCTGCCAGCCCTATCTGGAGCCACATCTCTCCCCAGCCCTGTCCAAAAGCCACAGTGCCATGTGCAGCTCCTCCCTTCGTGCCAAGAGCCCCAAACACACCCCAGAGATCTCAGGTGAGAGATACCAGGGCTGAGAAGGAATCCTGCTCTCGAGGGCGATCACGAATCGTGTTTTATTTTTTTTCTTTTGTAATCTTCTCTCGAACTATCGTAATGAGGAATTTAACCTCTTGTTTTGCCAGAATAAACTTGTTCTCACCCTTAAGCATGTCTGGTATTACAGGCAAGTCTAGGTGAAGCTCTGAAATCTGGATTAGCATTCCCTGTTCCAAGACAATGCAAACACAGCAGTGAGGGACACCTGGGGCGGGACACCAGATTGGATTGTCCTGGAGCTGCTGAATGTGCCGGGATTTGATGGAGTCAGCAGAAAGAAGAAAGACACTTTGCAAGGCAGGCAAGCCCCAGGCTGGGACGTTTGTGATGGGGTGACACTGCAGCCTCCCTCCATCTGAAGGGACATGCAGATGTCACCTTCCAGCAGAGCCTGTGGGCCCGGGATGCTGCCAGATGAGAATTATTTTGGTCTTGACTCAGATTCCTCCTGTTGGGGTGGGAGCTGGTGCTGAGGGGATTTCTGCTGCCAGGTTCAGCTATTTCCACTTTTCATGTGGGTGCGGGGACAAAGGGAGCAGAGCATCCTCTTTGGAGCAGTTGTTGGGCCTCTTTGAGGTGCCTTGGGCCTCTCTGAGGTGCCTTGGGCCTCTCTGAGGTGTCTTGGGCCTCTCTGAGGTGCCTTGGGCCTCTCTGAGGTGCCTTGGGCCTCTCTGAGCTGCCTTGGGCCTCTATTGGCTGCTCTCAGTTACATGGATTCAGAATGTTTTTGTACAGGATGAGGGAGAACAGCGGGACCCAGGAAGGGTTTGTGGGTTGGATTCCACCTCCACATTGTTCAGTGATTTTTCCAGTGTTTTCCCCTTGCCCACCAGAGTTGTGTCCCCACTCCATCCACTCCAGGCCCTTGGTTGTGAAGAGGCCAGAGCTGGGGAAGGTGGGCAGGAATCAAACCCCAGGGCCCAGGGTCACAGATCTCCTGCCAGAGGACAAACAGTGCTGGGAAATCATTCCTGTCTTCACTCAGATTCCTCCTGTTGGGGTGGGAGCTGGTGCTGAGGGGATTTTTGCTGCCAGATTCAGCTATTTCCACTTTTCATGTGGGTACAGGGACAAAGGGAGCAGAGCATCCTTTAGAGCAGTTCTTGGGCCTCTCTTTGGGGGTGTTGGCTGGTCTCAGTTACACAAATTCAGGAGGTTGTCATTACAGGAGGGGTTTGTGGATCTGATGCCTTCTGAAGGGTCTCTACACTCTTCAGTGATTTCTCCTGGGTTGTTTTCCCCCTGCCCACCAGAGTTGTGTGCAGATGTCCCCACCCCAACCACCCCAGGCCTTTGCTGTAAGGAGCTCAGAGCTGAGGCAGGTGGGAAGGAACCAAACCCCAGGGCAAGCTGAGCCCAGGGAATCAATTCTGGATTTCCCTGAGCCAAAAACCAGCTGCAGCAAACCCCATGGGCAGCAAAAAGCTCTCAGTCAGCACCCACAGGGGATCTGTGACCCTTCCAAAGGAACAGGCAGGAGTAGAGGAGGAGCAGCACTGAAACCAAGCCCAGGAGAGGCCCTTGGCACTGAACATCCCTGAAGATCAAAGCTGCCCTCAGAGGAAATAAAAATGGAACTTTGTCCCCATTTTCAGAGTGACAGACACTAGGTCAGCATTTCTGATGGAGCTGATTTCCTCACTGCCATCATCCTCTGCCTTTCCATGGAAAGACAGAGTGGGACTCGGGCAGGGCGTGCTGTGGCCTGGGGGTGAAGTGACACAGAAGCACAGCCCCCTGCTCTGCCCACCGTGTTCTCTGTTCTCCTTTCTCTCCCACCAGGGCAGTTACAGCACAAGGAACTCCCCTTTGGGAGTCTGATACCAAGTGTTACAACCTGTTTTCATAACCTCTGAGATTTAGTGAAAAAGCTGTCTATGAATGGACATTTCAAGAGTGTTCTTGCCATGGCTGACCCTCCATGAGCTTGGACCACTCAGTTATAGAAAGACAAGGAAAAATCAATTCAACAGGAGCACAGGCAGAACTCTATAGAGTAACAAGTTTACAAACCAAGCTGGAACTGCTGATTTTTATTTCACTATGATATGTTATTGACCACAGAGAGGACAGTGTTACCCTGCAGATAAATATACAAGCAACCAAAGGAAAAAAAAATGAGAATATGCGTTGTGATATAGGAGAAAAGGTGGAATCACAAAATCATTGAGGTTGGAAAGGAGCTCCAAGACCATCGAGTCCAACCTGTTCCTGATGCCCACCTCGTCCCCAGCCCAGAGCCCTGAGTGCCACATCCAGGAATTCCTTTGGCACCTCCAGGGATGGGCACTCCAAACCCCCCTGCACAGCTCCAAGGCCTGAGCTCCCTTTCCATGGGGAAATTCCTCCTCATGTCCACCCTGAGCCTCCCCTGGCCCAGCCTGAGGCCGTTCCCTCTCCTCCTGTCCCTGTTCCCTGGGAGCAGAGCCCGACCCCCCCGGCTGTCCCCTCCTGGCAGGGAGTTGTGCAGAGCCACAAGGTCCCCCCTGAGCCTCCTTTTCTCCAGGCTCAGCCCCTTTCCCAGCTCCCTCAGGATTCTCCAGCCCCTTCCCAGCTCCCTCAGTCTCTCCTGGTGGAGCTTGAGGGGCAGCTGAAGGCTCTTGGAGTGTCCAGCTGGAGCAGAGCACAGAGGGCAGAGCTCAGGGATGTGCAGCTCCAATCCCTGCCCTGGGACAGGGCCAGCACCCAGGGCACGGCTGGAGCTGGGCCAGGGCAGGCTGAGGCTGCAGAGCAGGGAAAGGTTCTTCCCCCAGAGGGTGCTGGGCACTGCCCAGGCTCCCCAGGGAATGGGCACGGCCCCGAGGCTGCCAGAGCTCCAGGAGCCTTTGGACAGCGCCCCAGGGATGCCCAGGCTGGGAGTGTTGGGGGTCTGGGCAGGGCCTGGGGCTGGACTGGATGATCCTGGTGGATCCCCCAGCCCAGGGTGTTCTGTGGCTCTGTGACTCTGCTCTGCTGTCCCAGCTCACACAGGAGCTCTGGTATTTCATGTCCCAGCCTGGGCCCCACCTCAGAGCCCATCTCAGTCACCTCTCCCTGTCCTGCAGCCCCCGAGGCCCACGGCTCTGTCACACTGTGGGAGCTGCTGCCCCGTCTCCTGTCCCCACCCCTGCCCTGGGACACCTGCACAGGGACCCTGCAGCCATCAAGGCCCTGTCTCATGGGGCAGGGCCACAGCAGCAGCTTCTGTGGCCACTCAGGATTGGATGAGTTTTATCTCCTTCGACTCCAAACATAATTAATCCTTGAAGCTTTCCCTATCCTTTAAGTCAAACATCTGAAGGAGCAGTTGAGCAGTGCTGGAGTGCTCTAAAGATCCTCATTAGAGCCACTTAGAAACCACCCTGGAGGGAAGGAGCCCCTGGGGAGAGGATGGAAGAGGATCTCCAGTACCTGGAGGTGTGGGAGCCCTTCACAGATGCTGCACAGCTGCCCTGGCTGAGGCAGCTGCAAACAGCTGGAGTTAAACCCTCATTGATGATTTGGGATTTGTGGGGTGCAAAAAACCAGTTTGTGGAATCCTACACAAAATGCTCATAAGCAACGTGGAGGGGAAAAAAGGGGTTGTTTTTTTTTTAAGGTATCAAAATTAAAATACTTCCAAATTAACAGAAAACTTGCAGGTTTTGGACACTTTGTTTTTTAATTAAAAAAGAAAAAGTCAAACTTCTGAAGAAAGCTGCTGCTTCTGGGAAAGGCTTCATAAACTCCAAGGCTCCATAAACTCCAAGGCTCATTATTTTGTCAAAATAAACTAAAAAAAAAAAAAATCAGCCTAAGCTTTCCAGCAGGCTCTACAGTATTATTAATCACCTCCTTGGACAGTGCACATGTAATAAAACAAACTAAAATTAACTGGGAAAAAAAAATTTCAAAGAAAAGGCCACTTTCCAACATGCTGACAAACGAAATAAGCGATGCCCAAACAAAGGGCTCAGAGCACAATTAAGGCAGAGCAGGAACTGGAGGGGCAATGCTGCTCCAGTGCACGTCACGTGGAGCCTTTCATCCATCAGAGCCGCCAAAAACGCTTCATCAAAATCACGGAGAGCAGGAGGAGAACAGAACGACTTGGAGGCGAAGGGAGGAGATGGATGGAGAACATGGCACAAAGCAGCAAGGTGGGGAAGGGGCTTCTCACCATCTCCCCTCACAGAAATTCCTTCGGGTCACTTATCTCCGGTGCTTGTCTCTGAAATTATTCCAGTTTTGTCCTTTAAGTGAGGTGACAACTGCCCGGCACACTGCCAGTGAGAGAGAGGCACTGATTGATCCAATATTTGCATATTTTCCATACAATTTTCCTGTCTTACCCTTTTCACAGCCCAACATCACCTGCACTCTTTCTCTCCTGCTACCCCAAGTTTTTGGTTGGAGGTTTCTTGTGGCTTTTCCTTGCCCTGCTGAAAAAATTGCTGAATTTATCCCTCCTCACCCCGTGGTTTTCCACCTTCCATTTCATCCCACCCCAACCTCCTCCTTCACCTGCCCTTGGCAGGTCCACCTGGAGATTTTCCTCATTCCGCCGAGGTGCTGGCTGCCCTCAGTAATTCCGTGTGATCTGTGGATGGTTCATTGTTCCCTTTTCCTTTCAAGATCACACACGGGGCCGCCCGGGACGGTGCCGGGCTCACGAGTCAAGAGCAAAGTGGCACCTGCCCAAAATCTGTGAATTATGGCCACGCTCAGAGCCAGCAGAGGAAGCTGGAAAAGCTCCCGTTTGAATAATACTCCAGTCACCCTTAATTTTATCCATTATTCAGGGGTCTTTTGGTTAATGGTTGACTGTTTTTCCTGAACGTGGAAGGATTTCAGTGTGGCAAGAGCTGCATGAACATTGATGGAGCAGGACAGAGGTGACATGGTGACAGGGAAGGGCAGAGTCAGCCTTGCTGTCCCAGTCCTTGCTTTCCCATCCTTGAGCCATTTCCTGTTCTCCTGACAGTCCTCTGGAGCCCTTCACCAGCCTGGAAAGTTCCTGAGGAGCTCACAAAGCCCAGAAATTTCTTTGGCTGGCTCAGGAGTGGAGATACATTTGTGTATCGTGGTGGCAAAGGGCTGAGTGCTGCTCCTCACTCACGCTGTTGGTCCCTGACCCTCCCACCACTCTGAACCAGAAAAACCATTTTTCTTTTCCAGAATGGCCCTGTGAGGGTCCGTGGTACAGTGTCATTGATCTCCCAGCTGACCCACCAGAAACAGGAAATTAAAATCAGAATTCTCACCTGGAAGCAAGAGGAGAGGTAGTGGACAGAGCCGGAGTGGAAGAATAATGACCATGAAATGGAAGCAGCTCTGCTGGCTGTGTCTGATGGGACACAGCTCCCAGGAAGGAAGAAATTCGGCTCATCCGACACGACATTCTCAGGTTCCCTCCAACAAAACGAAAGGAAAAGCTCCATTGTGGAAAATCTAGAAAGAGAAAGAGAAAAATTATTGACACTGCAAACTTTGTAACAAAGATCCACACAGAAGAGATAAATAAATTTCCAGAACCTTTGGAGACAATAAACTGTGGAGATAATAAATTGTGGAGATAATAAATTTTGGAGATAATAAATTTTGTATGTTATAGAGTTCTCAGATTTGAAACAGACCCATCTCTAAGACCCATGATAACAATGAATCATTGAGAGTTTCCAAAAAGAGCCAAAAGAAACCCAAAAAACCTTTGTCCAGCTGCCCAGGGCAGGTCCCAGTGACAGCCCAGGTGGGACAGGATGACCAGGAGCAGAGTCCTGTGTATCCACCAGGGATGGAGCAGATCGTGGTGCTTCCAACCCAAGCCAATCCATGATTCCATGGCTCTGTGCCTTTCTTTCCATGCAGGAGACACGTCTGGTGGCCTCTGCTCCTGTGAGTCACCAGAGAGCTGCCCCAGGAGCCCTGTTTGCCATCCCACAGGTGCCAGGTGGGACAGGTGACAGTGGCAGAGGCTCCTCAGCCTGTGCAGGGGTTCTGAGCTCATCCCAGGGAAAACCTTCTGGTGTCTGTCTCCAGGGATTTCTTACCCTGGAACAGGTCCTGGGCTTGTGTTCACATTGATTGTGGATTTGGTGTGACACGTGATGAGCAGAAATGCAGGATACAGGATGCAGGAATGCACTTCCTTGTGGATTTAATGGGAATTTAGAGCACATCATCTACAGCAAGGAAAAAAGCAAGTGATGGGAGAGAGTGAAAGCCCCAGTTTTTGCCTGTTGTGGGTTTTTTGTTTGTTTGGGGTTTTTTGTTGATTTTTTGGGGGGGGTGATTTGTTTGTTTGCTTTTTTGGTTTTTGTTTGTTGGGGTTTTTTTGTTTGGTTGGGTTTTTGAGTTTGGTTTTTTTTTTTAAATCCATATATGTGATGCTTTGAGGGCAGACTGGGGACCAGGGTTTGTGTTGGTGATTTATCTGGAGCTGAGCAAGAACCACCTTCAGTTTTGAAAGCGAAAACCTGAGCCTCTGACCAGCTGATCAATTTTTTTATTTCACCAAACCCTGGTTCTCATTTCTGCATTTCTCTTTAACCCAATGTTTCCCCTCATCCAGAGGACGCCAGGATCTTCTCTCCATTCTATCCATTGGCCTGGCAATAAAGTTTGCCCCTCTCCTACCACCCTCTGCCCACTCCATGAGATGCCACATCCATCTGCTCCTTCGGATCTGTCCAAGGGAAATCCTGCTCTCCCTTTCAGTGGTGATCAGAGAAGTTTCCATCTCATCCCTTCTGCAGCTCCAGCGGTTGCTCTTCCCTCCCAGAGCATCTGCCTCGTTCCAAAGTGCTCAGAGCACCCAGCTTGACAACTGTGTCCTGAATTCCCTTCATGGAATCCCAGGGTGGTTTGGGTTGGGAGGGACCCTAAATCCCACCCCTGCATTCAGCTGTGGAGAATGGAAAAGGAGCAGCCCCCAGACACTGCCAGTGCAGAGCAGTGATCCCAGAAGCACAAAATCACAGAATTCCAGAACCCCTGAGGTTGGAAAAGCTCTCTGAGACCATCGAGTCCAAGCTTTTGGACACCCAAGATGCCACCTTGTCCCCAGCCCAGAGCCCTGAGTGCCACCTCCAGCCCTTCCTTGGCCACCTCCAGGGATGGGCACTCCAAACCTCCCTGGGCAGCCCCCGGCCAAGGCCTGGGCACCTTTCAGTGATGGGAGTGGGACCTCCAGAGCTCCTGGAGTGCCCGTGGGCATCTCTGCACCCACACCCTCCATGGCAGCCTCCACGGCCAGCCCTTAGTGCACAGAATCCCAGGATGGGTTGGGTTGGGAGGGACCTTAAATCCCACCCAGAGCCACCCCAGGGCCACCTCCCAGTGTCCCAGGCTGCTCCAGCCCCAATGTCCAGCCTGGCCTTGGGCACTGCCAGGGATCCAGGGGCAGCCACAGCTGCTCTGGCAATTCCAGCCCAGCCCCTGCCCACCCTGCCAGGGAACAATTCCTTCCATACATCGAACCTAAATTTCCCCTCTTTCAGTGTGGAGCCATTCCCACCTTTCCTATCACTGATGAACAATCCCTCTGCAGCTCTCCTGAAACCCCTCAGACCCTGGAGCCTCACCAGGATGAGCATCCTCCAAAGGACGCTGAGTGACCATCCAGCTGTAGCCCTGGTTCGGTGCCTGAGGTGTTTTGGTTCTCTGAAATTCTTTTCCCAGGGAATTTTCTGCAAACAGGAGAAATGTTCTTGTAACTGTAACTTTGTTATTCATTCCTTTCCCCAGGAGGGACTTCTTCTTGCTGTCCCTCTGCTCTGACCAATGTGAGTGAAGAGGTTTGTCTTTGTGTCACCAATCCAATTGGTCTGTGTGAAATAGTATAAAAGGGAGACACATCCCAAAAATAAAGGAGTCATTTCCAGCCTTCTGAAGTCGGAGTCTGTGTTGCTGTGGTGTAAAACAGCGTCAGTCCATCCATCCATCCATCCATC